>CM053399.1:36925312-36955060 GCA_028644305.1 Xerus rutilus
CCCAGACAACTCTGCAGAAGCAGCAAAGTTTATTGAGGAAATAGGCACACAGGCCAATCGATTGGGGTCAGCTCTCCTTTCCTTCAGAGAGTGACCCTGAAGTGAGGGTTTCAGAGGTTATTATAGGGTGGGCTAGCTACATGACTCAGGAAAACATGATTTGGCAGGTATTCAACCTATAGTTATTTACAGTTCAACCATGACAGTGCCTCCTATGTTTCCTTTCAGTTCCTAGAACTTTAGGTAACTGGCCAGGGGGTCTGGCAGCTTGTGGTTTTGCACCCCCATCCTTGAGAAGCAAGCACAGCAAAGCATTAATCACAGAAGCACAAAGAGCAGGTTAGCAGATACATGCAGGCCTGAGCCAGAGTGACCCCATTTTGAGTTTGGATTTTACAATTTTACTCTGAAAGTTATTTCAAAATTTTTGATGGAAAAGGTGAATCTGTCCACTGAAAAACTTAAGTGCTTAAGAAATATAAACTTTGTTTTTCATTACTCACTGTAATTGTGATCCATAATCCCATTCCTTGATGACAGGAATTAAATTTCCAATCAACTTAGGGTCCTGCCCTTTTGTCTCGTGATGGTAGCTAAATTCCTTAGCTCACCACTGTGATGTCTGATTCCTGACTGTCATTTGCTTCACAGACATCTTCTATGGTATCAGTTGTGGGATCTCGTCCTGGGTCATCTATCCCCACGGATTGTGGTTGTGCTGTCCTCTGCCCCAGATCTGGCTCTCTCTATTGCCTCAGAGCCCCTCCTGGAAACTTGGAAGATGATTAGCTGCTCTCTCTGCCTGCTTTAAAACAGGAAGAGAAACAGAGAAGAGCGTAGGGCTGTATCAAGCTTGTGCCATGTAGCCACTCCCACTTCAGTGTTTCTAAGAATTTCTTCTTGGGAATCTTAGTACCTTCTCCGCTCTCTTCAATCCCCTCTGACTTTTTTCTACTCTGACTTTTATAGCTCAGAACCTCCAAATGTAAAAGAACATTCTTAGTTATCCCATCCCTGTAATAGAAAAGACAAGACGCCCAGATATGCTAATTGGAAGGCATTAGAATATGGGAAACATTTTGGAATTTTGACAATTCAAAAATTGACACCAATTGACAATTCAAAATATTACTCAGTCTAACTTTTATAGCAATGTTATTTTGGCTTGGCTATCACTTACATAGAAAAAATGCAATTGGTAAAATAACATTTCATGAACTTTAATCCACAACTGGTCATAAGTTTAGAGAAAGAAAGTCAATCACTACTTACACAATGAGAGGGACAATATTTTATTCTGTCTCTGATGTGTTTCCTGAGTTTTTCCTTCACTATTCCTTTAAAGTCAATTAAACTTTTTTCAGTGATTAAAATCACAATTACCAAAGATTAAAGATGACTCGTGTCCTTTCTTTGATGGTTTTGTTTAAATCATGTCCATTAGTAAAAAGGATATCAGAAGAAAGTGAGTTCATATTTGCTTTGTGCTAGTAAAACATTATCCCAGATATTGTAAGACTCTAGTATATACTATTTAGCCCTATATACTATTTAGCCCAGTATATACTATTTAGCCCTACTCCAGTATATACTATTTAGCCCAAAAGGCACAGAAACCCAATCTACGCTGCTGAAGGTGAAAGAAGAACACATTCGCTTATGTATCTGGAAGTTGAGTTGCAGCTTGATTATGCATAGTAAGATTCAGTGACTCAAATGATATTATTGGAGTTTTGTTTCAGTATCTGTCCTTCTATTTCAATCTTTTAACTCTTCTGTGTGTAGTCTCCATTCTTAGACCAATTTCCTGTGATTGGAGAGAAGATCAAGCTTATATTGTTATTTCTTGTGGTTAAAAAATTTAAAAGAACTTTTTAAAAATTTTTCTCAGCAAATATCAAATATCATATATCACGAGAGACATGGACTTCTTTGGGCCATATATTCATTCTTTTTAATATATTCAATATTTTTTATATTCATTCTTTTTTACTTGACACACAAAAATTGTATATACCAGGCTGTGGTTGTGGCTCAGTGGTAGAGCACTTGCCTAGGCTGTGTGAGGTACTGGGTTTGATTCTCAGCACCATATATGAACAAATGAATAAAATAAAGGTTCATCAAAATCTAAAAAATATTAAAAAATTGTATATACTTATGGATTCCTGTATGATGTTTTAATATGTACACATTTTGTAATGTTCAGATCAAAGTAAACAATTCTGTATTCTTGACCATTTATAATTTTTGTGTAGTTTTGAAACTTTCAAAATTCTTTCTTCTAGTTTTTTTTTTAATACACAGTACATTGTTGTTATATAGTCACTGTGCTGTGCAATGCAAGAATTTTTACTCCCATCTATCTGTAAATTAGCACCCATTGGTCAATCTTTCCTCATCCCTCCCTCCCACCTACTCTTACCATCTTCTAGAAACTACTATCTTACTGAAAACTTCTATGTGATATACTTTTTGAGATTCTACCATATGAGTGAGACCATAAAATATTTGTCCTTCTATGGCTGGATTATTTCACTTAATATAAAGACCTCTTTTTCTATCCATGTTGTCAGAAATGGCAGGATTTCATTTGTTTTTATGGCTGAATAGTATTCTATTGTGTATATGCAACACATTTTCTTTATTCATCACATCCACAGATTTTGTATCATCCTTGGAAAAAAGGACAACAGTTAAACACTGTGTCCCTTAAGTCCCCTCCCTGTGCCCAACAACCTAGGTAAGGAAACCATGAAAGCATGTCTAGGCCAGAGTAGCCAGGTACATATTATCTTGAGAGACATTGGCTTTCTCTCATGTTTTTTGAGAATTAGGGCAAGTTAGTGTGATCAGTAGAAAACTGCTTTCTTGTATGCATGAGATACCATGGGATGCTGGTCACCCAGTGGGGCAAAGCAAGTGATGTCACTACTTCTGTAGTCTAACTTGTAAAACCCTTGTCTCCCAGTGGTAACTGGCGTAGATCAGAGTGCTATGTAGGAGGAAATGCTGACCTAGGTTTCTGCCACTGGACAAAGCCTCGTGGGGGAATGGAGGTGATATTTCCTGGTGAGATGTTGGAGGCACTCTGAGCAATGGAGGTGCACTCGTCCAGCCCATCACCACTGGACTTTCTGGAGAAGCACCTGACCAGCCCATCCCCATGAACATTTCTCAATAAACCTTATGTCTCACATGCCATCTTCAGGTGTCTTTGGGTTCTTGGTAACCTATCCCTTTTCCCTCTGTAGTGCAAGTAGGTAGGTGGTGCAGATGCTTCATTAGTTTCTATTTCTTGGCTGTAGTGTTACAACACAGTGTTAAGGGAATTCATTAAGCAGTTTTGTAACAATGCTCAACATGAATGTTAGCATATAATTTTCATTTTTGTTGTTGTGTCCTTGCCTGTTTTTATTTTTTCCCCAGTGATTATTTTTGGTTTAAAATCTTTTTTCTTTTCTTTTTGTATTTGTTCTAATTAGTTATACATGACAATAGAATGCATTTTGACATATCATACATAAATTGAGTAAAATTTCTTATTATTCTGGTTGTACGTGATGTAGAATCACACCAGTATTGTAGTCATATATGCACATTGGATACTAATTCAGATTCATTCTACTATCCTTCTTACCCCCATATTCCTCCCCTACCTGCACTCCCACCTACCTAATCTGAAGTAACTCTATTCTCTAGCCCCACATATCAGAGAAAACATTCAGCCTTTGGTTTTTTGGCATTGGCTTATTTTGCTTAGCATGATATTTTCCAGCTCCATCCATTCAGTGGCAAATGCCATAATTTCATTCTTCTTTATGGCTGAGTAATATTCCATTGTGCATATATAGCATGTCTTTTTCTTTTTTATCCATTTATCTGTTGAAGGACATCTAGATTGGTTTTGATATCAGAATAATGCTGGCCTCACAGAATAAATATGGAAAAATTCCCTCCTCTGCAATGTGTTTGGAAATATTTAAGAAGAATTAGTATCATTATTAGTTTTTTAAATGTTTATAGAATTCAACAGTGAAACTATTTGTTCCTGGGCCACCTTTTTTTCCCTTCTTGTTTTTAAAATGTTTTAAGGATTCTTTTTCCTTTGCTTTTTTAACTTTTTTTTTTTTGTACTTCAATCTCATTTCCTGCTTCAATCTCTGCATGTTATCAGTTTGTTTAGGCATTCTTTTTTCATGATTAAATCTTGGTAGGTATAAGCATCCAGGAATTTGTCCATTCTCATAGGTTACCAAATTTGTTGATATGTTGTTGTTCATAACAAACCTTGAATGATCATTTATATTTCTCTTGCACCAATTGTAATATGTCCTTTTGCATCTCTGATTGTATTTATTAGTCTTTTTTTCTTAGGCTAGCTGGGAATTTGTCAATTTTGTTTTACTTTTCATGAAACAAGCTCTTTGTTTTGGTGGTCTTTATTCTTGTTTTTTAAAAAAATTTTAGTTGTCAATGGACCTTTATTTTATTTGCACATGGTGCTGAGAATTATACCCAGTGCTTCACACATGCTAGGCAAGTGCTCTACCACTCAGCTACAACCCCAGCCCCTTGCCTTGTGTTTTTAATCTCTATTTTGGTTTTGTTTTTTCCTACTCTGATCTTCATTTTTTTTCTCCTTATTTCTTTTGAGCTTGGTTCTTCCTTGTTTTTCTAATTCCTTAACATGAAATGATAGATTATTTATTTGAGATATTTCTGCTTATTTTAGGTACATGTTCATTGCTACAAATTACCCCCATAGTACTGCTTTTACTATACTCCATGGTTTTTGTTGTGTTTCCATTTTCATTTGTTTCATTACTTTTGAAATTCAATTCTTAATTTTTTTCCTTGATCCATTCATTGTTTAGGGTAAGTTGCTTAATTTTATGTAGTTTCTGAAGTTTTTCCTGTTATTGATTTCTAGTTTATTGCATTGTAGCTGGAAAAGTTTCTTGATATGGTTTCAATTTTTAAATAACTTTGTTGAAGCCGGGTGCGGTGGCACAAGCCTGTAATCCCAGTACTTAGGGAGGCTGAGACAGGAGAATCGCGAGTTCAAAGCCTCAGCAAGGGCGAGGTGCTAAGCAACTCAGTGAGACCCTGTCTCTACATAAAACACAAAATAGGGCTGAGGATGTGGCTCAGTGGTCGAGTACTCCTGAGTTCAATCTCCAGTACCAAAAAATAAAAAATAAAAAATAAAAATAAATAAATAAATAAGTTTGTTGAGACTTGTATTGTGGCCTACAAGATGATCAATGCTGGATGACATTCCATGTGGTGTTGAGAAGAATGTGTATTCCATGGCTGTTGGATAAAATGTCCATTTGGTCTACAGTACACCTAAACTTTGTGGATTCTTTATGGATTTTCTGTCTGGATGATCTGTCCATTGCTGAAAGTAAGGTGTGGACATTCTCTGCAATTGCTGCATTGGAGTCTATCACTTCTTTTAAGTCTATTAATATTTGTTTTATTGATTTGGGTGCTTTGATATTGGGTGCTTATGTATTTGCAATTATTTTCACTTGCTGAATTGATTCCTTTATCTTTATTTAATGGCCTTCCATGTGTTCTCTCACTGCCTTTGATTTCAAATCTATTGCATCTGATGGTAAGTATAGCTACTTCTGCTTTTTAAAACAATTGCATTTCACTAGAATAACTTATTTCATCCTTTAATGAATAAAGCTGTATGCATCCTTAGAGGTGGAGTGACTTTCTTAAAAGTAAGATACATCTGGGTCTTGTTTAGTATACATTCAGTCACTCTCTGTGTCTTACAATTGGAGAATTCAACCTATTTACATTCAGTGTTACTATGAACAGGTAAACGTTTTATGCAACCTTCGATTGGTACAACAAATACATGAGATAACCTAATTATAAAGATAAAAATGTTGACTCTCAGTTTTAGAGTTTTCAGTCCGTGATCATAAGCCCTGTTGCTTTGGACACGTGGTGGTACATCATGGTGGGAGTGTGTGACAGCAGAACTGCTCACTCTATAGCCAAACAGCGAAAGCAAGAAGAAAAGGAAGGAGCTGCGACTCTACTGTCCTCTCCAAGGTCATGAACTAATCACCAGCAGACTCCCACTTAGGCTCTACCATTTAATGTTTCCAGCATCTCTCAGTATTGCCACAGGGTGGGTAACAAGTCTTTTAACACATGAAGCTTTCGAGCAGAATCTAGATTTATACTATAGCATTAAGGTCTCACTATTGTCATTTTATTACTTATTTCCTTATCTGTTAAAACTTCCTTTCTCCTTTCATAGTCTTGCTTTGTGGTTAAGTAATTTTCTTTAGTAGTGTATTTTGATCCCTTGCTTATTTTTTTTGGTATGTCTTTTCTGTATTACTCTGGTTACTGTGAAGTTTATGAGAAACATCTTTTGATTATAACAAGCTTACATTGAAAAGATATCAACATAAATTGGTTGTAAAGATAGGAAAATAAATCAGGAGGGGTACTAATAATCCATATTTGCACTCCATTCTTTCCTTTTTTAAATATTTTTTAGTTATACCTGGATACAGTACCTTTATTTTATTTATTTTACTTTTTTTTTTTAATTTTTTCTTTAGTTGTAGATGGACATAATGTCTTTATTTTATTGGTTTGTATGATGTGCTGAGGATCGAACCCAGGGCCTCACGCATGCGAGGCAAGTGCTCTACCGCTGAGCTACAGCCCTAGCTCCACACTCCATTTTTTCTTATGTGTGATTGGCTGCTGACACCTTATTTTGTCTACTATGTGAGATCATGGTTCCCTGAAAATTCATGATGCTTGTTGGCCTATAATGATATCTGTGGATTGAAGGATTAGGTGTATATTTTAGATTCATAAATTTGTTTTGTTTTGTATTTGCCTCTCCTTTCTGATTTTTAAAACATTCTTATTTTTCTGAGCCTGTGATCACTGTCACTATTTCACCACCAGGAGGTGCTCTAAATCCAGGTTTGCAGCAAGTTGACTGCTGGTGTGTTTTCATTGTTTCTGCACTGGAGGGAACACCAGGCTCAAGTTTATTCATATCTACCTTTTAGCTTGTTGTTCAGCATGAACTAGGGCCATGCCTCAAAAGAGTAGCCCTTCCCTGCCAACCTGCACTTGGAGCCAGGGCAAGCCTAGATGTCTCGTGCATACACACTAGCTTGTGGTAAGGTACCTTAGACTTTTGTCCCACTCTGGGTCTTATTGTGGAAAGACTTTATCTAATATCCTATGCAATGACTTCCTTCATTTTCCCCCAACTGGACATTAACTCTCCATGTTGTGCTGCCTGGGGATGGAGGAGAAATGGGGTTTACAGACTTATGGTCTCCAGAGCTGCAGGGTTGGGTCACAACCCACAAAGACTGGTGTAGCACAGGACCACAATCAAGGTCCATGTTGCTATGTCCTGCCTGCTGCCATGATGTATACATAGTCCTAGCCTGCCCAAAACAACCACAGGTGATGCTTTTCAGATTACAAGTCCTTCTGCCTGGGACCATATGCATCTTCCTGCCATTACAGTGGGACCAGAGGCTCTGTCCCAATAGAATGGCATGGGAACAAGGCCATTGAGTGCTTCTTAGTTTGGGCTTTCATTGCCTAAAACTGAGTTATAAGGTAAAGTCCTCTGATTTTTCAATGTTTTACCCTCCACCCAGTAGATGGAGTTTCACTTTTTGCTGTGCTGCCTGAGATCGGAGGAATGGGTGTGGAAGCAGTCCATTAATCACTATTTTAGTCAGCTTTTCATTCCTGTGACCAAAAGACCCAACAAGGGCAAGATAGAGAAAGGAAAATTTCTTTGGGGCTCACAGTTTCAGAAGTCTCAGTCCACAGCCACCTGACTTCATAGCTCTGAGTACATTGTGAAGCAGAACATCATGGTGGATGGGCATGGAGGGGAAGATAGCTCAGGACATAGCAACAAGGAAGCACAGAGGGAAAGAACTCTCCCACCAGGGACAAAATATATACTTCAAAGATACATCTCCAATGACTTACCTCCTTTAACCATACCCTACCTGCCATCAACTCATTTGAATGGATTAACCACCCGGTTAATCCATTCAAATGAGTTGATGCACTAATTAAATTAAAGCTCTCATAACCCAATCATTTTACCTCTAAACTTTTTTGCATTGCTTCACCCATGAGCTTTGGGGGCGGGGGGGGGGGACCTCATATCTAAACCATAACTGCCATGTAAGCTGATACTAAGCTGGGTTGCACCTGAGTCTCATGGCCCTAGGGATCTGCACAGACTCGAGGGTATGCCTTGGGCCCTTGTTATGACTGGGGGTGATGCAGGCCAAAACATAAGTCTGTCCCAACAGGGCACAAGTCTCTGCTTGCTGCTGAGACCATGCTAGAGGCTACATCCACAAGCACAGACATGATGAGAGAGGACTTTATGTTTTACCTAGTGATGTATTTTACTGTAGTGATCTTGGCATTCAGTTCCAAGGCCAAGTCTTGAGCTTACTTTTCTGTCCTACCTCCAAGTAGATGACAACTTGTTCTATGCTGTGCTGTTTGAGATTAGAACAGGGGTGGTAGAGGCAGTCCCTTGTCCACCTGCCTAAGCAGGTCCAGAGGCCTGGTCCATAGGCCATGGTCTCATGAGACTATACTCAGCACTAGGGTTAAAATTGTAGGTTCCTGCCTCTTTCCATGCCTAAGGTCTCATATTAATTTCCTTCCCTTTCACAAGAAGTGTTTCTCCAATTCTTTGCTTTCTGCCTTCTTCAATGTATCATTTCTTATTATTATGCTAAAACCAGGTACTGCAGACTCTCACCTGGTTTGCATAGCTTTTGCAAATGTAGTTTGGCCTGTGAATAGTTCCTCAAATTGAAGTTTCTATGAAGAAAGGATTGCTGGAGGGTCTTCTATTCCAGTAAGTCTTACCCCACAGGGGTCCATTCTTGACTTAGTCATATATCCTGAGAGAAGTCATGCTCTGGTTGCCTATCCTGCAGTACAGGTTAACATGCTATGCTGGAAGAAGGGGTCACTGTACTTGATAGATCTACTAGGACTGCCTGGATTGTGGAAACACTGATTCCTGGAAGAAAGATCACTGTGCTATTATTAGAAGCATAGACAAGAGCTGCAAAAACAAGACAGACCTCTGTTACAAATGAGGAAAGTGAAGGTACACTGGGATCGTCAGTGTTTCTGGATTTGAGACTATGTCCACATATGTGATAGTCTATGTTAAGATTGGAGAATTATTATTATTATTATTATTATTATTATTATACTGGGGATTGAACTCAGTGGTACTCAAACACTGAGCCACATCCTTAGCCCTATTTTGTGTTTTTTAATTTTATTTTATTTAGAGATAGGTCTCACAGAGTTGCTTAGTGCCTTGCCATTGCTGAGGCTGGATTTGAACTCACGATTCTCCTGTCTCAGCCCCCCAAAGTGCTAGGATTACAGCCGTGCACCATCATGCCCAGCTAGGAGTGAAGAATTATAATACCCAAAATACCTCATGAGAAAAGACAATGGCTATTTCCATATCTTCCAAATAGATTATTTTTAAAGAAATCTATTTATTTTCTCCTTAAGACATATTTTGTTATTTTTCTCTTCCACCTCCTCTAGTCTATATCACCACAAACAAAGTAGCTTTTGAGACTAAGTACACGTGGTCGCTTCAGAAGTTTGCTTTAGTAAGCCAAGTAAAGTAGTGATAGATATCTGCTTGGGTGGGATTTGATCCAGTATGTTAAAAAATTCTTTTTCAAGTTCTATGGAGCTTTTATTTCTAGGTTAAACATAGGAATTGAACAGCAGAACCCTTTATCATATATCACATTTGAATCTCAGAATTCAGGTTCCCTTCCTCACTTTGTTTTTCTGGCATGATGGATGCTTCTGCCAAAGCCAGAATTATCAGTGATGTGGAGGATGAGACTAAGTCAGATTTATTGTGGCCTGTGGATAAAGTATCTCCAAATCAGACAGAAAATGTCAATATCATTGACCTCAAGGGAGATATGTGGTTTTTTCACAGTATAGTTTTGGACTCCTCAGCTAGCAACAAAGGAGTAAAGCAAAAAAAGAGGGGTTTTCTTATGACCAGAATGTAAAGTACCATTGTTGATCCATATTTAGAAAGGACTATAGCAGTTCTGAATCTGTACAGGAAGAAACAATTGGACATGAGGCCAAAAAATTTGAAATTCTAACCCTGTTTTCTTTACTGCATCCCTGGAGGTTCTTGCCTAAACATTGGACCACTTTCTGCATCATTTTCTTATTTTGTGTAATTGTGATGTTAGTAGTCCTCTTGGAGTCTAGGCTAGATATTGGTAACATTTCTTACGATGTGTGTAACTTTTTTTAGGCTCTTCATATCTGCTATGTCATTTGATCTTTTCAACATCTCAGGCAGGAGAGTTTATTCCAATTTTTAGCAGAAGAAATTAAGATCTATAGATTGAGGCAATTTCTTTACAAGTTCTAAATTAATATGGAAATATTGAGGACTAAAATTCTGCCTCTATACTCCTGACACAGTTTGTTTTTTGCCTCTCAAGTTTTGCCGTTATTCTGTATACACCTTCCTTTGCTACTGAAACTGTTTTGTTTTGTTTACCCTAAAGCCATGGATTTCCATTTCTTTCTTCTGTCCTCATCCTCGTCTTCTTCTTCCTTTTTTTTTTGCAAGAATTAATCATGAGCTAAGAGTTAATAAATATTTATCATATCATGAAATTGATGCAAAGTTCTTTATATACATTATCTCATTTATTTTTTGAATGCAGCTCTATGTCTTAGAAATGATTCTTATTCACATTTTATAGATAACTGAGCCTTCAGGAGTTCAAAGTCACTTGCTGAGAGTCTGAGGTTTTAAACACTTTAAGGTACTGCCTTCCTCAACCATAGTAGCTGCTTTCTGGTATCTTTTAACTTCTTCAAAGAAGATAGATGTGGCAGTAATGCCCTTAGGACACAGGTATTCTCTTTTCTATGCTGAATTTTTTTCTGTGTTTCCAAATTGTGGTCTCCACCTTCCTTTAGTTAAGGTATACCAATTGAACCTATCTACCTCATACCATTCTTTTCAATTTGCTGGAAACTAAAACATAGCAGAGCATTTGTAATTCTATCTTATGGCCTCACTCCTCACAGTTTCCCTGGAGAATACTGTCCATATCCATGGTGTACTTTTTACTGGAATGCTGAAGACCCCCAAACTGCTTTGGAAAGTTAGGGGAAGGGCTAATTTAAAAACAAACAAAAAACAACAACAAAAAAACCCATCATGTTCAAAAAAGTTTGGAACACATTGGAATTTTAAAAATCAGACTTCTCATGAACTTTGGAGAATGATGGCTATTGTGACTCAGAGGAAGATAAAATATGAAACCTTAATTGAACTTGTCTGATTGTCAAATCCTTCTTCGGAGAACAGTTTGTTGGATTTCACTATAAGTGAGTTGAAAAACTATTAGACAGTTTTTGGCAGAATAGTAACATTATCTAATATATATTTTAAAGGAATCACTTTGTTTGTTCAACTCCTAGGCATGATAAAATTGCAGGAATAAAATTTATGCTCTTTTCTCAAAACACTGTGTAAATAAACTCAATGTTTGAGTAAATAATAGCTAAAATTTTCTAAGCATGATGATGAAAAGTTTCAGCTCACATGTCCAAGCACCATGATTTCCAAGCTGACTAACCCTCATGAAAATTACACTCAGTCAACATAGTCATATGGCTGAAAACCAGTGACAAAAAAAGAAAAAAGAAAGAAAAAATATTAAAAGGAACCAAAGAAAAATTGAATATTACATACAAAAGTCCCAAAGAATCACACTCAAAAATCCATAATGTAGAAAGACATTTTTAATGTACTCAATGAAAAGAAAAGTTAGCTAAGAATCTGTACCCTGAAAAATAATCTCTAAAAAATAACATGGAATAAATCCATTTTTAGAAAAATAGAAGGTGTGATATCTTCTTACCAGCAAATCTGTACTCAAGAAATTTTAAATGAAGTTTTTCAGATAAGGGGAAGTAATACCAGAAGGATATTTGAATCCACAGAAAAGAATGAAGAACACAGATAATGGTTAATATGTGGGAAAAAGTAAAATGGTTTTTCTCATTTTAAGCTCTTCAAAAGGAGACGACTATTTAAAGCAAACATAATAATGCATCAGCCTTATGACTATGAAAATGTGAATTGTATAATAATACCACAAAGAAGGGAAAACAGAGGTGTACCTTATATAGTCCTTAACTCTACCTGAAATGCTGAAGTGCTATAAGTGCTGGAGATATGTACTCTAAATTCTGGAGTAATGAATGAGATGAAAATATCCAGAGGATATGAATAACAATTCATTAGGGAAGTAAAATAGAATCATTAAAATAGTGAACTAATTTTTAGAAGACAGGGAAAGAGGGAAAAGGCTATTCTAATATCTAGGAGGAAAATTGCAGTTTCTAGGATTCTGGTAGTTATCATAGATATTCTGAGATGTGATGGGGTTTGAAATATATTCCAGAGCAGAGTTGATGGGATTTGTTAATGGGGTGGATGTAGGATGTGAGACTGGAAGTGGTAAAGGATGTCTCTCAGACTTTTTGGAAAAAGTCATAGGTAAACAGTTTATTTACATGAAGATAAGTGATAGGACAGATTAATCTGGTAAAATTATGAACTAAAATTTGATAATCTTAGCTTCAAATGTATATATTCAAGCAGAGATGGGTATTATGGTTTGGATGTGAGATATCCCCCAAAAGCTCATGTGTGAGACAATGCAAGAAGGTTCAGAGGAGAAATGATTGGTTGTGAGAGTCTTAACTCAATCAGTGATTAATCCCCTGATAGGGATCAACTGAGTGGTAACTGAAGGGGTAGGGTGTGGCTGGAGGAGGTGGGAATTGGGGGCATGGCTTTGGGATATATATATTTGTATCTGGCAAGTAGAGACCTCTCTCTTTCTGCTTGCTGATCATTCCATGAGCCACTTCCCTCTGCCATACTCTTCTGCCTTGATGATGTTCAGCCTCACCTGGAGCCTCTGGGGAATGGACCTGGCTATATAGGGACTGACACCTCTGAAACCATGAGCCCTTAAATAAACTTTTCCTCCTCTACAATTGTTCTGGATGGGTCTTTAGGTCATAGCAGGGGAAAAGGTGACTAAAACAATGTGGAACAAGCAAATTGTACATTCATGTCTCCCATTTAGAAGAGAAGATGGTGCTATGGATAAACATTTGGAATCCATTCATTTATAGCTACTAAGCTAAAATCTTAGTGTGACAGAAGCTTATATATTTTTCCTTTTATACCAGAGACATTGAAGAGAATTTTAATCTGGGAAACCACATGGTCAGATTTGGGTTTTGGAAAAAAAAAAACACTATAGTGGTCTTGAGAATGATATTTTTGGAATACAACTGAATCATTTAACAAAGATGTAGAACAAGAATAAGGGATTACACAAAGGCTGTGGGAATGTGACTGGAGAGGAAGGGGTACGTTTGAAGTAAAGTTAGAGGGTGTAACAGTCAGGTTCAGTGGCAGATTAGATTTGTGAGATGCTGGTTAAGAAGAAAGTCTAGGACTTTCAGCCTGAGCAACTTTGTGCCTAGTTCACTGAAATGGGAGATGCACAGAGCAGTCATAATTTGTCACAAAAATGAGTACAGTGTTAAGAGGATAGGAGCAATCTAGGACATATGGACATTTAGATACAAGAGAAGCAACTGCATCAATTTTTCTGGGAAATTGGAAGTGGGCATAAAGATTATTAATACTGTGTGCACAAAGTTTGGAGTACTTATGGAACCTCCAAGGATAAATGGCTAATATATCATTGGATAAATAAGTCTTGCTCTGAGAGTTGATTTGAGCTTCAGATTTTTCTATAGGAAGTAACAGAAGTCATGGAGATGAATGAATTAGATACCAAAAGAGCCAAGATGAATGGATTAGATACCAAAGATGAGACAAGCAACGCATTGAGGATTGATGCTTAAGTGATCTGATTCATTCAAATTTCTTTTGGTTTGTAGGGATTGAAAGTATGTGGGGGATGGTTTGTGATATATGACAGTCACCATAATAGCAATCTCATTGGGGAACTTGGTACTGTAACATATAAGAGACTTGGGCAAAAAAAAAAAAAAAAAAAAAAAGAAAAAGAAAAGAAAAGTTGAACCAGCTGTACAAAGGACATAATTATATGCAGTTCTAATAACTCAACTTCAGCTTGCCTGACAGCCTAACCTTTGCATTTAATACAGAGAACTAATATTTGAATGGTGTTTACAGTGTGACAGACACTGTTCTCAATGCTTTGTTCACCTTAACTCACTTAATCTTCACAATTGCATATAAAGAACTGTACTATTACCTCCATGTTCTGGATAAGAAAAATACGACTTGGAGAGTTTGGTAACTTTTTAGTAACAAAACTAGTAAATGGGATGCTGGGGTTGGAATACGTTGATCTGACTTCTGAGTTCAACCCCTTAAGATGACCCGCTACTCTAATCCTGAAGGTTTTTTGATGAGTTGATTCAGAGTTCAGTCCTCTCATTTGTTTTTCTATTCTTTCTAGTGCTTTATTCATACAACACATCTTTCTTTCTATTACAGGAAGCGTTAACTTTTTAGTCATTTGTAGCTCACCTAATTTTCCTGTTCACTCAGAAGAAAAGCAAGGAGAAAGAGCACAGGCACATGATGACCCATCTTTATTCCTTACTTTTCAGCTCTGACAACCAGACTGCATTTGCTGACTTAACTCCAGGAGAAGCAATTCTCATCCAAATGCAGATTTCATTGCTGGCTCTGTTGGCGACTTCAAAGACCCAGCTGGCCTCCTGCTGTCCAATTTTTGTCCATGGCAGTTATACATCTTGGTTCTTATGATGGGAATGTCTGGAGCTCAAGTCATAATTAGAAAGGACATTGTTCCTGAACCCAAGGTTTCTAAGCAACAGATAAAGAGCCAGTTGAATGTTATTGGCTGCACATCCTGTCCTCCAGCCTCATCCACGGTGCTTGTTACAGAGGCTCTTGGCTACTTCTCTGCATGTCCATCTGCTAAAATGGCAAAATGCCCTCTTGTTCTATATTTGGATTCTTGCCCATGACCAAGGTTGCCGGGCCATGACAGACGCCTGCAGATCAACACAAGTGTTAGATCTTTTCAAGCTATGTCACCTCTGGCAGCCACAGACCTTGTAAGACATGATATAAACTTGTTGAATGCCATCTGCCAAACAACACGACTGTTTGGGAATGGATTAGTGGAAGGCAGCTGACATGAAGACAGGCTGCACCACATGTTAAAAGGAGTGTCAAAATCCCCCACACCTTTGACGAGAGAACAAGTCTGTGCTAGAGGGCATGGAAGAGTTCAGGACCACAAGAGGTACCAAGTGACTGAAACCTCAGACAAACCGGCCACAGAGCACCAGGGGTCACTGTGAACCTTCCCCAGTGTGGGCAACTTGCTGGAAGTGCAATCTGATAAGGTCAACAGAAGTCTGTGTAATGAATTCACTGGCCTTTAAAATGGAAAAAGAAATAGAGGATCCAAAATTTCACTCTTGTGTCTCAAACTTATGACAAATGCCTTGGATTTAGTCTTTTAAAACTCCGACAAGTGCACTCATGCATGTTGCTCCTTGGCCTCCTTCTTTTACAGTTATAAGGATGAGCCAAATATAGCATCCTTAGACACCCATCACTTTTATGGATAAGAACAGGACCAGGAGAATAAAATGATTTGGTGTTTAATCAAAATGTTAACATTTCTGCAATAATTTTGATAATTTCAAAATCCTTGAATATTTATCAAAGACTCTACAGGCAGTGACATTTAAAGAGTGGATCATGCAGAGGGGAGGAAGGGGAGGGATGGGGTGGTGGGGATGGGAAGACATAGAATGACACAGACATTATTGCCCTATATACACGACTAATTATACTACTAGTGGGAATCAGCACCATGTACAGCCAGAGGAATGAGAAGCTGTGCTCTATTTGTGTACAATGTGTCAAAATGCATTCTATCGTCATGTATAACTAATTAGAACAAATAAATAAAGTAGACAAGAGGGTGCAAAAAAAAGCGAATGTATTTTAGTGAAACACTATAGCCTTACATTGATTTAAGACATTTAATACATTTTTATGAATTTTTTTATAACAAGAGAAGAAAATGTGTCAACATTTCTTGTGTCAACATTTTGGTATCATGTGGGTGGTATCACATATACATATCCACATTTACTCCACATACCAACAACTTAATGAGATATCTTTATCCTCATCAATAGCATATTATTTATTCATATAGTTTTGTCATTATTAATTCTAATAATCTAAAGTCATTTGGGGAGGTGATTCAATGTTTTTGACTCTGAGGTACTCATATTCTAAACTGAAAAATAATCGAGGAACTTTATATAAACAAAGTATCTGTAAGATTAGGTTTAATTTAGAGTTCTAGTAAAGGGATACCTAGTTGGTAGGGTTTGAGTGAAGGTATAGTTTTAGATTTTATATATTTAAATGTAGGTTGAACAGGAGACTTTATGCTGACAGGGATTTCTTCTATCTTGGTCTCTATTATAGTCCTAGTGAATACCAGAAGAAGTAGACACTGAATTTGCTGAATGAATAAATCAGTGAGTGGTGAGATCAGAGCATTAATTGACACTCGCACTGCACATCAATTTATTTGTGGTTCAAGTAATATTTTTCACACACAGACACACATTTTACCTCGTAGGACAAGTTGTCATGTTTTCTCTCTCTCCCTCCTGCTTCTCTGCCTGTCTCTTACACACACACACACACACACACACACACACACACACATACACACACAATTTTACCCTGGAGATGGAAAGACCTATTGGAAGGCTGAGATAATACCAGTCTAGGTGGGAGGAATAAAGACATGATCAAGACTATGGCTGTGGGGACAAAGGGCAAGAATGATAGAGCGGCATCTTCTGAACAAGGCTTGGGATAATTTGTTTTCTAGGAAGTGTGTGCTTTGAGGGCAGGTATGAGAAGGAGAAGTTTAGAATGATGTCAACGTATCCAGTTGATTTCCTGGGAGACAGGATAAACTTTGACAATAGCAAAACATGAAATGCCTTGTGTGGAAAAGGAATACTGAGGTCAAAACTCAAAACTCAGTCTCAGGTTGGGGGGAGCTAAGACAATCCTTAAGGATGTGGACAACTGCTAGAACTACTTGGTCTTGTCACTTACTGAAATCAGTGTCTTCCCAAATAGATTAACAGATTGTGACTGACAGGTTTTCATTTTATTTTTAAACTAGAATTGAAGCAAAACCAAATTAAATGATAGATGCCAAAAGAGATTTGGTTTCTGCAGACTGGTGACATTTACTTCATGAACTCTTTGGTATTACATTAATGTTCTTATTAGTTTTTGTTTCCATTGCTGAATTTTAAGTGATAACATTCCAGGTGACATTTTCTATGAGAAAGGTTTCAGCTATCTGAAAGTGTAAGTAATGACTCAGTATCTCCCAAGTTATCTGGAGAGCACTTTCGCAGGTATACATATTTTCTCAATAATGAATGAAGATGTTTTAATGAAGTAGCTTTATTTCCTATTAAATAAGACCTTTAATTGTGCTCTGATAAATGCAGCCTTCTAGCTTTTTCTTTTCCTTATTCACATTGCTTTGTAACCTCTAAATAATTAACAGATACCAATGGACTTGTGTCCTTCACTAGAATTATGGAGGTGGGAAAATGAAAGAAAGATTTTAAGTTGTTCTTCCTTATCAGAAAACAATGTACCACTGAGACAAATTGACCAGAGAAGACAGATTCTAAGACCATTTATCTTTCTATCTGGACTAATCTGTTTCATGAGTAAGCCAACTTCATTCCATCTTCTGTATCTTATTTCTTCTCCACATATGGGTTATACAATTCTTTAGTACTGAGTTCATTATCTAGTGCCATTACAAAACTTTCCATGCTCAACACAACTCACCAGACATCATTTTTTTCATTCATGTTTAATCAATTACTGTATGAAAGTCATTGCATTATACTTAAAATCCAGTGTGCTTGTGTTAGAATAGAAGGTTGGCCACAGGGCTATAGAAAGGCAGAGGGCCACTTTCTGTCCTCCTATATACCATTTTTTCTACTTATCTCTTTCTCATCACATCTCTCCAGTGGAATTTGTTTTCATGACAGAAAACAAAAAAATTGCAGCAGAAATGTTAAGAGTGGGAGGGGTGGTTATATGTTTAATAATTAGTAACAAAAGCAGCAAATCTAGCCAGGTGTGGTGGCGCAAGCCTGTAATCCCAGCACTTAGGGAGGCTGAGACAGGAGAATCGCGAGTTCAAAGCCAGCTTCAGCAATGGCGAGGTGCTAAGCAACTCAGTGAGACCCTGTCTCTACATAAAACACAATATAGGATTGGGGATGTGGCTCAGTGGTCAAGTGCCCCTGAGTACTGGACCAATCTCCAATACCAAAAAAAATAAATAAATAAACAGCAGCAAATCTAGGAATCTGGGACTAAGACATTGGATGGCTTCTGGGTATCACTTTTATTTTCATTCAGAAAAAAGATTAAATCTAATTCTCTGGAGTTCCGTTTATTTGTTTTCAGGCTCTGGGGCTCAATCCCAGGGCCTCATGCATGCTGAGCAAGGGATCTATCACTGAAGCTACATCTGCAGCCCCTAATTCTTTATAAGATTAAATGAGCTGGGTGCAGTGGCACAAGCCTGTAATCCCAGCATTTAGGGAGGCTGAGTCAGTAGAATCGCGAGTTCAAAGCCAGCCTCAGCAAGAGCGAGGCACTAAGCAACTCAGTGAGACCCTGTCTCTACATAAAACACCCCAAAAAAATAGGGCTGGGGATGTTGCTCAGTGGTCGAGTACCCCTGAGTTCAATCCCTGGTACCAAAAAAAAAAAAAGATTAAATGAGTGCTAAGTACATGTATTTGCAATTCTATAAGTACACACACTGAATGGCAACAGTCTGTGCCTTATGAGATGAAGGAATATAAATTCCACATGAATCCCCAGACATCACTTTCTAATGTCTCATATTAGCTGAATCTTGATACTTGGCATTATTCAGATCACCTAAAGGAAAGAGAGGTCCTGGTCTGGGGCTATAACTCATAGTAGAGCACTTGCCAAACATTTGTAAGGCCATGGGTTTGATTCTAAGCACTGCAAAAAATATAGAAATAAATACATAATAAAAAGAGGGCCAAGGCAGTACATCTCGACATATAGAAAAGACACACAAGAAAGAATCAGAATGATCACTCTGATGGCAGAACTTCCAGACAACTAGTTGTTTTTTTGTGCTCCTTTTTTTCAATAATATTATCTCCTTTAAAAAAAGAAAAAATAAATGTGGCAGTTAATAAAAGAATGTTAGCATAAAAGGAACATTTATGATAACAATGTACTATGGAACAATTTGGGGGGAATAGAGAAACACAGACCCTCTATTCTGAATCCCTGGGTTACCTTGCTAAAATTTTTGTCTGAGGAAAGTACAAGGAACAAAATTCAAAAGGTTCTTGGTGAAATGATTCTCCCCTGGTGGTCAGAGGTGTCCAGGTAGGAAAAGCTCTTCTAGTAATGTGGCTTGCAACAAGTCAGCTATGGTATACCAATGCCAGGCAAACCCTTCAGTATTAGGCTAGTTGTGGAATTTTAAGTGATGTGTAAAATTTGCTTGATAAGCTAATGAAGAGATAGATGCTCTCTTTTATTCCTTTCTCTTTCTCTCTCTCTCTCTGGCTTCCACATATGAGAGAAAGTGTTTGACCCTTGACTTTCTGAGTCTGGCTTATTTCACTTAGCATGAAGTTTATAGTTCCATTCACTTACCAGTAAATGACATAACTTCATTCTTCTTTAGGACTGAACAACACTCCATTGTGCATACTTTCCACATTTTCTTTATTGGTTAATCTGTATATGGATGCCTAGACTAGTTCTATAATTCAAATATCGTGAGTTGTGGCTGTGCATGTATTACTATGTAATATGCTAATTTTAATTCTTATGTATAAATACCAAGGAGTGAGATAGTTGGGTCATATGGTGCTTTCATTCCTAGCATTTTTGAGGAATCTCCATGCTGCTCTCTATAGTTGTTGTACTAATTTTCAATCTCACTAACAATAATAAAAATATGGGGAGGACCTTATGAAAATAGAAAGGACATCAATAGAGTAGAGGAAGGGGATCAAAAGGGAAAGAGAAGGAGAGGGCATTAAGGAGTACTGGGGAATGAAATCTACCAAATTATGCTATGTCCAAGTACAATGTATGAATATACCACAATGAATCCTGCTTATGTATATAGATATATTACAATAATTAAAATAATAATAATAATAATAATAATGGAAGATCAGAAGACAAAGTAGACTGGGAAGCAAGGAGAGGAGGGAAAGAGAAGGTGCTGGAGGAGGAGATTGATGAAATTATGGTATGTGTATGTATGAATGTGACATAATGAATCCCACTATTATTTATCATTATAATGCACCAATTAAAAGATAATAAGGACATATTACTTTGACAGCAGATAAAATGTTGAGTTGAACACTTCTGTAAAATTTCATGTGTGAGTTCTTCTTGCTTTGAATAAAACAAAGCAGATAGCATAACATGGAAATGGCCTACCTATAGGAAGATGAAAAGTCTCTGTTGGATGAAGTTTGTAATATAGACAGTTGTTCTCCTCCACAGTGACAGAGCACTGAAAGCAGATTGGGAAATAGTGGGATACCCTGAATAAAATGTAGTATTCAAGTAAAGGATGTAAATTCTATAATTTAGTGTTCCCAAGAATAGAAAAGATTGACACTCTATTAGCATTCATAAAGAGTTTCTATGGGGTAGAAACACTAGCTCAAGGCAGAAGAATGCAGACATGCAAAGCTAAGGGGATGGGTTGTCTTTGGGCAGGGGGGCAGCTCTCCTTGTTGCTTGTTCCCAGAGTCATCTGAGTTCTTTTCAGAGAATAATGCTGGTCATTAGAAAGTCAGGCTGGGCCCAGTATGGCCTGACCTCCCCTGTGGTTGCTAAGGATGTGCTGTGGCTTTTCCGTTGTGTGGCACCTGGTCATGCATAGTGACTAGGAGTAGAGAAGGCTTGGTGGAACAGGTTATGTGAATTATTTCTCCACACTAGTATTTGGTGGAATACTTGATGAGTCCTGAAACCTGTGGGTGGTTTCTTTTGATAACACAGGAAGAGGAAATGATTGGAACCTTGACTTTTGAAGAGTCTGTAAGTGGTTCAACAGATAGTAAGGAGTTTGGCAGGCAGTTTGGGGTAGTTACCCAATAATGCTGGGCTATGCTCCAGGGATATATGTGGCAGATGTTTGGAATGAGGGATGCTGCTAGAAAAGTCTACTTGATAAAAAGTAAGAGACCAGAGTGGGATAATGGCTGAGATGATGTAGGAGGAAAAGGATGTAGTAGGTGGAAGAAAGGGAAATGATAGTTATATAAAAGCTTTTGTCCAGTTTAATTATATGTCTCAAATACTGAGATAGGCAGGCTTTTTCTTCTAAACTTTCTATCTAGGGTTTCTTTTTTACCCCACTTCTCTCTTTTTCTTTTAAAGTTCTAAAGTTCTGCTTTGCAAAAAAAGAAAAACATATACTACTAAGTAAATGACTAATAAGGCACAATTTATTTTTATATAATCCTATTTTACATATAAGCACTAAAATTAGCAGTACTAAAAAGTTTAGTACTGCTAAAAGTACTAAAAAGTACTGCTACTCATAAAATAAGAACAACAAAAATACCTTACAGTGTAATTAGTAAGTGAGAGTAGTATTTACCTGACAAGAGAAGAGATAGCTCCCTGAGATAGTTCATTCCATGGGATTCTGAAGATTCTCCAATTATGGCATACATAAGTCTTCACTTGCTAGTTACTACAGTAAAGTGTCACCAGGTATAGGAATTAGCATATGATTTTTAAAATAGATATTCTGGAACCATTAGTTAAACAAAAAATTCATGGAAATAAAAGTTAGAGTAGTGTAATTATTTTCATAGTAGTTATTTTATGTCAGTGGATTATTTTTCTTTTCTCAATGCCTTACATTTTTTAATGCTGTTGTTAGTAATTGAGTTATAATTCTGATTGTGTTACTTGCAAATTCAGATAACTCAGTAAGTTAGCTATCCCTTCTTAACCTGACTCTAATAATTAAAATATGAAAATAATATTAGTAATTCTGTCACATAATTATTTTGAGCAACAGAAGAAGGGATTCTCACTAAAACTCTTAGCATAATAATTGGCACATAGTAAGTGCTCACGGATAAATCCTCATTAATGGAATACAAGCATTTTCAAGTAAAACAACTATACAATTAAATATATGTATTTGATTTATTTATTCATTTTAAAATGTATAAATTATTAACTCAGCAAGAATGTAAGCATGTATCATTTTCAAGCATTATTTTAGATACTAGGAATGTGGAAGCCAAACAGGGAGACAATCTTCATTCTCATGAAATTTATATTCTTATTAAGCTGATTTTGATGTGTAAAAGTACAATAAAAAATACATAAACATAATATTTAGAACACCAAGCATCAGTGAACATGCGCTGCTATGGGAAATGTACTTGGTGTAATGGGTTTCCCTGTACTCTCAGAACATCTGATTTAGGTGATATCTTCAGCAGGTCAAAGATGGGTGATGTGTCATACACTCCATGTGTGGGACACCAACGTATTTCAATTGGGCTCAAGCACTTTACCAAGACTGAACATTCCCATGAATGGAATAGTTTCCTGGTGATTTAAAATCTTTGTGACTTTCTTTCTCAACTCTGTTTAAGCAAGGTATTATCACTGTCAGGAGAAAAAGGGTAAAAAGGACTTAATCAATAAACGGGAGCAAAGAATAATGAATCAGAGGTGGCACGAATGGGTGACAGGAGCTCAAATTAGAAGTCGCGTGACAGCTGACAAGCCTGAAAAAGGGAGTGCAAAGATTTACATTTATGAGGTTTTTAAAAACGCTATCAGATGAACTAATTAAAACTACAAATTTTAATTGGAGTTAATTGGATTGAGAAGTTGAATAAAAGGAGTGTGGGACAAAAAGCCTGTCATTCTTTTCCTTCCTATCAAACTCTGTAATGAATGATGAAGCACAGGCAGTTAATCAAGGCAAAACATCCAGTTTCCTCATTGAATCCTAGAATGTCAGGGCTGAAGAGTTTTTCAGATCAACCATCTAACACCATCATTTGATGCATGAGGACACTAAGAACAAAGACTGATAAGGTACACGCCCAAGGTCACCTGCAGTGCCAGTCCACTAAAAGGAACTGTCTCAACTTAGCAAATTAGAACATTTCTAAGCACACATCATTGTATCGAAAAGTCATGCCATCCCGGGAACAAGCAGAAGAGGTCCTCAGGTCAAGGTCATTTAGAAACAGATAATCAGATATATCTGGAAATAACTTTGGGTCAGGAATGTCATATAATTAAAATAGCCATTGAATGTTCCTTGTAGCTGATGTGGAGAAGAAATGGTTACAAAGAAATGATCAATGAGGCTAGCTTTTAATTGCAAAAGTTAATGTGAGGTCCAGCTTGCTTATATCCTTAAGGTAATCTGAAATTCTCTCTGGTCTCCATAAAGGACATTTTATACTAAATTGCATAATGACAATTTAACAAAGTAATTTGTACTTTTTGCTTTGGTGTGAAAGAGAAATAATTATTTTGACAAAGACATTAAAGAGATTCAATGGGACAAAGGAAGGTCATTTATAATAATGTCATTGAAACTACTAGATTTACAATAGGAAAAAATGAACTTTGACACCTATCCCATAATATAAACAGAAATTAATTTAAGATAGATCATAGATCTAAACACAAGGGCTGGAGGAAAACATAGGAGGTTTCTTCGTCACCTTAGCATAGATGAAGATATTTACACATTGTTAAAAGACAAAATTACAACAAATCTAGATTATATATCTAACTGGTTTTTATTTTCAATGCTAGACTTAGGGAACATTAAATGAATGTTAAATGTTAAATGTTAAATGTTAAATGTTTAATGTTCATTAAATGAATGAACATTAAATGAACTAAACAGAGGAGGTTGGCTCGAAAGGCCGGAAAGAAAAGTAAATGCTAAGAAAGGCAGAAACAGAAAAAAATAGGTTGTTCATTTCAAAGTTACTTTCCTTGTAAAAGTTACAAAGAGTGTTTCTTACCATGCTGGCAAATATGGACTGTCTGGTCATTTGGCTATTGTTACCTTCTCTCCTGATTTCTCAAAAGGTCAGATAAACAATTATGTTTTGGCTGGTTGCTATTATTACTTCAGCATGAGCAACTCCATTTCTGTTTGGTCTATTGGACCTAGTGCAGGATCTCAGTACAAACCAATGGCCTCCTAAAAATTGTATTTAACAATATTAAACAAAAAGAAGAAAGAAAAAAAAGGTACATAAAATGTCATAAAATTAAAAACTACTGCTCATCAAAAAGCACCATTAAGGAAGAGAAACTACAGACTGGGGAGGAACATCCATAAAATATCTCACAATATGTACATCTGACAGATGACTCATATGCTGAAGCTGTATGAGACTCCTACAGAGTATTAAGAAAAAGATACCACCACCTACCCACAGACTTGAATAGATACTTCAAAATGAAGATACCCAAGTGTACAGAAAGCAGATGAAAAGTGTGATAGTATAGTCATGAGAAAAATGCAAATTAAAACCATAGTGATCCCTATACCTCCTTCACAATGACTTAATTAAAAAAAATAAAAACAAAACTAATGGTACCAAATATTGGTGATGGAATAGAACAATTGAAACTTATTGTTCTCAAAACCAAAATATCTGTAACAATTTGAAAAACTTTCTAGCAGTTTTTCATTAAGTTAAATATAAAACTTCTCTATGGCACAGTTATTCTACTCCTGGACATACATCTAAGAGAAAAAAATTAGGTACATAAAAAGACTTGTATAAAATGTTCACATGAGCTTTAATTGTAATAGCCCTACAATGAAAACAACCTAAAAGTTTGTGGACAAGAAAACTGATGAATAGTGGTATTTTCATACAGTGAGATATTTTACAGTAACAGAAGAATAAAACACAATATGGATAAATATAAAACATCATTCTAATGTTTTAATATCAGATATAAGAGTACATAGCCAAATGGTTATATTTATGTCAGTTTCAAGGACATTCAAAATCAATCGATGGTGATAAAAATTAGAATTAGTGTATCATTCTGACTAACTGGGTGTGGGGTCATATTGTCTGGAACCTGCAGGAGGGAAATTTCTGAAAGATGAACATGAGATATATTCTGGGTCACGGTCAAATGGTACATGGATACAAATTCTTAAGGTGGTATACACAGCTGTATACAGAGTAGTGCACAGAGTAGATCTGTGCATAAGACTGTATTTAAATTATATCTCAATTTAGAAGAGTTAAAAAGATAAATAATCAGATGGAAAATCTGAAACAATGTAAATGAGAACATAGTATGGTTTGGGGTTTTTCTTCCCCAAGGGACCATGTATGACTGAAGCTTTACCTTTCTCTGCCTCTCACTTCCCTTCTTCTCTCTTTCTTCCTTACTCTCTTTTACCATACCATTCCCCAACTCCCTCCTCTCTCTCCCTTCCCCCTCCTTTTAACATGCTTGAATGGGTGAGGGTTTCTTCTGTCCACTGATAGCAGCCAGTTCATAAGAAGGTGACCAGAAGGAATCATCCTAAGCAGCTCAACCATTCAATAAATTACCCAAATTGAACACTTCTGAAAAATTAACAATGCTCTAAAAATAATTATATATATAATATATATATTTGAAATATATATGTATATTTGAAAATTTAAATATATATATATATATATATTTGAAAATGTTTATTACTTCCCAAATTGCCCTTATTGTGCTCAAACTATTTTCAAACATAAAATTAAAAAAATAACACATATGCTGGAATGTTAAAACAAATACATAAACAACACCCAACTCATTAGTATGTTGATGTTGAATTTAAAAACAACATCAACATAATAGTTATTATTAGCACATTCTCACATATCTTAATCAGTTTCTTGGTTATAACGATCTTCAATACTATGACACTGGTATTTTTTTGAAACATAGTCTTAAAATTTTGTGAAATTGCCTGTGCCCTCCTGGTTAATACATTTGAAAGTATTGACACACTTGGTTGACTTTTTCTGTCACTCATGCTTTAAAATAGAAAAAATAATCTTGACTATGTGCAAAGATACTTGGTAAGCTCAGAGAAAGTTATTTTAAATAAGGTACATTTTTAATAATCATTTTTCTGTTGTATTGACTTGTTGACTTGTAGAAATATTTCAATATAAATATTTTCATTATACTCATATTTTCAATCATAGTATTTCTCTTACTTACATTTGCAGAACAAACTCAGAAAAATGGTTGTCTCCATTTGTTTGTTTGTTTTTTCAATCAGAATTGGACATTGTAACATGGTAGGCCTTCTCAGTTTCATTCCAATTTGGTAAAGGATATAAATATTCAATAGAAGATTACCAGCATCATTAGAATTTTTTCAAAAGTCAAGATCTTTCAAAGTGTAATTACAGATGTGAAATTATATTTTTGCAACATCTGAATTCTTATGGTTAAATTTGCTCAGTTCTACCCTTTAGAGTCAGTGTTGTTGATTTGTGGGTTTGTGCGCCCTCTGTTGAATATTTTCAGTAAAAATTTCAAATTAATTTTGAAAAATGTTATCAACTTTTAGAAGACTTTTATATTTATTTACAGAATTGTTCTTAAAAGTTCCTATAAAGGGCAACATAGATAGTAAACCTGGTCTGCTATTCTAAAAAACTGCTTATGTATTTAACATCAAATTTTTCTCAAAAGTGATCTAGTTTAAAAACTTTTAAAAATCTTTTTAAAATTCCTAATAACCCCACAAACTGGTGCTCTGTGGGTTTCTACATTTTACAAGCCAAAGCACCATAAAATTGTCTGACTGGTCTAGTAACTGACAGATATAACAGAATCAAATATTTGTTCACTACTGCCTCACACCAGAAAAGTTAGTTCTGCCTGGGTATTTGGGACTAAGGTTGCTTTGTTTTATAAATGAATATTCTATATTCTTTTCTTGAAATGGAAATCGTTGAAAAGACTAAGATTTCAGAAAGTGTCCATCACTGGTGATAATTCAGGTTTATTCTGTTACAGTGAGTAAGTATTTTAACTACACACACATCTTATTTATCATGGGAGACATCAGCAGAATGGACCACAGAGCAGAAGTCTGTCAAACCTGTTCTAGTGCACATTAAAACACTTAATAATGATATTAGATAAAAAATGAAAAATCTGGACAAGTGCATAAAAAGATACAAGGTGAGACACTTCAGTTCAGCTGGAATGGTTACTTAAATTACTTTTAGTTTAGGTAAGTCTAGGAATGTTTCAAAGTTTCTTGGGATTATACTGATCCAAGGGCAACAGATTAAACATAGCCAAGAAAGGTATGAATTAACTATCTAGAGGAAGTTAGAACATGCAGAAGGAAGTCTGATAAAGTAGAGAAAGAGAAGTTGTAAGGTTGGATTTGATCAGTACCTGCCATATGCATGTCTAGAACTTTCACAATGAATCTCATTACTATGTACAATTAATAAGTGTCAATAAACATATAAATAAATGAATAAAAGGTATTGTAATCCAGATACAACTTAAGTAAAGCATAAGGAAACACCCCAAGGAACTAGTAGCAGGGCATGTAAGATTGGAAGCTAAGTCCATGAGCACTAAGACTGAAGCAGAATATAATAAGTTTTAACAACAACAAAACAACTTACTGAGATCCTGCTTGGTCCTGACACTCTCCTAGGTATTTAGGTATTGCTCTAAAACATGCAAACTCTTTAATATGTCTCTTTAGGCTCCCTATTCCTTTCACGTGGAATTAGACTGCTAAAACTTATGAATTAAAAACAACTCTGGGAGATGCAGATGTAGTTCAATGGTAGAAACATTGCTTAGAATGGGCAAGGCCCTGGGTTCAATCCTCAGTACCACAACACAACAAACATACAAACAGCACAAAACAACTCTTAACTCCCTAACCCAGTAATTTCAGTCTCCTTCAAATATTGACTGATGCTTGGAAAATGAAAGCATTTGAATCACTGGAACATAGGAGTCTTGTCTGCTTACTTTTTTAGAATCTGTGTCTTACCAACCCTATCCAGTGGTCACTCATTATATATAGTCTTTGCTAGCCAGTAGAATCTGATTTGCACTGCAGGCAAATCAGAATTTGTTCTAGTACTCCTGGTCAGCTTTCTGTTGCTGTAACAAAATACTCAAAATAGCAACTAAAAAAGATAAGTTTATTGGCTCATGGTTTCAGAGGTTTCAGTCTATAGTCACTTGGTCCTGTTATTTTGGGGCATGTGGCTGCAAAATACAGCCACATGGAGGGAGTAAACAGCATAGCAAATCTACTTACTTCATGGTAGTTAGGAAGCAGAGAGAAAGAGAGGGCAGAGAGATGGTTGGGAAGAGAGGAAATGAGGTCTCAATACCCTCTTCAAGGTTACAGCCCCAATGACCTAACTTACCTCCACTAGGCCCCAACTCACAAAGGTCACAGTACCTCCTAATAGCACTGAAGACTTGCAACCAAAACTTTAGCATAGGCCCTATGGGAAACATAAGCTCCATGATGTAATAACTACTGGCATTGCTTACTTTGGGTTCTTTGCTCCTTAAATTCTAGCATTTACGGGTTTCTTTTGTTGTTGTTGTTAAGACTAAAACTGAATCCTAATTATTAAACTCCGTATGGTTCCTTTAAGAAAAGTTTCCTCCAGTGACATAGAAAAAGCACAATGAAAAGACAACAAATAGTTATTACTCTATTCATAGTTTAAACCTGATCTTAACTTTGTGCTGCTCTTGAAATTTCTGATATCTCACTTTATTGCTATGTCTTCTATTTCTTTACCTTTGGATTTAGGGGATGAATTTCCTGGATATTACTAAGGCTTTGTGCTGCTCGTATTAGTTTATTTTCTCAGTGGAATCACTGTAAATTGGCATCTCCCTCTGAGAGCCACATTCACAATTTGTTCCAAAGAGCCAATATTCCCTGAGTAAAAGCAACATGATTCAAAATTGAAAGATCCAATTGAAAGACTATGTATTATTCTCTGACTTTAACACAAGAAAATTAAAATTCAAGTACATTTCTGTGCCAAAACAGCTTCAACTCAGTTTTATCTGCCTATATCTAATGGTCTGAAGAAAATGTGCATATAAAGAACAAGTGGGTGTTGAGGCTTGGGTCTTGTCTACATCCACATAAAGAAAATTAATGAAACCATAAACTTTTAGGGCCGATGACCTGGCAGACTGCAGATAGAATTCAGTCTTCTCAAAGACTGAGTGATGATATTAAACAACAGCTGGCAGGGACTTTAAAAATCTGCACCCTTTGTAAGTCGTCATTATCTATGGAAGGAAAACAATCTTCCCTTTCATAAACTTAAGCAGGACGACCTACTGTTGGAGGCAGGCTCTCTGGATCCGGGAGCTGCCCTGCCCTTTCGAGATGGCGACCA
>CM053399.1:36955160-37077369 GCA_028644305.1 Xerus rutilus
ACAACTTAAGGAAGTGCACAGCATTGGCTGGTGGTAACGTCACTGTGCATGCTTGGCTCGTGGGCTATGCCTGCTCTGATACACGCCTGTATTCTGCTCATGCATTCCCCTCGTGCTTGATAATGCTATTCCTGCTAATTGGTTGTAACTCTGCTCGGTAATACTTCCTGCTGTATGAAAAAGTATATAGAAGGAGGCTCGGGGAAGAAAGAGAGAACAAAAGAGAACCAGGAAGGCAAGAAGAGCGCTCAACAAGAATAAAGATTGCTTTTCTGAGAACAACGGCGTGATTATTGTCTCCTGCCGGCGGGCGACAATAACCTACCACCTAGATGGACTTCAAGGTCCTGCGCAACAGCCCAATTGACAGATAAACAACAGAGAATATTTGTATCTACCTAGTTTGGGAGTTGCCCTGTGCCTTTGCTCAGGAAAGATAAGCAAATTGTTTTTGTAAATAAGTTATAATGTTACCTGAGACATTTTTTGCCTCTAAGGTACCAGCAGCTAAATTTTTATATAAGCACTTGTAGTTTTATTTTTGACAGAAATTGTCTTATTTTTTAATTTTTATTTTACTTTATTTTATTTTATTTTTTGCCATATAATAAGTGTTCAACCTTGGATAAATTTCTTTAATGTTGTGTTTTTAAATTTTTTGCTAAGTCCTTTTTTTAACTATGATAAAATACATATAACAAAAATGTATTAATCATATTACAGTGTGTAATCAGCCCAGTATTCACATAGCTGTATAAAACTTGGATTGAATTTGACTGAATTTTCTCAGTCTTGGCCCTGTTGCAATTTGGCATTGGATTATTCTTTGCTGCAGGTGGCAGTGCCTTGTACTGAGACATGGTTAGCAGTACTTCTGCCCTCTGACCAACTAGATCTGGTAGCATCCCCCCCTCCCCCCGCCCCAGTTGTGAAAATCAAAAATGACTCCGGGCATTACCAAATGTCTCTGGGGGCAAAATTACTCCTGCTTTTGAGTCACTGCATTAAAACATTTTAAAATTCCATTCTGCTTTGTGTATTCTGCCATTATGTGTTGTCCAGAGAGGTAGTTGTGCCTTTTCAATAGATAAAAATAATTCCTAAACATATAGTTCAGGAAGATAAGATGAGGATGAGGGAAATTATGACCTGAATTTATAATCACAAGTTAGATGCTTCTGGGAAATATAGATTTGAACATTTTATTCTTTTTCACATGCAGTTTACTTTTTATTTATAAGGTAAAACATTCATCAAAATAGCAAACTACAGAACAGCATCATGAAAATAGTTAAATTTATTCAAATAACCAAGAAAAATCATGCCAACATTTGTTATCACAGTATAATCAAACCTATCCTGACTGACATAAACATATATGCCTATGATATACTATTATATATACTTTGTATGTAACAAATTGGAATTATATAAGAAAAAATTCAAATGGGTGAAGTTGTATGAGTTGGATACAAGTGTGAAACTATAGGAAATGCAACTTATTTAAATTGAAAACTACACAAAACAATCCAATATAGATTTTTCCTAAAGCACATCAATTAAATACAATACAGTGACCATGGGAGAAAGGAGGCTCTCACCTTATTTATGGTTTTTATCCATAAAAAGAAATTGGCAATAAAGGAAAACATGAAAGAACTCAGCCTTTGGAATTAAAAACTCAGTCTAAGGAATAAATAGCAGATCAGACACAGTTTTTATCATCTAAAAAATTAAGGAAGTAATAAATATAAACTTCTTAAAGGTATTGCGATTTTTGAATTAATGTATGAAAGTATTTGGTCATATTATTAGTAAGTTTAAGGGACCTAGAAGAAAGAATTAAAAGGGCCAACATATATCTACAGCAGTTCTGGAAGCAGAAAATGTACAAGAGGCAATACTTGAAGAAATAATATTTGAGAGATTAAAAAAAGATAAATATACATAATTTGAAAATCATGCTAAATATTTAGGAAGATAAAAATATGCAATTTAGGTACATCCTAGTAAAACTTCAGAAACCCAAGGCAATGAGAAAATAATAATAAAGCAAAAGAGAAAAGGCTGATTATCTATTAATGAACAACAAAATTTATTTTCTTCAATAAAAATTAATACCAAAGATACAGAACAATGCCTTTGGGAAATTACCCAACTGGAACATAAAGCCTATCTGAATGCTTTACTTAAGAGTGATGGTAAATTAAGGGCATTTGCAGATCAGACAGACCTTCATATCTGCAAATCATAGCTGACAAGGACCAAGGATTTCCAGGACCCTCTTGCTGTTTTTTAATTTTTTTCCCCTGAAAACATGAGGTACTAGTTTTATTGTTCATTTGTTTTTCCCCCAATTTCAAAAGAACCATTTAGTATTATTACTTTATCATCTTGATTAAAAAAAAATTGCTGACTTCAGTACATTTCTTTCAGGCAAGTGATTTTGTCTGCTACCTTTTTTTAAAAAATATTTTTAGTTGTAGATGGACACTATAGCTTTATTTACTTTTTATGTGGTGCTGAGAATCAAACTCGGTGCCTCACACATGCAAGGCAAGCACTCTACCACTAAGCCAGAACCCCAGCCCTTGTCTGCTACCTTTTAAGATCAATAAAATATAAGGCAAAGGGATGGATGATTTCTTCATGAACACCTCTAGTTCTCACTATCACTACTCAATGACTTGATCACTTACATGCATCTTTAGCCAGACCTTCTTTAATTTTTACTCTGGCTTGTTATGTTCAGTTACATGGCCTTCCAGTTATTTCTGGAACAAACCAAACAAACTTGTCCTAGGTCCTTTCTTCCAAAATTCTGCCTGCTGTCTAGCATGGTTGATCTAAATTTATTTCTGATCTCCTTGCTATTCAGCCTTCAGCTTACTTCCTGAGAGAGGTAGGCCTTGTTCGCCCTAATTGGAGTAGCCCCCCCAATATTCTTTCAATTACATGACCTATCTTTTCATTTAATCTCCATGATGTACCATGTCTATTTGCTTATCATTATATCTATAAAACATGAAATAGTGACAGTAACATAGTAAGAGTTCAATAATTATTTGCTAAGTATGTGAATTAATGGATAAACAAATTGCTATATAGATCTGGGACTGATATATCTTGATTTCTAATATGTAAATAACTTCACAATTACTATCTCATTTAGAATTTATAACAATCTATAGGAAAACAAACAATGAAAATGGCCAAAAATCACCATGTTGCTGAAGAGGAAAACTAAGAGAGCAGTTAAATGATTTACTAAGATCATAAACTGGTAATGATGAGGCTTGTGGTAGGAAAAGATGTTTACCTATAATTGCTGAACTCTATGAATATATTCCCTTAGATGGAAACAGGGACTTGGCATTGAGATTAAGGTTAAGGACCTTAAGATGCAGAGATAATCCTGTATGAGCTAGTGACACTAATCTAATCAAACTGATCATTAACTCTGTAGAATAGAAGAAAAGGCAGGCCCAGGACAGCTCCAGAGATCCCTGAGGAGCCCAGGCCCAGGCCCATCCCATCAGCCACTGAGGAGGCACAGGACTTTCCACCTTGCTGAGGACCATGTCTGCACACCATAGTCCTGTCTCTGCAAACAGGCAGTCCAAAGCCATCTTTGGGCTTGACTGTTCAGCCCCATCTCTAAAAGTGGTCATTGCCATTTTGGGACATCTCCAACACCATCTCAGCTTACCCTGCTGCTGCCAATACCATCTTTAGTTACAGCAGATTCTATCTTGGGACACCATCTGGTGGCTGGAAGCCCAACACCAAGATACTTACAGGTTTGAAGTTACTTAGCCACCAATCATGGACATGGCCACTTCTATCTAGGGAACAGCCAAACACAAAAGACTATCACCAAGGCCACCTCAGAGAGGTCCAACCCACACCTCCCACCCTGCTGGTGTAGAGAAGCCCTGCATTGAGTTTCTCTATTTACCAATGTATGGCTCCACCCAAATCACCTCCATTTGGGAACATTGCAGCCACAGTCATTGTTCTCCCCACATTATAATCTCCACCATGGGACATGAGACAGAGAAAGGAGGCAGCTGCCCATTATAACAACACACACCACACTATGGCATCACCAAATAGGCCACCCAACACTATTGTACAGCCCATCCTTCCAACCCCATCTCTGAAAGCAGTTGCCTCCATCTTGGGACACCTCCACCACCATCTTGGTTTACCTCTTTCACCTCCACCATCTTTAGCTGGGTCATATTCCACCTTAGACCACTGACTAGGGCCTGGCAGTCCAATATCAAGGTACCTATAGGCTTGAAGCTACTGCCACCACCAACTAGGGGCTAGCTGCTTCCATTTAGGGGTAACACCTAGGTTCTGGAAAACCATCACCAAGGTTCTTGTGGGCCCAGTTGCACCAGAGGTATCTCTCCTTGGTGTACTGACACCATACTGTTGCAGAGGCAACAGGGAACCTTGCATGGGGTAAACTTCCTCTGTTTGTTCTCCTGCTAACAGGCAACATCTTTTGATTACCTTTTCACTAATCTTATAATCTAATACCTCTATATTCTCAAATCCTAGCTCATAAACATCACATTCTACCCCCCATGCCCCTTCCAACATTAGAAACTGTAAACCCTTATGCCAACCTATTGGCTATATGGTACAAGATACCCAAACTCATCATTTCTCTTTATAGTGACAAAACTGTAAATCTGAAAATAGAACCTAATTGATTTTTGTCTATATATTGGTTTCATTGGGTGCTGTAAACATTGATACCCCCTTAAAGGTGAGGTATTGGTAACCTGCAGGGACACTACAAGATTATAGGGTAGAAGCTGCAATGCATCAGATCTGCACAGCAAGAAAGGAAGACACATAAAGAACATGAAAAAGCAAGGGAGGAAAGTGCCCCAAACATCAAGATAATACAAAATAGAATAGAATTTACATCAAGATAATACAAAATAGAATCCATTGACAGCACAATAGATAAAATGACAGATAAAGAGTTTAGAATCAACATAATTAAAATGATCTGAGAATTAAAGACTGGCCTAAGTGAGCAAATACAGGCAAAAATTGATCACTCCAACAAACAGATAAGAGAGCAAAGACAGATAGCAAAAAACTACTTCAAGAAAGAGATAGAGATTCTAAAAAAACCCAGAAATCTTTGAAGTGAAGGAAACAATAAACCAAATTTAAAAACTCAATAGAAAACATCACTAATAGACTAGATCACTTGGAAGACAGATCTTCTTCAGACAAGGAAGACAAAATATACAATGTTGAAAATAAATCTGACCACACAGTGAAGATGGTAAGAAACAATGAACAGGACATCCAAGAATTATGGAATGACATAAAAAGACCAAAGTAAGATTTACTGGGATAGAGGAAGGCACAAAAAATCAAAACAAAGGAATGCACAATGTCTTCAATAAAATAATATCAGAAAATTTCCAAAACGTTTGAAGAATAAATTGTAAAATCAATACAAAAGACTTACAGAACACCAAATGTACAAAATTACAACATCTCCACCAAGACATATTATAATGAAAATGTCTAACATACAGAAAAAGGATAAAATTTTAAAGGCCACAAGAGAGGAGAGTCAGATTAGATATAGGGGAAGACCAATTTGGATCACAGCAGATTTTTCAACCCAGACCTTCAAAGAAGATCCTGGAACAACAAATACCAAGTTCAGAAAGAGAATGGATGCCACAAAGAATCTTATATTCAGCAAAATTAAGCTTCAGATTTGATGAAAATGTTCCATGATAAACAAAAGTTGAAAGAATTTACATCAAGAAAATCTGTACTATCCAACATTCTTGGCAAAATATTACATAAGGAGGAAATGAAAAACAAAAATGAAAATCTACAAAGAGAGGAACTACACTAAAGGAAAGGCCAATCACAGGAGAAACCAAGTCAAGTTAAAAAACAAATAAAAACTAAAATTACTAGAAACATAAAACCATATTTCAATAATAACCCTGAATATCAGTGGCCTAAACTCATCAATTAAAAGACAGAGAGTGGCAGACTGGGTTTTAAAAAGGACCCCAAAATATGTGGCCTTTAAAAGACTCATTTCATAACAAAAGGCTTTCATGATCTGAAGGTGAAAGGGTGTGAAAAAACATTACTCACATGAATCACATAAATAAGCAGTGGTTTCCATCCTGATATCAGATAATGTGGACTTCATTCTAAAGTTAGTGAAAATGGATAAAGAAGGTCATTTCATACTGCTTAAGGGAATCACACATCAACAAGACATAACAATCTTAAATATCAAAGCCCCAAACAATGGGGCATTTTTGTATATCAAACAAACCCTTCTCAACTTCAAGAATCAAATAGACCACAACACAATAATACTGGGTGACTTTAACACATCCTTCTGACCACTAGATAGATCTTACAAACAAAAACTAGAAAAAGAAACTATAGAACTCAATAAAACAATCAATAATTTAGACTTAACAGACATATATGGAGTATTCCATCCATCAACAAGCAAATATACTGTTTTCTCAGCAGCACATGGATCCCTTTCCAACATAGATCATATGTTATGCCACAAAGCAAGTCTTAGCAAATACAAAAAAAATAGAGATACTACCCTGCATTCTATCAGACCATAATAGAATGAAATTAGAAATCAATGACAAATGAAACATAGATGTTACTCCAACACCTGGAGACTCAAAAATATGCTATTGAATGCTGCATGGATAACAGAAGACATCAGAGAAGAGATAAAAAAAATTCTTAGAGATAAATGAGAACTCTGATACAACATATCAAAATCTGTGGGACACAATGAAGGCAGTGCTAAGAGGAAAGTTCATTGCATTAAGCTCATTCATTAAAATAAGAAAAAATCAACAAATAAATAACCTAACATTACAACTCAAAGACCTAGAAAGAGAGGAACAAACCCATATCAATAGCAGCAGAAGACAGGAAATAATTAAAATTAGGATTGAAATCAGTGACATTGAAACAAAAGAAACAATTCAAAAAATTGACAAAACAAACAGCTGGTTCTTTGAAAAAATAAATAAAATTCACAAACCTTTAGAGACCCTAAAAAATGAAGGACAGAGAAAGCCCAAATTAATAATATTTGTAATAAAAAAAGGAAATATGCAGATCAGTTCCAAGATGGCAGCCTAGACGGACAGGCTCTTCCAAGTCCCTACAGGAGTGGACCTTGAAGTACGGGAAACACAATTTCTTGGACAGTTTTTGGAGAATGCCCTGGAGCTGCCCCCGCAGGAACTCCACACGCGTGCCTACAGGGCCACCAGGCGACAGCGATTTCAAAGAACTAGGGCCGCAGCAGCACAAGACTCCAGCCCCAAGCAGCACCATAAGCAGGCAGATTCCAGCCATGCTAGTGGCCGTCACAGAGCGCTGGCCACAGACTCCAGTGCGGGACTCATCCCTGGTGAGGCTTGCTTCCCACGCTGGGACATCGGGAGGACCACCAACGTAGGACCCCTAGCAGTTGCTCCCTGGACCTCCGGCTCCTGTGGGGGACACCTGGCTGCTGTTGTGTGGATCTCCATCAACCAGAGTGGAACATTCTATACCTGGGTGAGCCATTCAAGATCTGGAGACAAACATTTATTTCAACACAGGACATCACAAAGCTGTGTCTCTGAACACATCAGTCACCCAACATCACTGCTTGGCCCGGCCCTCCACACTATCTCTGAAGCTGACAGCTTCTTTGTGAGACTCCAGCTGGACATTCATCTGAGTGGTTAGATACCAGTAAGAAACAGACAGTGCCACCTACTGGAGGTGAAAGGGAGCAATTCTGTTTATTCACATTGAGACTTTTTATTTTTTAAATTTTTTTCTTTCCTTTTCTAATAGTCCTTTTTTGTCATTCTATTTTGTTTTGGTTTGTTTTTTCTCTTCTTTTATTTATTTCCTTTTTTTTCTTTTTTCATTCTCCTTTCTTCTTTTCTCTCTTGCTCTTTTCCCACCCTCACATCCACAACATTTGTGAAACCAAGTATATTTTCTGCATTAGGATACAGTAGACTGGGATATCTTATTAGTATACTACAGTTGTATTATACAGTCATGTAACTTCCACCTGTACATGTTTTATTTTTCTGAATTTTCATGTCTCCTCATTAGTTGTACTCTATTTTATTCCTTCTTACTGGACTTTCCCAAATCTATTTCTCTCCTTTCTATGAATAGCCAATTTCTTTTGGATTCCTCTTTCATGCTCTCTAGGAGCTAATAACTATATCCTCACTTCTTATTGCCCTAACATCCTATCCTATACCCCACTCCCAATTCTCTGTAGCCCACCAACAGAAACCATACACACTTGAGCAAAATTATTGTTTATATAATAGATGCTAATTGAACTCATAATTTCTGTATATTGTGACTAAGCCATAAATGTATTTAGGAGCTATTCAGAGCTAATTGGTTGAAAAGTATATATTATTTGTATTGAGATCTGTCAATATTGGTCTCCTCCTTAAAAGAGAGGTATTGGAACCCTGTAGGGAAACTATAAGCCTATAAGATAAAAACTGTAACAGCTTGGATCTGTAGAGCTAGAAGGAAAGATACACAAAAACATGAAAAAACTAGGGAAGAAATTGCCTCAAACAAACCAAGATACTACATTATTAGATTCCATGGTCAGCACAGCAGAAAAAATGTCAGAGAAGGAATTCAGGAGGTACATAATTAAAATGTTCTGTGACTTAAAGAATGATATAAGAGATCAAGATCAGTCAGCAAAAGATCATTTTGATAAAGAGATTCATAGGCAAAAACAGGAAGTAAAAGATCACTTCAATAAGGAGATAGAGATTCTGAAAAAGAACCAAACAGAAATCCTTGAAATGAAAGAAACAATAAACCAAATTAAAAACTCAATAGAATGCATCACCAACAGATTAGATCACTTGGAAGCCAGAACCTCAGATAATGCAGACAAAATATTTAACCTTGAAAATAGAGTGAACCACACAGAAGAGACAGTAAGCAACCATGAACAAAATATTCAAGAATTATGGGATAATATTAAAAGACCAAATTTAAGAATTATTGGGATAGAGGAAGGCATAGAATTTCAAACAAAAGGAATGAGCAACCTATTCAATGAAATAATATCAGAAAATTTTCCAAACATGAAGAATGAATTGGATAATTAAATACAAGAGGCTTACTGGACACCAAATGTACAAAATCACAACAAATCAACACCAAGTCACATCATAATGAAAATGCCTAGCATTCAGAATAAGGAAAGAATCTTAAAAGCCACAAGAGAAAGAAATCAGATTACATATAGGGAAAACCAATTAGGATTTCTGAAGACTTTTCAGCCTAGACCCTTAAAGCTAGAAGAGCTTGGAACAACATATAACAAGCTCTGAAAGACCATGGATGCCAACCAAGAATCTTATATCCAGCAAAATTGAGTTTTAGATTTGATGATGAAATAAAACCTTCCATGATAAACAAAAATTAAAAGAATTCACGGCAAGAAAGCCTGCACTACAGAACATTCTTGGCAAAATATTCCATGAAGAGGAAATAAAAAACAACAATGAAAACCTACAAACAGAGGAACTACACTAAAGGAAAGGCCAATCAAAGGAGAAGCCCACTCAAGTTAAAAACTAAGTAAAAACCAAAATGTCTGGGAACAAAAAACATGTCTCAATCATAACACTGAATGTCATGGCCTAAACTCAGCAATTAAAAGACATAGACTGGAAGACTGGATTAAACAAAAGACCCAACAATATGCTGCCTCCAAGAGACTCATCTCATAGAAAGAGACACTCACAGATTGAAGGTGGAAGGATAGAAAAAAAATCTATCATTCACATGGACGGTGTAAACAAGCAGGGGTTTCCAGTATCATATCAGATAAAGTGGACTTCAAACCAAGTTAGTGAAAAGGGATAAAGAAGGTAATTTCATACTGCTTAAGGAAATCATACATCAACAAGACATAACAATCTTAAATATTTATGCCCCAAACAATGGGGCAGCCATGTATGTCAAACAAACCATTCTGAACTTCAAAATTCAAATAGACCACAACACAATAATACTGGGTGACTTTAACACACCCATCTCACCACTGGATAGATCTTCCAAATAAATACTAAGCAAAAAATCTGCAAAACTCAATAGAACAATCAATTGTCTAGACTTAACAGACATATATAGAGTATTCCATCCTTCAATATGCAAATACACTTTTTTCTCAGCAGCACATGGATCCTTCTCCAAAATAGATCATATGCTATGATGAAAAGTAAGTCTGAGTAAATACAAAAAAATAGAGATACTACCCTTCATTCTATCTAACAATAATGCAATGAAATTTGAAATTAATGACAGTTTAAAAAAAAAGAAGCTACTCCAACACCTGAAGACTCAATAATTTACTATTGAATGATACATGAGTAACAGAACATATCAGGGAGGAGACAAAAGAAATTCTTATAGGTAAATGAGAACTCTGATACAACATATCAAAATGTCTGGGACACTATGAAGGAAGTGCTAAGAAGAAAGTTCATTGCATTAAGCTCATTTATTCAAAGATGTAAAAGTCAACAAATCAATGACTTGGCACTACATCTCAAAGCCCTAGAAAAAGAGGAACAAACTAACACCAAAAGAAGTAGAATACAGGAAATAATTAGAATCAGGGCTGAAATCAATGAAATTGAAACACAGGAAACAATTCAACAAATTCACAAAACAAAAAACTTGTTCTTTGAAAAAATAAACACAATTGACAAACCCTTAGCCACCCTAATGAGAAGGAGAGAGAAAATCCAAATTACTAAAATTTGTGATGAAAAAGGAATTGTCATGACAGACCCTGCTGAAATACAGCAGATAATCAGAAACTATTTGAAAATCTAAACTCCAATAAAATGGAAAACCCTGAAGATACCGACACATTTCTAGAGACCTATGACCTACCCAAACTAAACCAGGAGGACATTCATGACTTAAATAAATGAATTACAAACAAGGAAATAGAAGATGCCATCAAGAGCCTACCAACCAAGAAAAGCCCTGGACCAGATGGATTCTCAGCCAAGTTCTACAAGACCTACAAAGAAGAACTAACTCCAATATTTCTCAAATTATTCCGTGAAATAGAAAGGGAGGGAATCCTTCCAAACTCATTCTATGAGGTGAGTATCACCCTGATTCCAAAACCATACACAGACACATCAAAAAAGGAAAATTTCAGATCAATATCCCTGATGAATATAGATTCAAAAATTCTCAACAAAACTTTGGCAAATTGCATACAAAAGCATATTGAAAAACTAGTGCACTATGATCAAGTGGAGTTCTTTCCAGGGATGCAAGGTTGATTCAACATATGGAAATCAATAAACATAATCCATCACATCAATAGACTTAAAGATAAGAACACATGATTCTATCAATTGATGCAGAGAAAGTGTTGACAAAATACAGCACCCGTTTATGTTTAAAACATTAGAAAAACTAGGGATAGTACGAACATACCTCAACATTGTTAAAGCAATATATGCTAAACCTAAGGCCAACATCATCCTAAATGGAGAAAAATTGGAAGCATTCCCTCTAAACATGAGAACAATACAGGGATGCCCTCTTTCACCACTCTTATTCAATATAGTCCTTGAAACTCTAGCCAGAGCAATTAGACAGATAAAAGAAATTAAAACAATATGAATAGGAAAAGAAGAACTCAAATTATCACTATTTGTAGACAATGTGATATTATACTTGGAGGATCAAAAAATTCCACCTGAAAACTTATAGAATTAATAAATGAATTCAGCAAATTGCAGGATATAAAATCAACACTCATAAATCAAATGTGTTTCTATACATCAGGAATGAGTCCTCTGAAACAGAAATTAGGAAAACTACTCCATTCACAATAGCCTCAAAAAAATATATATGTATATATATAAAATACTTGGGAATCAATTTAACAAGAGTGGTGAAAGACCTCTACAACGAAAACTACAAGACACTAAAGAAAGAAATTGAAGAAGATCTTAGAAGATGGAAATCTCCCATGCTCATGGATAGGCAGAATCAATATTATTAAAATGTCCATACTACCCAAAGTGCTATTTAGATTCAATGCAATCCCAATTAAAATCCCAAAGTTCTTTCTTATAGAAATAGAAAAGGCAATCATGACATTCATTTGGAAAATAAGAGACCCAGAATAGCCAAAGCAATCTTTAGCAAGAAGAGTGAAGCAAGAGGTATCACAATACCAGACCTTAAGCTATACTACAAAGCAATAGTAACAAAAATGGCATGGTACTGGCACCAAAATATATATGTAGGCCAATGGTACAGAATAGAAGACACAGAGACTAACCCACATAAATACAGCTATCTCATACTAAACAAAGGTGCCCAAAACATACATTGATGAAAGGATAGTCTCTTCAACAAATGGTGCTAGGAAAACTGGAAATCTTTATGCAGCAAAATGAAAACATGCCCCTATCTCTCACCATGCACAAAACTCAACTCAAAGTGGATCAAAGACCTAGGAATTAGATTAGAGACCCTGTGCCTAACTGAGGAGAAAGTAGGCCCAAATCTTCATCACGTTGAATTAGGCCTCGACTTTCTTAACAAGACTCCCAAAGCACAAGAAATAAAAGCAGGAATCAATAAATGAGATGGATTTAAACTAAAAAGCTTCTTATCAGCAAAAGAAACAAACAATGAGGTGAACAGACAGCCTACATTCTGGCAGGAAATTTTTGCCACACGCACATCAGATAGAGCACTGATCTCCAGGGTGTATAAAGAACTCAAAAAACTTAACACCAAGAAAACAAACAGCCTAATCAATAAATGGTGAAGGAGCTGAATAGAAACTTCTCAGAAGAAGATATACAAACAATAAACAAATATATGAAGAAATGTTCAACATCTCTAGCATTTAGAGAAATGCAAATCAAAACTACTCTCAGATTTCATCTCACCCCAGTCATAATGTCAGCTATCCAAAATACAAGTAACAATAAGTGCTGGCAAGGATGTTGTGAAAAAGGCACACTCAAACATTGCTGGTTGGATTGCAAACTGGTGCAACCTATTTGGAAAGCAGTATGGAGATACCATAAAAAACTTGGAATGGAACCACCATTTGACCCAGCTATCCCACTCCTTGGCCTACACCCTAAAAACTTAAAAGAGCATAGTAGAGTAATGCAGCCACTTCAATGTTTATAGCAGCACAATTCACAATTGCTAAACAATGGCAACAACCTAGATGCCCTTCAATAGATGAATGGATAAAGAAACTGTGGTATATATACACAATGGAATATTACTCAGCAATAAGAGAATAAAATTATGGCATTTGAAGGTAAATTGATGGAATTGGAAAATATCATGCTAAGTGAAGTAAGCCAATCACAAAATCCAAATGCCAAATGTTTTCTCTGATTAGTGGATGCTGATACATAAGGGGGTTGGGGGTGGGGAACATGGGAGAAATTTAGGAACTTTGGATGCAGTAGGGGAGAGGTGGGGGAAGGGCAGGGGGAATGGGAGTATCAAAAATGGTTGATTGAGATGGACATCACTACCTTAGGTACATGTATGAAAACATAAATGGTGTGACTATCTTGTTTGCAACCAGAGAGATGGAAAAATTGAGCTCTATATATGTACTATGACTTGAAATGCATCTAAATAAATTAATTAATAAAAAAGGAAATAGCATGACAGACACTATTGAAATACAGAAATAATTAGAAACTATTTTGAAAATTTATACTCCAGTAAAATAGAAAACCTCAAGACCTACAATTTTCTAGAGGCATATGACCTACTCAAACTGAATCAGGAGGACATACACAATTTAATCAGATCAATTTCAAACAAGGAAATAAAAGAAACCATCAAAAGCCTACCAACGAAGAAAAGCCCAGGATGAGATGGATTCTCAGACAAGTTGTGCAAGACCTATAAAAAAGTACTTAAATCCATTATTCCTCTAATTATTTTTTGAAATAGAAAAGGAAAGAACCCTTCCAAACTCATTCTGTGAGGTATCACACTAATACCAAAAACAAACAGAGACACATCAAAGAAAGAAAGTTTTGACCAATAACCATGATGAATATAGATGCAAACATTTTCAATAAAGTTTTGACAAACTGCATACAAAAAAAGCATATTAAAAAAATAGTGCATCTTAATGAAGTGGAGTTCATTCCAGGGATGCAAGTGGGTTCAACATATGGATATCAGTAAATGTAATCCATAACATCAATAGACTTAAAGAATCATATGATTTTATCATTTGATTCAGAGAAAGCATTTGACAAAATATAGCACCCTTTCATTTTCAAAACACTAAAAATCTAGGGAGAGTAGGAACATGCCTTAACATTGTAAAAACTATCTATGCTAAACCCAAGGCCAACATCATCCTAAATGGAAAGAAATAGGAAGAATTCCCTCTAAAAATGGGAAAACAACAGGGATGTCCTCTTTCACCATTCCTATTCAACACAGTCCTTAAAACTTCTCACTAGCCAGAGAAATTAGATGAAAGAAATTAAAGAGATACAAATAGGAAAAGAAGAACTCAAACTATCATTATTTGCTGATGACATGATACTATACTTAGAGGATCCAAAAAATTCCACCAGAAAACTTCTAGAATTAATAAATGAATTCATCAAAGTAGCAGGATATAAAATCAATACCCACAAATCAAATGCATTTCTATACATCAGTGATGAATCCTCTGAAAGAGAAATTAGAAAAACTACCTCATTCACAATAGCCTCAAAAAAAAAATACTTGATAATCAATCGAACAAGATGTGAAAGACCTCTACAGTAAAAACTACAGAACACTAAGGAAAGAAAATGAAGAAGACCTTAGAAGACAGAAAAATCTTGCATGCTCTTGGATAGGCAGAATAAATATTGTCAAAATGGCCAAACTACACAAAGCACTATACAGATTCAATGTGATTGCAATTAAAATCCCAACATCTTTCCTTTTAGAAGTAGAAAATGTAATCATGAAATTCATTTGGAAAAATAAGAGACCCAGAATAGCCAAAGCAATCTTTAGCAATAAGAGTGAAGCAGGAGGCATCACAATACCTGACCTTAAGTTACAGTAACAAAAATGGCATGGTATTCCCAACAAAATAATATGCAAACCAATGATACAGAATAGAAGACACAGAGACAAACCCATATAAATATAGTTATCTCATAGCAGACAAAGGTGCCAAAAACATACACTGAAGAAAAGATAGTCCCTTCAACAAATGGTGCTGGGAAAACTGGAAATCCACATGCAGCAAAATAAAACAAAACTCCTCTCTCTTATCATACACAAAAATCAACTCAAAGTGAATGAAGGACCTAAGAATTAGACCAGAGACCCTGCGCCTAATAGAGGAAAGTGTAGGCCTAAACCTGCATCACGTTGGATTTGGTCCTGACTTCCTTAACAAGACTCCTAAAGCACAAGAAATAAAATCAAGAATAAATAAATGGGATGGATTCAAACTAAAAAGCTTCTTCTCAACAAAAGAAAAAATCAATGAAGTGAACAGATAATCTACATTTTGGGAGCAAATTTTTGCCACACACATGTCAGACAGAGAACTGATATATAAAGAACTCATTAAACTTAACACCAAACAAAAACAAAAACCCAAACAAGCCAATCAATAAATGGGATAAGGAGATGAACAGACACTTTTCAGAAGAAAAAATACAATTGATCAACAAATATTTGAAAAAATGTTCAACATCTCTAGCAATTAAAGAAATGCAAATCAAAACTACTCTCAGATTTCATCTCATGGCAGTCAGAATGGCAGTTATCAAGAATACTAGCAACAATAAGTGTTGGCAAGGTTGTGGGGGAAAAGGCACATTTATACATTGCTGGCGGGACCTCAAATTGTTGCAACCAATCTGGAAAGCAGTATAGAAGTTTTTTAGAAAACTTGGAATGGAACCACCATTTGATCCAGCTATCCCACTCCTCGGCACACTACAGTAACGCAGCCACTTCAATGTTTGTAGCAGCGCGGTTCACAATTGCTAAACTTTGGGAGTAACCTAGATGCCTCTCAATAAAAGAATGGGTAAAGAAACTATGGTATATATACACAATGGAATATTACTTAGCATTAAAAGAGAATAAAATTATGGCCTTTGCAGGTAAATGGATGGAGTTGGAGAATATCATGCCCAGTGAAGTAAGCCAATTCCCTGAAATGTTCTGTCTGATAAGTGGATGCTGATCCATAAATGGAGGGGTGGGGAATGGGAAGAACTTTGGACAAAGAGGAGGGAGAGGAGGAGAGGAGTAGGAGAACAGGAATGATTGTGGAATGAGCTGGACATCATTACCCTAGGTACATGTATGACTGCACATATGGTGCAATTCTATATCATGTACAACCAGATAAATGAAAAGTTGTGCTGTGTTTGTGTACAATGAATCAAAGTCTGCTGTCATATATACCTAATTAGAATAAATAAATTAATTAATATGAAAAAGTCTGTGGAATAGAGGAAAAGACCCAGGGGGAGGCAGGAGAGGAGGGAAAGGAAAAATACTGGGGAATAATATTGGCCAAACTATATTGCTATGTTGTGTGTATGTACAAATATGCAATTTGTACATACACACAAATATGCAATATTGAATTCCACCATTATGTAGTACTATAATGAACCAATGAAAAATGTGAGAACAAAAAGACATTTTCCAGTGAAGGTCGGGGTTGGAAGTTATATAAATGAAATCTTGGCCATAGAGACACAAAATTAGTGACTGAGGATGAAGGAAGGGGATTTCCTCACAAGGAACAGGGCAGACTCCAAAAGGTGAAAAAGCTCAGTAAGTGGGTCTTTCCTAGAATCTCCAGAGCACACACAACACTACTGACATATTGATTCAAGCCCAGTAAGACCTGTCTCAGACTTGAAATTTATGTAGTCTTAAGCCCTTCAGTTTGTGTGTTACAACATCAATAGGAAACTAATATAGGACTGAGACCAGAACCAAGATCATCTGACTGTTAGATGCTGCATCATCTTAAGCCATTTGAAATTTACCTGAACTCAATATCAAACATAGTACTCACTGAACATTGTGGTGACAGGAAAATCTCCACTGGATTGGAAAGATTGCCGTATACATATACAACATTTATGCGATGGAGTCCTTAAACAATCATCTTTTTTTCATTAAAAAAAGATAATGATACCATGAAGCAGGGCTACTTAGAGTAACTGATAAAGAGATAAGAAATCTTAGCAGTATGTTTTGAATAAGTTTTATTTGAACCCATTTGTCATTCTTATTATATTCATCTTAATAAGAAAGAGCTCCCTCCTGGTTATAATGTATGTCATTATATCATACAACATTTTTCTAGAGAACATTTCAATGTAACCAAATAATTCTGCCTGTCTCTCTGTGTTTCTGATTTTTCTTGCATTTTAATGTAGCATCTAGAAGATGAACTAGGGCAATAAGTAAAAGAAACAAAGAGAATAAAATAAAGGGAAGATCAAAGGGTTTGAATAAATGTTTTATTCAAAATGAAGGGCTAGACTCTGTTTGTGGGTTACCATAGTCAACCATACAATACTATTAACATGATTTAACAGGATTTTTTAAAAAACGTGAACATACTTAAGAATTTAAGTATACTTAAGAACTTAAGAACTTAACATACGGGGCTGGGATTGTGGCTCAGTGGTAGAGCGCCTGCCTCGCATGTGTGAGGCGCTGGGTTCGATCCTCAGCACCACATAAAAATAAATAAAATAAAAATAATGTGTCCATCTACAACTAAAAAAATATTTAAAAAAAAAAAAAGAACTTAACATACTTAAGAACTCTTTAGGAGGTATGCAAAGCAAATCATGTTTACTATTATGTTGATTCATTGAATAAAAGATTTAGAAGAGATATAACTATGAATCAATAAATAAAAATTTAAGCCCTTGAAATCAAGTCTATTTCAAAGAATTCTGGATGTATAATTACATTAAAATTATGGGGCACTTCTGAAGATTGAAAACAAAGAAACACAAGTTTCTTTGGTATTATTTACATATGTAGAATTTGTGTTTGAAATTATTTTTTAAATATTTCAGAAAAACAATGTGTGTATACAAGTGAATATCAACGTAAACCTTAATGGTTCTTAGTTAGGATTTGAAAAACCCATTGAACATGTGTTTAATTGGTATCTGCAGTGTCTTAATCATGCATCTACAATCTCATTTATGATGTTTTTAGTACACAACAGTAGTATTATCAAGATCCACATGAAAAGGTTTATTAATTAGCAAAATGAAGGTTAGAAATATCTTTTCATTGGAGAGGGAAATGATACTGAAAATCACCGGTAATAAAATGGCATGTTTGGGAAAGCTGGGTGAACTTGTATATTTATACTAAAACCAGATTTAAATATTTTTCCACTTTTAATAGAGCAGGTGATAAACTGTACTTCATTTATTTATTCCATAAGTGCCCGTATGCTCTTATGAGTTACTAAGTCTGACACTGTGTTGGGCTCTGTCATTACAGAAATGAATAAATCATGGTCACTGTGTTTATGGAACGCATTTTTCAATAAAGGAAATATTTTGGGAAAAATATCAGAGAGTATCCTGTCTTGATAAATGGGTCTCCCCCTAAAATGAAATCTTATAAATATAAGGTACATTATTGCAAGCTTACTGAATAAAAGTCTTCACAGAGCTAATTTTCTTTATATTCCAGGATTCTGTCATAATGGCAGTTTGATGTTAGCAAGTGGTATTCATCTGGTCCTGATTGAATAAAGGTGGGAGACAGTAATGATATTGTGGTTTACCTGGGTACTGTCAGTGGCTCAGAAGGGTAATAGCTTGGGTGAGGAGCTCATTTACTTCACAAGTCAAGGGTGGGTAGACTCAAGGAGCACAAGAGACTTGAACATCCATCATTTATCCCTTCTCTGCTTTCCAAGATGGAGTTGCTTGCATGGCCTGCATGATCTCTTCCAAAAATCCTGCCCTTTCTTCCATGCCAAAGTGAAATTTTTGCTTACCTCCTGCCCCACTATAAGAATAGTGAGCATATGAAAGAGCTAACTACTAACCATGTGATATCCAGTTTCTTCTTATTCTGGGATTTCACTGAAATTCAATGTACTATATGTACTGCAACAGGAATAAATAAATGGTTACATGAGAGCACAATCCCATAAAGGTATGACTCACTCTGCCTGGAAAATTAGAAATATACACAAGGGGACTGTATTTGATCTTGTATCTGATACATACGTAGGTGTATAGTAGCCAGAAGATGAGAAAATGTGGAAGGAAAGCTTAAGCAAAAGGAACATTATATGAAGGCTAAAATGCAGCTGAAGTACAGACTATCAGGAGAAGAAATGTGATTGTGTGTTTTGAAGGAGTATTTAAAGAGTTGTAAAGATAGCTTGTAGCTACATTGTTTGGAAAGATGCTATATTGACATTGTCCTTATGTTATTCTGTGCAATTTGGAGTGGGGATGCTGAGTAGAGAGAAAGGCTAACAACATGTATTCTGAAACAAAGACTAAAAGAATCTGGATTAAGCTGAGTGTACCACATGTTAATTAGGGTGATTAGAATAATCAAACAAACAAAAATAAAACCTAAATGCACAATTAAATATGAACTTCAAATAAACAATGGAAAATATTTTAGTGCAAGTATGTTCTGTTGCAACATTTGGGACACACTTACAGTAAAGATCTATTTCTTGATTGCCATACTCCCATTTCCCAATTCCCAACTCTGTGGTATGCTTGAAAACACACAGCCTTGCAACTGTGGTTAAAGTGAAAACTGGCAGTCTAGCAGCCACTGGTGGAAAAGAGTAGGTTTGAATGGGTACTGTCAGTGAATCAGGAAGCTATCAGCATGGGTTAGGGGCTCATTTTATTCACAAGTCAAGAGTGGGTAGACTCAAGGAGCACAAGAGACTTGGACATCCATCATTTACCCATGCATTGCTTTCCAAGATGGGGTTCCCAAAATGTAGAGAATGGATTCCTGAACACCTTAGTCTTCCGAGAATTACCATTATTTGATTTCTCTTGTAGCTCTAAAAAAAAGCCTCATCTACTATGCTTGTCTTTATTTCACCTAATTCAGAGCCCGTCAGACATAAATGCCAGATCCTTAGTGCTTTTGTTGAAAATAATCATGGTTTATTATTTAATATCACAGTTTCCTGAGATGACAATACTAATTTAGGGAAATAAGAGACAGACCAAAAATTTTGAAAGAAAAATTTGGAAAATGAAATTTTTGTAGAAGATCTGAAAAATTCCAAATTTTTTCCTAAGGATTTACAAGTCCAGAACATGTTCCCAGCTGTGGGAATGTCTAGAAAAGACCTGAGCAGACCCTGATCACTAACCTCTAACTCACATTGAGTCTCTTTGCAAGCAGGAAATGAGGGTGAAGGCAAAGTCCTAAACTGCTAGAAAATTGAAAGTATGTCCTTACACACACACACACACACACACACACACACCCAAAACACTTTAATAAAAGTGACTCAAGGTATTTAAGAATATCTCTGTCTAAACATTAGCTGACTTCTAAGTCAAATGAGCAGGAACTTCAATGATTTCATGGAGCAGAAAAGTATAAATTGTTTAGGAAAGTTGCTAAAGAAGCAGTAATGGTAAAAGAAAATAATAATAATAGGAAAAAAAAACCACGAGTAAAAGAGGATAACCAGCGTAGGTTTCCTTCCACAGATGAATGGATAGAGAAAATGTGGTAAATATACACAATGCAATATTAGTCAGCCTTAAAGAATGAAATTATGGCATTTGCAGGTAAATGGGTGGAGCTAGAGAATATCATGCTAAGGCCAAATGTTTTTTCTGATATGTGGATGCTAATTCACAATAAGGTGTGGGGCTCGGGAAGAATAGAGGCACTTTGGATTTGGCAGAGAGGAGAGAAGGGAGAGGAGGAGGTAGGGGGGCAGAAAGGATAGTAGAATGAATCAAGCATTATTATCCTATGTACATATATGACTACACAACTGCCATGATTCTACATCATGTGCAACCAGAAGAGTGAGAAGTTATGCTCCATTTATACATGATGGGTGAAAAATGCATCCTACTGTCATGTATAACTAATTAGAACAAATTTTTTAAAAAGAGGATATCCAATTTCTAGTGTTTCCATATAATATTCTTCAAAATGTCAATAGAAAAAGTCTGTAACGATGCACAAATGTGGAACTTTCCAACAACAGGAACAATAAAAACTTTCAAATCAACAATTATAAATATGTTCCAAGAACTAAAGGAAAACAAAACATTCAAAATGTTTCAAGAAATAATGGAAGGTCTGAGAATAAAGTCTTGCTACATAGAGAATGATGATGAAGTTTTAAAAATTATAGCAAATAATCAAATAACAATATTGTAGTTTATAAAGAACAATAAAAAAAAGTGAAAAATTTCTAGAAATGATGGATAGAAGATTGGACTCACCAGAAGACTCAGTAAACTTAAAGACAGGTCACTTGGGATCATTTAATTTGAATAACAGATAGAAAAAAAATGAGTGAAGATGAACACAACCCTTAAGATGAGTGGAAAATAATAAGCACACTAGTATATGAATAATAGTGTTACAGAAAGAAGAGAAAGAAATAATAAATGGCAAAAAAATGACTGAAAACTTCCAAACTTAAATGAGAACCCTTAGTTCGAACAACTAAGGAGATCAACAAACTCTAAATAGTACAAAGTCAAAGAGATTCCACTTAAGCTCATCAGAGTCTAATGATTGAAAAACAAAACAAAAGGGAATCTTGAAAGTAACAAGACAAAAGCAACCCATCAAATACAAAGGTATCTCAATAAGACTGTTGACTTTTTATCAACAGAAGGTAGTGGGATGACATATACAAAGTACTAAAAACAAAACATTATAAACCAATAATTCCATATCCAGCAAAAGAATTTTTAAAAAATTAAAGAAAAATCAAGCCATTCCCACATAAATAAAAATTGAGAAGAATCATTGCTTCTTTGCAATGATCTTCATTGAGAAGATCTTCCCAATAAGAGATACTACAGGGAGCCATCAAACTGAAATAAAAAGATTCCAAATAACTTAAGTCCATGTGAAGAAATAAAGAGCACGAGTCAGGGTACCTATATAAGAGAACTTGGAGCAAAGGCAAAATAACAGGACTTCTGTTATATAGATTTTTTTAAAAAAATTGACCATTCTTTAAGAAATATGGAGCAATACAGAACAGCCTAACTTTTTTCAGTATTTTTATTGATCTATCACAATTTCCATAATCTATATGACTTAGAGAAAAAACTTGCAACCAAAAATAAATCCAAAATTATAAATAAGGAATATAGACTTTCTAATAAACAATCCAATAAAAGATAGATCATCTTTAGATTGATGATCATTATATGATCACAAATATTTCTCTTTTGTATAAGTGTTTTAACCATTCAGTTGAAGAATGTGAGTCTTAGATACCTCGGAAACTTATTTAAGCATATTATAAAATCATATTTTTCAATTTTGAAATAACTCTAAATCTAATGGAATCTTGACTTCTATTTTTAAGACTAATAAATTGAGACCTTATTTTAGAAAATTACTCCTGTTGGGCCTATTCTTCCAATATATAATTGTTAGTTTGATAAGAAGTATAAGAAATAAAATGAATTTTAATTACCTTAAATTGGGATTATTATTTTAGACATTGTCATATTTTTAATAATTTATAGTCAGATTATCAAGTCCTAAAAAAGGACCTTTTTAACTTTTCACAAAATAAATTATGTAATCCAACACATAAGTAGCCATTTAAAATCAATAAATAAAATCTATTTTGAATGTTTTGTCATTTGTGATTATTATTAGTCAAGACAAAGAATGTTAAAATACTCATTTTTATCTCTATGATCTGGATGTAGTACTACCAGAGGGTCTGTCTTAATGAAGAATTGGAATTAATTGGAATTAAGGAATTTGGCTGTCCACTTTATGCTAAAATCTTACTACCAATAAGTTGATTTGCCCAACCAACAAATTAGTCAGCTGCCACTTGGAAAATAGAAAGTAGACATGGTAGCAAATATCCAGGACTGTTAGAATGCAAATGAATGCCAAGTCCAAAAATGATACCATTCAAGAATGTTTTTATTATTTATTTAGATTGTGCTGGATTTGTTTTTTTAAAAAAAGAAAACAAATGAGAATAAATTAGTGCAATAAATAGGAGTGGAATAACTTTAACAGAAGCTCAGTTTATGCAAAAGTATCTCAAATGAGAAATAGAAATTATTCTAAAACCCAGGATATTATATTTAAGAGTAACAACAGGTGTATAGACAGCAAGCAAAAAATCCTTAATGTACTAGAAGATGGAGGCATAAAGGGACCACACTGACCAGAAATTACTCATGATAGATCTATCCATTTACTATAAGAAAAACAAATGCAGAGTGGGTAAATGGCTTGTGCCACGTCACACAGAAAGCCCAGAGCATAGTTCAGACTAAAATCCAGGTTGCTTGTTACCCTTAGTTCAAAGTCCATGGCTAATTCCAGTAAGTTGTACTGTTTCTCTTCCCTCAGAACCCAAAGAAAATTACGGACTTCATTCTTTGCTGTTTTATCTTTGCCTCTTGTGATGATTACTTTCTTGAATGATTAATTTGCACAATATATTCAAATATAAAATGATTGGGCAGTCTCAGCAAAAGTAAGTAGGATGTTTTTAGGGAAAATAAACTTTCAAAAATATTTATTTTAATTTATTTTCCCTCTATACTTTTTAAAAAAATTCATGCATGACTTACCTGCTATTAAAAAGTAGTTGAGTTTAATACGTTTTGACAAGTTTATAATTATGGTCACCTGCAGAGGCAGATGAACCCTCACCCAAAATTTGGTTTGGATACTGACAGAGACATCAAGTGGATATGAAATGGTCTATTACTAATTTACTTTAGTTCTCTGGAAATGGGTATAAAATGACTGGAGAGAACAAAGAAAGAGAGGCCATCCTTTTTTTTTTTTCTTTTTTGTGGTTCCACATGGGGTCAGATGAGTGTTCCTGCATGGGAGCAGTCTTGTGTGATTAGATTTTGCTGCCTGTTGCACCAGAGGAATCACCAGGCTTTTTTTTTTTTTTAATTAATTTGCCGAGATGAGGGTCACAGGCTTCTGTGGTGTTAAGATCTAAAATGACAACAGTCAAATATCAAAAATGGAGCCAGCCATCTGTGTACAATGAATCAAAGTGCATGCTGCTATCATGTATACCTAAGTAGTACAAATAAATAAAATTAAGAAAAAAAATTGGAGCCAGGCTTCTCATTATACTTACATATCATGTAGCAAAAACTCCAGTCAATTTGCAAAATATTTTATCACTCAGAAATTCTCTTCATGCCTCTTTCCTGTCAATCTCTACCTCTCACCCAAAGCCTACTATTCATATTTCAATTACCAAAGATTAGCTTTATTTGTTCAAGAATTTCTTATAAATAGTATTGCATGACAAGTGCACTCATGTGTCTGGTTTCTTTCGCTCAACACCCTGCTTTATAAAAAATAAATTTTATTCTTTAGGTTTATAGAAACCTAACAAAGACAGTACAAAAAGTTAATATAAACCCCACCATTAGTTTTACTTATTAGTATCTTATATCTGGATGGTACATTTGTTTCAATTAATGAACCAATATTAATACTTTATTGTTAACTAGGGTCCATACATATGATTTATTCAGACGTCCTTCCTTAGTTTGTCTGTTTCAGGATTCCATCCAGGAAACTACATTTTATTTAATTGTCACGTCTCCTATTTCTTTAGATTTCTCCTGGCTGTGACAGTTTTGTAAACTTTCCTTAGTTTTGATGATATGCAAAATTTTGAGGTGTACTAAACAGATGTTTTGTGGAATTTCCTTCTGTTGGTTTCACTCCGTGTTTTCTCACAATTAGACTGGAATCAGTGGACTGTAACCAACATGACTTATTGCTGCTGCCGATGATCAAGATTATCTGTCAGAGACAAAGTTTATGTTTACTCCACTGTAAATTTATTCCTCCCCTCCTCCTCTTTCCTTATCGTACTTTTTGGAAGGAGGTCCCAATAAGCAGTTTACATAAGAGATATGTAGTTGTTTTCTACCACAGGCTTCAGTGTTCCTTAATTCTTTGCCACCAGGCATCTTTTATTATGAGCTTTTTGATTTTTGGTTTTCCTTCTCTAAACATCATGCTTAAAACACCTTAGAAATCTTAATCCTAGAAGCAGACAAACTTTAATAGTAATTGGCCGCAACTACCCTCTGAGAATAAGTATTTTCTACAATGTCAGTTATTTTCTAGTCTCTATTCAAAAATATTCCAGAAAGTAATTATTTTTGATATAGCTATTTTTTCATTTCTTGTCTATAAATTTCAAATTTCTTCTATGGTAAAAGAACCAGATTTTATCTACTACAGAGGATTGGAAGGGTCAAATTGAGCTATATTTCTAAAATATTTTTTCTTTAGCCTAGTTCATGCTAGCAGGTGTTCACTATTTACTTGTTTTCTTTCCCTCTAACAGTGGGAAATTCCATCTATTTTTGGGGTCAAACATGCCACCCCATGATTTTTAGCCTTTGGATCAGGTTTTACTGCTTAGAAGTAAAAAAGCCTATTTTACTCCTCTGGCCCATATTTTAATCTATAGAACTTAACACTTGTCTCACTTTAGGCGATCCTGCCATGGAAGAATCCATTCTATTCTGCTGAACCAATTCCTCTCCCTAGCTCTTTCCTTCTGGACTTTTACCTTGATTGCCATTAGCTAGAAAATATTGATGGTTCTTTCACCATCATTTTCTTTAAACAGTTTGTTATTTTATCACTTGAAATTGCTTTCAATTACTACTATTTGTACCGTTGTACAACTATTAATAATAGGAGCTATGATCAGTAGTTTTCAAGAAAAAAATCTAGGTTTCTTAATATATGTTAATTGGGATTCGGAATCATTTTTATTTGTAGTGTTTAGTGTCATCTACTAATCTGGAAAGCATATTCTGTTCTTTGTATCTGCTCACTTACTATCAGTTCTCAGTACAGTTCTTATAACTTGTTTCCTCATTCCAGTCCATCCTTACACTTTCAACTGCTGTTTAGAAACTGATATTCTATATATAAAAGCCCCATTATCCATCCAGATTGACTTTCAATGACATCATAACCTACTTTTATTTTACCCAATCAAACACATCTTCCATATTTCCTTTATTCTTATTTTATTCCTTAGGAAAATGGCTTCTACGTGTATTTGCTTAAAACTGATGCTAGCTTGGTTTTTCGTTTTGTTCCTCTCTTCTGTGTTGCTGTCTCTCCCTCAACCTGATTTATAATCCATCAAAGTTCAGTTTGGTTCTTATTTCAATAAATTTATAAATATGGATAATATTCAAAATACTCCATTAAATTCATGGATAAAGAATTACAAGATAAAAATATATTATCCTTAGACTACTCACCCTTTACCAGATTAAAAAAACAAAACAAAACAAAAGAAAATTGTAGAACATTATGCTCAGTGCTATGATAAGGCCCCAGGATGCAATAGTAGCAAAATCAAAGGATCTAAGCAGGCCTGATGAAGCAGAGAACACTTCCTGGAACAGGTGGCTCTTGAAACCATCATATTCCTGAAGGACAATGGAGTTAACTAGAGTGAAAAAGTTGAGAGAACCAAATGTGGAAGGGTCTATTAATAGATGGTGACAGGGTAAATTTAGAGGTATCATTGATAACAGTGTGAGGCAGAGAGAAGTGATAACAGATGGGTCCCAGATGTGCGTGTGTTGGATCATACAGGAACATGTATGCAGTTTGAACTTGAGCCTGAAGATTATAAAAGTCCATTGGTGCTATCTACATGAAGAATGAACCTGCATTGTGTAAAAGTTGCTGTGGTGGTTATATGGAGGTGATCCTAAGAATCCTGATTTGTCTAGGACTCTCAGGGTCTGCACCTTTCATTCAAAAAATAATAGTTAATAGCACATCCTTCCACTTTCAAAACTACCCTGGGTTGGGTAAACAAAAAGGTTCACATTCTCCACTTTTAAAGGGAAGTAAAATGAAAGGCAGAGAGATGAGATGGAGATGTGTAGTAGAAATTGAGTCCTGAACTAAGACAGTATCTATTAATGGAGATGGAGAGGAGAAGCAGATTGGAGAACTGTTAAGGTTGTATGGACAGAACTTGAGAAAGGATAGGCTCTTAGAAGGCAATGGAGTACAGCAGGAAGCTAGAGCTGGGCAGGTATGAGACCTTTAATGACATGAAGAACCCAGTTTGAGGGACATCTTCAGTGCATGGAAATTCCCTCATTTAGCACCTCATTCCCACAGACTCACTTCTATACTGTAATGTCTTCCTTTCCTTAGTGAAGGTGAAACATATTGATTATCCCTCCTCTTACAAATGTATTGTCATCTCTTTGAATACTAGCACTGTCTTATTCCTTAGTACCTGTCATGGTTTCATGATTCAAACTGGCTTTCCTTTCTCTCTCCTCTTCCAAAGAGGAACAAGACAAAACAAAAGTTTGCTTTAATCTCAGTTTTGTTTAATGACTTCACCATTTTACTGGTTAATCCAAGTAAGACAATTTAAAAATAAGCCACAATTCTTCTTCTGCTACTCAAGGTGTCATCAAATTCTGTCTTTTCAGTACCTTCAGTGTCTGTGAGGTTCAAGTGGTTCTTCTCAGCCTCACAGCAATTGCTTTAGTTCAGACAGATCCTGATCATCTCTCACCTGGTGGATTACCTACTCTTGGCAGCCTTTCATTTTCCACTCTTCCTGCATTCCTTCTCTTGTCTGCATCCGAGTAACATCTAAAATATATTTGATAATAGCAATACTAACAATGACAACGATTACTACTCATGGAGCATGGCAAGCAGGCAAAAATCATTAACTTGTTTTAGTCTTCAAACAATTCAGTAAGTTTGCTTATAGAATAATGATAGCAATATTACAGTTTTATGGATGAGTACTAAGAGGCTTATTGTTTGCTTCATGTCCTGCTCCTGATATTTAAAATATTGTCAAGGCCATCATTTTCCACTTATTACTTCTACTTAAAATATCTCCATATATTATGTAAATAGAATACAAATATTTTTAAAGTAAAACATTCAGATCATTTCTTAGATTATCCAGAATCTGCTCCATGAGTTTCATGTATTGCTTTTCTTGGTTTCTATTCAGTTTCATCCCATTATTTTAATATACTACACTATATCTCATGTATATACCTTGCCCAGTGTATTCCCTCTGCTTGAGAATCATCAGTGCTTTCCATCAGGTGAGCTCTGTAAGTGGTAGATATTTTCTGATTTCTTCCTATGCTCTAATAGCAGTATATAAATGATGTTATTACTGTGATTATCACACTGTGGTTAATTATGAACTATGTTTTGTACAATATAGTAGTGATTCTCAAAAACTGTGGTCCAGAGACTGAACAAGGTAAAAACCATATATATATATACATATATGTACATATGTGTGTATATATATGTATATATTACACTAAAGCCCTGTTTTCTCATAAGTTTGAAATGGAGTCATCCAGAGGTTACCTGATATGTGACAATATAAAAGATTAGTGCAAATGGTAGGATCTAGCTGATCTATCTTAAGCCAGACACTAAGTGGGTTTGCAAAAATGTGATACTATTCTTTTCAATGTGTTTTGAAATTAAAATTATTTTTCACAAAATACATCATGCATGTTCATATGAAATGGAGTATTATTAGTAGTATTTATAAAACATTTCAGTTGCAATTTCTGATATGGTAATAAATACAATTTACATACATAACAGTTCTTTAGGGTCTTCAATAATTGTTAGGGTTTTAAAGAACAATAGGTGATTTGAGAATTATAGTAAAATGGAATGTATTATTATGGACATGAAGTGTGTGCATTACTCCACCTTATAATGTCTGTGTCTGGCTCATAGTACACCCCAAACCAGTAAGTATTGTATGTCTCTTTGTCAAGAAAAATGTGAAGTTGAGAACTTACTTAAGGAGCCATGTGATCACATTTGAATTATATATATATGTCTAATATATATTATATATGTAATATATTTACATACACACTATATATATGTATATGTCTGTGTGTACATATATGTATATATATATATATTTATTTATAGTGTTTTAAATGACTGCTGTGAAGCATAGAAAGATCCTGGTATTGTTTATTATTTTTTAATATGCTTACAAGAAGACTATTCTAAGCCTCTAGCTTAGAAGCTGAAGAAGGCTACCACAATGTGATACATCTGAGTATCATTTTGTTAGCAAATATATTAGTTAGGATTTTGTTAGACCAAATTTGGAAAGAAGTGTCACAAAATTCTAGGTGAAATCATGAGGATAAACATTCAGGGTAAATACATTTTGGTTGACTTACATCATGGTCCATATCAAAAGAGTTTTCCATGTATATTGCCAAGTTCTTTATGTTGCTCTAGGTCTGATGCACTCTCAACTAGATAAATATGAATAGCTAAAACAACATTTTAAAACATTACTGGTTATTTGTAAATATTCATTATAATTAATTTGCTGCCTCTGAAAGCATGAGAGAAAATAACATATAGCTGTTCAGACTAAAACATGCCTGACAGAGCCCATGGAATTAATACAGTGGCATGAATGGCTACAAGATTACAAAAATAGCTCTGAAAATTAGATGACAGTGCCCTAGGATGTTAGACAGTATGCTAAAGGTGTTGGTTTATTTTGTACTTCTTGAATATTTGACTACAAGTGAATCTAGAAAATATGGATTTTATGTTAACTGTTCAAAATTTCTTAGTAAAGATTAGGAATAATGACAGTGGAATGAAATACCTAGTATGTCTTCGTCACAGCCTGGTGCCTGGGCTTAGGTTTTTATGTCATAGTTATAGAATTCTATGCGATTTAAGCTGACTCAAATCCAGGGAGACCTCAAGCAGTTTCTCTCTTTAAATCTGATTAAGGTGGCTTTATTTCTATATTGTAAATACCATATGCATCCAGTAAATCCCAGCAGATTCAGATTCCAAGTTCTGACAACTTTGCTGCCAGATGAGAAAGATGTCTGTGCCATTGAGTAGAGCTTTCAGGCAGGGCTTTCTCTGCAAGTCAGTCAGCTGCGCATGATCTTCTCTGTGGATACCCTTGTTCTTCTCCTCTAGGTTCTTGCACATACTGGGTACATTGAGGCAATTCAAGTGTATAGGATGTTTCTAGTTACTTTTCACTAAATTAATTACTTAAGAATATTTTTTCAACTGCCTGATTTGAGATGCCCCCAGAAAACTTGAAATATGACTCTGGGATTTTGAAACAAACAAATCTCAAAACTACTCATGGTACAGTAAACAGGTTAAAGTTGTGCCTCGCCTGCAGGTTTCTTCTTACAACAGTGTGTGGTTTATTAGCTGTGGAGCTGTTATGGATTAGGCACACACATCAATGCAGATCTTGTTAAGCAGCTATTGTGATTGTTACACCACAGCTTGGGCTGTTTTATATCAAAGGGTGTACATAGTGTTCTGAAGAAAAGTAAATTTTAGGACTAGAACTAAATTGAAAGAAGTTCCTACAATACCACACCTTCCTAATCAAACCACAGGCCCTTTTCATTAGCAATGGCTATTTTATTACAGCATGGGCATTTGAAAAGAACATTTGCTCTGATTTTTTCTTTCTGGTTAGTCTTAGGCTTCCTAAAAGTGGAATCAGTGACCATTGCATTAATTCTTCTCCAAGCAGCATAGAGGCCCCAACACAAAATAGAGCAACCCTATCATCAGGCGAGCAGGCAGGGAATAAGGATTTTCAGGAATGATGGGTTAGGTTGTCAATACTGCCAACATCTCCACTGCCTCAGTGCTGCAGAGATTTTTGAATGAACAAAAGAACAAAGACAAGGGGAAAAGCTACATGTTATTAACACAGTAAGTTGATATTCTTCAAATAATTTCTCTGAAATATTTAAATAATTTTTGCCAGTATACCATATCACAGTTGATTCCCCAGTCTCATAGAAGAACATTTTTTCTCTGAATGCACCCATACTTTGATTTATTCTTTTCAAGGAACTTTTTTTTCTGAATAATGACAACATTTCCTCAAATAATTTATCAGATTTAATCCTGTATATGACAAATGCTTTTAGAAATGAGCCTTAATAACATGCATGAAAGACTCACAAAAGATTATGGAGATGTGATGCATCATATCTATGTGGTTAATCTTTAAATATGGAAAATGTAGATATATATATAAGAAACTATATCTATTTTTTTCATTCTGTCTTGAATCTGGATCCTTTAGTGATCAAGTACAAAGTCTCTCTTCTATTTCTATATTTTACTTTAAAAGAAATTATATAGGAAAAGGCCAAATCAAGTCATTAATCTTTTTTTTTTAATATTTATTCATTTTTTTTTAGTTGTAGGTGGACAGAATATCCTTATTTTATTTTTATGTGGTGCTGAGGATAGAACCCAGTGCCTTGCGCATGCTAGGCGAGCACGCTACCACTACGCCATAACCCCAGCCACCAAGTCATTAATCTTGAGGGAGACACAGCAATAACAGACTTAAGGTTTTCCAAGGATTAAGCAGGTCACTATATTTCATAATGTACAAAAGAAATGAATACCAGTAAAAAGTCCCTATGTTATTTTTCAATGTATCACACTTCCAGAGATAAATTGAAAACCATAACCACAATACATTGCAACACTTACCATCAAGGAGTGATGTTTATCTCCCCACCCTTAAGTGAGTGCTGGACCTAGCACTTCTTAGACCAGCAGAATGTAACTGTTATATTCTGAATCTTCTGTGTCCCCCAAAGATCTATGTGTGAAAAGCTTGGTGCCCAGCATGATGCTATTGGGAGGTGATGGAAACTTGAAGAGGCGGGGCTTTTAGGTTATTGAGTTTATGACCTCAAAGTGGATTTTGGGAACCTGATGTCTTCCTCCTTTCTTCTCTCTTTCTTTTCCTGGCCATGAAGTGAGTGTTTTTGATCCACCATGTACTCTTCACATGAGATGCTGTCTCATCATAGGACACAGACAGCAGGGTCAATTGATCTTACTCTGGAACTGCTAAAACTGTAAACCAAAATAAAACTTTTATCTTTGTAATCTGATTATCTCAGATAATTGTTATAGTGACAAGAAGCTGACAAACACTGTAACCTAGGTGATATAGCTTTGCAGTTTCTGCTTTTGTCCTCTTGAAACACTGCCCTGAAATTTTCATGTTGGAAAGAAAGCTAAGGATAAAAAGCTATGTGGGAAGAGAGGTGCAGCCTTTCTTGCTATATCAACAAACTTCATTCCTGAGCTGCCCCCTGCCCCCAGCTGAATTTAACACATATGGCAGCATATACAAATAACCATAAGAATCACCCAATCGTAGAATTGGAGACTATCATGCGAAGTGAAATAAGTCAATCCCCGAAAACCAAAGTCTGAATGTTCTCTTTGATATGACCCACAATAGGCAGGAGGGAGGGAGGAATGGAGGTTCACCAGACTGGACAAGGGAGGTGGAAGGAGGATGGATGGGAATAAGCAAGACAGGAGAATGAATCGGACATAACTTTCCTATGTGCATATATGAACATATGACCAGTGTAACTCCACATCATGTACAACCACAAGAATGGGAAGTTATATTCGATGTATGTATAATATGTAAAAATACATTCTACTGTCATGTATAACTAAGAAGAACAAATTTAAAAAAAAAACACCCAATCAATCCACAGGATTGAGAGATATTATAAAATATTTTTGCATTAAGTTTTGGGTTACAATCTACACACCTATAGACAACTGAAACAGAAATTGATACTCAAAAGTAGAATATTCTCAAAATACTCTGATGGATCTGTCAGAGTATTTTGAGAATACTGAATAAGAATATTTTTTAAAAAGGAGTAACAAAAATAGTCATTGCCAAGGGACACTGAAACCTAGTACACGTCAAACATTATGGAAGTTAGCACCCTTAGCACACTTGATATTCTTTGTCATTATTAGTAGTAGTATTTTTGCTCTGAACACTAATTTATAAGACCATTTTTTAAAAATTTCTTATTATTTGGGCGTTTTCTTCTAGCTCTTGTGTGAAAATATGCATGGTAAATTCCCTTGCCTTCTCTGTGCCAGCATATCACATCTGCCCATAATGCCTTTCAATGTTCTCTGTGATTTCTTAGAAGCAAGGATGGTTTCTGATGTGCGTTAGCCCCCAATATTATCTCTATCCTTCACTGGTTTAATGTTTAGAAGCAAATGAGCCATTAAGATAATAATCCCTGTTCTTACTTTTTTGCCCTGAGGATCGTTAGCTTGTATTTCTTTTCACTGAATCCAGTCATTGCTTTCATCGTCTAGTTATTGTAAAGGTTTTTTGCAATTTTTATTTTTTCTTTTCCGATGCTCACCATTCTAACTTCACTTTCATTGACCTTCTGCTTCAGTCTCATTGCCAGACATAATTACTTTTCTGTTTCAGGATAGCTGAGTAGGTAAAATCTTGGATTCTAGAATCAGAGTCACTCTGCTCCTTACTGTGTGATCCAATAATTAAACTTCTCATTTGTGTAACTGCATATTAATAGTGACAATAGTAACAAAAATAATATTTGTTAAGTACTTACCATGTGTTTGGTACTTCTGTATACAGATTTGTCCATTGTTCCTACAATTCTATGAACTGAACACTACTAACATTCCCATTTTATAGATCATGGGACCGAAAAATCAAGGACATGGGTTTACTTGTATTGGAATTGTTAGAAATGCTAAGAAAACTAGTCTCCAGTGTCCCATGTAGGGAAAGCATATATTTTATTTGCTTAAGCAAATCAAAAACCAAGAACAAAACAAACCTTGAAATTGAGAAATATTACTCAGTAACTAGAAAGCAAGCTGTCCCTGGACAGAGGGACTAGAATATGGTATTATCTAAAGTATACATGTGACCACAAATACCTAGGCATATCCTGGCATGTTCTTCAGGACCTGGGGCTGCTATGTGGAGTGGCATAAAGCTACTTCTGTTGTATAGATGTGTTTGCTTTGTGTATAAACAGTAGGAGGAAACCCTGGACACAAAACTCACCTACTTCCTACCTCAGCTGAACAATTATGAACTCTAGGCCCTGCTACCTATTATTCCTTGGAAGGCACAGTTGTAATCAAGACATCTGGCCTCACAGGTGTGGCACAAAACCAATCAGTAGTAGGTCCTCAATGTAAACATTTTTTGGGGGGAGTACCGGGTATTGAACTTCCTTTCACTCTTTTGTTTGTATTTGACTGGTTCTCTATGTTATCTTATCCATCTCTCCCTGTTTCCTTTATTTCACTCTAGCTTTTCCATATGAGAGAAAACATTTGACCTATGAATTTATGAGTTGGGCTAATTTCACTTGACATGATATTCTCTATTTTCATGAATTTATTGACAAATGCCATAATTTCATTCTTTTTAATGGTTGAGTAGAACTCCATTGTGTGTGTGTGTGTGTGTATAAAGATTTTCTGTTGTATATATATATATATATATATATATATCTCACCATTTCTTAATCCATTCATTTATTGGCAGTCTTGTGGGTTGGTTCCATAATTTAGATGTTGTGAATTTTGCTGCTATAAACATTGATGTAGTTGTGCCACTGTCACTGATTTTTAGATCTTTTTGGAATATATGCAGGAGTTGAATATCTGGGTTTTTTGAGGAATCTCCAAACTGCTTTCCAGAGGGTTAACCTACAATCTTGATCCTATATGACACCATATCACTGCTAAATGTCTTACAAAGAAAACTCTATATGTCCTGTTAAGTACAGTTCCACATCAAGAAAAAAATAAATAATAATAGTGGCTACCAATGGAAGGAGGATGGGGAGAACAGAGATGACAGTGAGGATGTCCAAAATATCCGTTAGATAAGAGGAATAAGTTTAATATTTTAAAAAATGTATCACACAGCATAGTGAAAATACCTAATGATTATATTACATATCAATAATTCATTTAATATACCTAATAATTATGCATTTTTATCACTGAGAGTAAATTTCAAATATTCATATTACCAAAAAAGTTGAGTATTAAAGTAATGAATGTCAATTAGCTCAATTTAAAAATTTCACATTGTGTTTAAAAAGTGTTATATTACTTTGTACCCCTATTAATATATGCAAATATAATTTTTCAAAATATAATAAAAATTTAAAGAAATGAATAATAAAGCAATATTTTGATCTTCTGTCAGCTTTAAAATGTCATTGAAGGGACTGAAAGTAAGGCAGAAGGCTCAGTGATAGAGTGCATACCTAACATGCACTGGATTCAGTCCCTAGCACTGCAAAAGATAAAATTTTTTTAAAAAGAAAAAGAAATATGACAAAGATTAGTGCTACTGATGATGATTCCAACCAATTCTACCCACTGAGTGCTCTCGACTGTCCACTCAGTTTTTCTAGTACCTGGGAATTTCTACACTTAGAGCCCCCTTGGCTCTGGTTCTTGTTTCTGTGCATTTTCCTTGTTTGTTTATTTTTGGTTTTGTTTTCCTAACATCCACCTGCGCCCAAGAATAAACACGTCTTTGAATATTTCAAACTAATTTTCTTAGACAAACATTAGTGAAAAATGCAGAATTTAATTTAGATTTGTGTTGTAGAATGAGCATGGGGGATCAATTAAAACACACATTTAAAATCCCTTCTTAGGCAATTCGATGAGATTTTTTTTTGTTCTTGCTGCTCTTAAGAATTTGTTTCTTTCACCATTTTCCCAATATCCCTCTAACTTTCTGATTTTTCTGTTCTGCTACTTGCATATCTACCACCCCTCACCCACTGTAATTCCACCAAATGATGTTTTTTAAGCATCCTGAGACAGTCAACATCTAGACCTTCTGCATTTGGATGGGTAATTAGGAGGCACCAAATTTCACATTATTATGACCAAAGATAGTACTTCTCCGTCTTGTTACTGGTATAATTCATTTTAAGTGTAGTGACCTGTCTTTTCCTAGAAGAACTGAAGAACAGATTGAAGAAGAATCACTGATTAGAAGAACAAAAAGATTTATGATAATGTCCAAGATTTATTAACACCTAACATTTGCCAAGCAGCATTGTAAAGGATCTATATTTAATTACTCATTTAGTGTTTCCAATAACCAAACAGAGCAGGCAGAATTATTTTTACTTTTAAAGATGAAGAAAGTGGGACATATATGTGTCAGGTAGTAGACAGTCACAGAGTCAGTACATGGCAGAACTGTCATTCAAACCCAGGATACCTGGTCTAAGAGCCCATGCTTAGAATGATTGTGGTATATTGTCTCACATGCTACCAGGATATACCACACCCCCTCCATTGTGTTAACATTTCTTCCATCAATCTGCAATGGCCAGACAACCATGATTATAACTTACTGTTTTGAATTGTAAAAACTCCATCAGAGGCTCCTCTGTAACAATGGCGCTTTCTCGTACAGATCGCTGCGTCCCATTGAGACCTATATTGATCTGTTCACAGGCTTATCACTTAATGTTAAGTTTTATTGCTCCTTGGTCTAACATACCCATAGAAATAGAAAGATGTACTGTTGTATAAAAGGTTGATAACATTGCCATGAAATCACGTTAGGAAAAATTACTTAGCAGGAACAAGAAGGGTTTCTTCTTTTGTTTGTTAATTTATTTATTTAAACAATAATAGTATAGGTTATAAAACAGATTTTAATTCCAGGCACACAAACAATTAAAATTCTGTCTTCTTTTGTCAGTGGATTTCATTGAGTATTAGTTCTGCAAATGTAAAATGGGGAAAATAATTATTACTTTGAAGGCATTAGTGAAGATAAAGCAAGATAATATATATGAGGTAATTAACATAGTATTTGGCACCAAATAACTGTGATTTATTGGTCTTAACTATGTGACAGTTACTGTGCTCAGCATTTCACATACATTATCATATTGCATCCTGTACATCATAAACTCTCATTAACTTGCAGCTCTTATTATTATTGATGTGGGTTTTTAATAGCTGGACATTTTAGCCTTGACTTTTTTCCCTCTCTCTTTTAAGAGACTTTGAAGTCCACAGGCACACTGAGTTTGGACGTAACTAATTTATTAGGGCTACCTTCTTCAGAGTAAGATTTTTATGGACAGTATTGATCTTGTGGAGTACAATAAAAAAAGATGAATATAAAAAAAATCATAGCACAATGATATCAAAGAATACCAGACTCGAGAAGGTTATTCATGCTCTTCTAACCTCTGACAGGTCTTCTTTCTAGAACTTTCTTTTTCTTTCTGATATTCTATGCTGAAGGCATAGTCATAGCCTTCTTCTTTACTTCTTCTGTGTACAAAGATTTCCATCTTCTATTAGAAAATAAGAGATGGGAGGAAAATACCAAAATTAAATTTCCCACTAGGTGGAAAAAAGGCACCATGTTGATTTGCAGCTTCTCTGTGCAACATAAAACAGAAGAGGAAAACCATGTCAGCTGTTGGCTGCCTTGGAATTAATATATTTAAACGTCTGTGCTATGTGTATATACACATATTTCTTCAGATTTTGCCATTGGGAGAGAAATCGACTCATAATGATTACAAATCAGAAAACATGAGAAGGATAGAATTACTGAGGTAAGTCAGAATAAGGAATTTTAAAACATGTAAATGTTTAAACTTATCTCCAGGGGAGACAGTAGGAAATTCCAGATTGCTACTTTTAGTGCATTTCTAGCTGCCTTGAGCTTGCCAGAGTGTCTCCTGGGCCTCCTGTTATTATTTAATTCAGCAGCTGAACATGATTTTGAAAGCAAAGAGACATGATGGTACCTTTGGATCCCCGAACTCGATTTATCATTGTTTAAAAATGTTTTAACAATTCTTAAATTTCTAGAGTTTCTTTTTTAAAAATCACTTGTATCTTGTAAGCCCTTGGCCATTACTAGAGCTAATGCCCATGTACAAAGCATTTATAAAGCATTGTAATTCATGCCTAGGGTGGGATGGCTTTGAACTGCAACGAGAAATTTTCAGTCTGGAAAAGTCTGGGGAAGGGAATATTAGATTTGTTTTATCCCCATGTTGCAAATGTGAATGGAAGTTAGGGAAATGGAACATGGAGTTCAGAGTCTTCCCTAAGCTCCTATACTCACAATTAAGGGGCAACTTAATTGGGCAATGTAATTCAATGAAACAGTTTGGATTCACTTGAGAGGCTGGCTCAATTCAATCTCCCTTTCTTCAAGTTTTTCACCTGTTAAATGGAAGCAATAATAGAATTTTCTTAGGAATGATGTGGTTAAGATTAAATGAGATGATGATGATGGTGACAATGACAAGGATGATAGGACATTGGTGACAAACAACTCCTGAGTGCTTAGTCCAGCCAATGAATGAAGGGACCATATTAATTCATCCATTAAACTAAGATATGCCACATGCATTTGAGCCAGGAAGTTGATCTTCTAACATAGTCCCTCCTTTCTTCTAGTCTCTGGTTATTGTGCTCACACACCAGATAAAGCATAATAAAATGAAGTAAAACAATCTGCATCAAGCAAACTGACAAAACAAAACACAAAAATGGAGTACACTGAATGTGTACACACTTCAGGGATGTTCAGGTTCACCCAGACACCCTCAGTTGTATTTAAATCCCTTGGGAAAGCTGTGGTTTTATTTCTGGTTAGTAGCTCCCACTACAGAGATCTTTAAGACCCCTTTCTTGTCCTCTATTGTATGATATCCCATTTTAGTGAAGCTATCCTGGTAATTATAACTGCAGTTTGTGCCCTTTGGGTCTGTGCTCAGGTATCACCTAGCAAGATTTCCCTATTTTAATTTTCCCTCACCATGATTTATTTTTCTTCCATGTCACATCTAATTACTTGGTTATTTGTTTTATTTATTGTGTGTCTCCTCCAAGTAAGTTGTAAGAAAAATATAAGATACTTGAGGGCAAGAGTTTTGTTTTTCTTGTTCATTTCCATACTCCAAGATCTTAGAAAGACAATACTTCATTAAATGTGTGTTGAGTAACCTGGGTAAAGTGGCACATGCCTGTAATTCCAGTGGCTCAAGAGGTTGAGGCAGGAGGAGTTCAAAGCTAGCCTTAGCAACTTAGTGAGGCCCTAAGCAACTCAGCAATACCCTGTCTCTAAATAAAATACAAAAAAAGGGCTGGGGATGTAGCTCAGTGGTTAAGTGCCCTGGGTTCAAACCTCAGTACCAAGAAAGAAAGGAAGAAAGGAAAGAAGGAAGGAAGGGAGAATTGATTGAGTAAATGAATCAAGAAATGAATATGTAGCTGAAGTATGAAAGAACAAAAAGCTAGGGAAGGATAGTAGACCTCATATTCTATTGTTATTATAGTTCCAGCTATACCTGCATGGTTGATCTATTTGTTTACTTAACAGATATTTATTGACTCATGTATCAGACTGTATGTTGGAGTCGCAGGAAATTTCCATTCTAGTGAGACAGATAGACAAGACCCAAATAAATATGAGTTAAAGAATCATATGTAAGGATAGTGTGTGATACCTCTAGGGTTTTATATGGGTGTTAGAGACTATAACCAATTTGAAAGATGGTGAGGCACTTGGGAGTATTATACTAAGACTGTTTATTGATAGTCATACATTTAATGTAGAATTCATTCATGTTATTTGACTTGATTTGGAGTGCGCTAATGGTACTAGTATAGATTGAAAGCAACCCTGAATCTTCTTCCCTAAACCATCACACTTGCTACCTTAATGATGTTTTATAAATAAAATAATCAGGAGAATATGATCAGTATAATAGGGAGGAGTTTATGAGAGACATGATTTAAGAAAAGTCTCCCTGAGATAGTAATGTTTTAAGCTCAAGCCAGAAGAATGAGAATGAATCTCTCAAGCACCAAGAAGATAGAGGAAGAAGAACTAAGATGTGCAAAGATTCAGAGACAAGAAATTACATCAAGAACATAAACTTAACCAGTGTGTGATGGTTAGATTAGGTGACCCCCAAAAGCTCATGTGTGAGACAATTCAAGAAGGTTTAGAGGTGAAATGATTGGGTTCTAAGAGGTTTAACCAAATCATTGCATTAATCTCCTGATAGAAATTAACTTGGTGGTAACTGAAGGAATTTAGGGTGTGGCTGGAGAAGGTGAATCCCTGGAGGCATGCCTTTAGGGTTTATGCTTTGACCTAATGAGGTCTTTCTCTCTCTACTTTCTGATCAAGTCCTGAGCTGCTTCTCTCCACAGATTCTTCCACCATGATGTTCTGCCTCACCTCGAGCCCTGAGGAATGGAGCTGGCTATCTATGGACCAAAAACCTCTGGAGCTGTGAGCCTCTAAATAAACTTTTTCTCCTCTAAAATTGTTCTTGTCAAGTCTTTTGTTCATGGCAGCTAATAAAGATGACTAGGATACAATGGAATGAGAGGAGAGATGGGAATTTGGTGGGGTTTGGGGGATATAAGAGCAGACAGGGTTCTTCTAAGGTGTGGCGATGAATTTTCTGTTTATTCTGTGCATGAATGGTGCAACATCGACAGGCTTTAAACCAGGGAGTAGCGTAATTTGGTCTGTATTGTGAAACAAAGATTTGGCTACTGTGAGAAAAAGGGTTTGATGAGAAGCCAGAAAAGAAATGGCAGGTCATACAGGAAATTATTGCAGTGGCTTAGGTGAATGGATGCTAAGACTAGGACAATAGTAGTGGAAAATGAGGAAGTGAGGACTGGGAAATCATGTTGGAAATTGACCTAAAAGATTGACTAATGGATTCATTATGAGAGTGAGGGAAAGAAAGGACTCAAGAATGACTTCTTAATTTTTGGCCTGATCCACTAGGTGGGTATGTTGGTCAGCTTTCTGTTGCTGTTACAGACTACCTGAGAATAATAACTTAAAGGAATAAAGATTTATGTTTTTAGAGGTTTCAATCAATGGTCAGCTGGCTGAATTATTTTTGGGCCTGTGGTAAGGCAAAAAATCATGGCAGAGAGGGTGTGGTAGAGTATAGCTATTCACCTCATGATGGCCAGAAAACAGAGAGAGAGGAGGGGAGGTTTCACAGACAAGACACAACCTTCCAGGGCACATCCCCAGGAATGTCCTTCCTTCAACTAGGCCCCACCTCCTATAGTTTCCACCACCTCTCAATAGTCCATTTAATTATGAATATATCAATGAATGCACCCATTGATGAGATTAGAGCCTTCATAAGCTGATTACTTCCTAAAAGCCCCACCTTTGAACATTGCTACCTTAGGGCCCAAGCTTTAAACACATGAGCCTTTGGGGAACACTGCAGATCCAAATCATAATGGTAGGTACTGGGAACATTAACTGAGTTGCAAACACTGAGTGAAAGTGTGCAAAAATCCTACAAGAAATTTTGGCAACATTGGTCATTCAGAGAATGGTAGTTACTAATTCTTTTATTTTAGCTGTGGGTACAGAATGTACAATATGGCTTGGAATTTTTAAAAGGAGAGTCTTAACTAAGTGGTAGGGACAGATCTAAAGTGTTCCTATCTTCAGAAAGCATTTCACTTCTCCCCATCTCAGAAATAAATATGTTCACTAAGTATTTGAATCTTGTTCCTGTTATGGCACATTCCATTTTGAATTTAATTTGTTTAGGCACTTTTCAGTTTATCTTCCTAGACTGAGAGTCTGTGGGGTACAGGGATAACTTAGCATGTGATCATAAATTCATAGTACCTTATTGTTATGGTTTAGATTTGAGTTGTCCCCTAATACTCATGGGTCAGATAATACTAGAAGGCTGAGGTGAAATGATTAGATTATGAGAGTTTTAACCTATTCAGTGAATTAATCCACTGATATGGGTTAATTGGGTAGTAACTGTAGGCAGGTAGGGTGTGGCTGGTTGAAGTAGATCACTGGGGTTGTGAGTTTATGATTTTGTCCCTATTTAGGGACAAAAATCTCTGCTTCTTGGTTAGTATGTTCTGAGTTGCTTTTCTCTGCCACAGCCTTGTGCTTTGATGGTCTGACTCACTTTGGGCCCAGAATTATGGAGTCAAAAGAACATGGACTGAACCTCTAAAACTGGGAGCCAAAATAAACTTTTCCTCCTCTAAATTGTTCTCTTCAGGTCTTTTGGTCACAGCACAGCAACAAAATAGCTGACTAAAATTCTGGATCCTAGTTGGTACTCCAAAATGAATAAATGAATAATTGTGTTGTTGTCATGAATAAAATGCCTCAGTCATATACTTCTCAGTGCTTTCCTATGAGACAATATTTGGCTTTGATCCTCTAGTTATTAAACATTTGAAAGAAAATGCATATCAGGGCACTCTGAAAATCCAGAGAGTATGGTGATGAAGTGGTGTGAGGATTATCTTTTATAATAAATGGCCTTATGTTTCAGAATACTATGCAGTTATGAGATCCATCAACCCTAAGCTCACTCTTATCCTCAGAAATCTTCTTTTATACCTGACAAGGGTTCATAGGTGGCTCTCTTTGTTTTTGTCTGTGATGCTGCACTGTGGCTATGGGACTTGTCTATGACTTCCTTGTGGCACTTCAAATACTTTGTAAATGGGGTTAGAGAAAAGGTTGAAATAAGAGATTCTAAGGACAGAGTAGCTGGTAAATTTTTTTCAGCAAGCTTTTTTAGCCTGTCCCTTATTACCTAGTGGTAGGTGAATTCTTGTCTGGTCCCTGGATAGATTTTATCAAGCACAAAAATACCAAAAGGCTCTGCAATCTCTCAATGAAATCTTCATTGTAGGAACATAGGTAAAGTAGCATCACCAGGTTTCTGTCTCATGCAGGATATGTTTGTGCCTTAGTATCACACTGTAAAATGAGAGTATGTGACACTAATATCTTCTAGGAATCTCTCAAACTTTATTGATCCCAGATATCACTAGAGATTGGGTTAAAGTGTAGTTCTGGAAGGTACCCGGCACTATTCGTTTCTAAAAAGCTGCTGGCTGATTGATAATGCAAGTAATTCACAGATCACACTTAGGGTCAAAAGGTTCTAAACAGAAGATCCAGACTAAAGAGAAAAGTCTGTGAAGATTCTGATTTTTAATGATGATTTAATTGTTTATCCTATAGATGTACCATAATTTAATTAATAATTTTCATATTGTTGAAAATGTGCCCAGCCTTTGGCTTTATTAAATATTATTAAATATTATTCTATTTAATAATTATTAAATATTATTCTAATGAGATTTATTATAATAAATATCTGTCTATGCTTATAGTTCTTTATTTATTTAGTTTTGGATATGTCACTAGAAATATAATTGGTTTTCAAAGATACACATTTTAGTATGCCTTTTAGCATACATTCCCCAAATGACAAGCATTTTCAAATAAACTTTTTGATGAAGTTATTCTGTTTAATTTCATCTTTGCAGCTTTTCCTGCTTACAGACCTATGTGACATCCTGACATCATGACATTTTTAATAATGCCTTAAGTAACATTTTCTTCCAGCTATCTGATCATGCCTCAACTTTTTTATGATAGTTAAATATTTTAAGTGTGGAGTTTGTGAAGACTTATAGCTGTCACTGAGGGAATAATTTATAATGCATTCCTGGTGCAGAATACAAATATAGTGTGAAGCACATAGATAATATATGGGACCTCAAATCAGACAAAATGACTTTGTATTTTAAGATATGCACCCAACTCAATCAGTTGATTAAACACCATCTAGAACAGCTGGCAGCTGACAGGAATAACTTCCTTCAGAATAACTTAGATTCTCTAGATTCAAAGATACAGAAGAAAAAATGAAGAAAAAAATCCCTTAATTATATTTTAACACATGCAACAATAATTTTGAGCTCTTTGTGTTTAGGATTTATCTGAATGATACAGTGTTGATCTACCCTTCTCCATTGCAATACTGTTTGGTTTATCCAGATTCCTTTCCATTTTTGTTGTTATAATCATTAACACATTAATCATACAAATTAATGTGATGCACTGTGATATATCCATACATGCATACACAATGTTTTGATCATATCCATCCAATCATCTCCTGTCCTTATCCTCCTCTTTCCTTCTCCTCTGGCAACTTCCCCAGTCCATAGGAACCCCTTTTCTATTTTCGGATCATCTTTCTTTAATTTGTTTTTATTTCTTTCCAGTTTTCAGTATGAAAGAGAGCATGTGATACTTTTCTTTCTCTATATGGTTAAGTTTGCTTAACGTGATATCCTCCTTTTCTTGAAAATGACATCATACTTTAGGGCTGAGTAATATTCTGTTGTGTATGTACACCACATTTTATTTACCAATTACTAAGTTGATGAGCGCCAAGTCTGATTCCACATCATAGCTATTATGAATTGTGCTACAATAAACATGGGTATGCAGGTAACTCTTTTATATGCTGACTTCATGTCCTTCAAATATATACCAAGTAGTGAGATAGCTGAATCATAGGGGAATTCTATTTTTAATTTTTGGGGGAATTTCCATTGTAAGTATACTTATTTGCATTTCCATCAACAGTGTGTGAGTGTTGCTTTTTCTCCACATTCTTGTCATTCAAGCTGGGATAAAATTGTATGTCTTTTAGTTTTGATTTGTTATTTGTTTTTCCTTATCATTATTGGCCATTTGTATTTCTTCTTTTCAGAAGTGTCTATTTTGATATTTTACCCATTGTTAGTAATGCAATTATTCTTTTTTATTAGTTTGTTTTAGTTATACATGATAGTTATAAATTGTAAAAGCCTGGCATATAATTTGCTCTGATTTAGTCTTCATTACTATGCTTCTCCCTTTCTTCTATTCTACTGATTTTTCTCCTATTTACTTATAGTTTGTTTTTTAATCAGTGCCTTGTGGATATACATAAAGGTGAGATTCATGTGGTATATTCATACATGTACATGGGACATTTAAGTTAGATTAATTTTGTTGTTCTTCCCTTATCCTGTCCCTCTTCCCTCCCACTCAGTTCACTTGCTCTACTCCACTGATGTATTTCATTTGCCTTTTTTTAGTTAGATTTCTTTGTGTGTTAGTAAGCCTTTCATCACTATGACAAAACCTGAGAAAAACAACTTTGAGGAGGAAAGATTTATTTGGGTTTGTAGTTTTATAAGTTTCATTCCATGGTTGGCTGGCTCCATTGCTTTGGGCCTGACATAAGAGACCAGCACCATGGTAGAGGGTACAGTGGAGGAGAACTGTTTAACTCATGGCATTAGGAAGCAGAAAAAGCCTGGGAGGGAGAGGAGGGGCCAAGGGCAAGATATAGTCCCCAAGGGCACACCCCAGAGGATCTACTTACTCAAATTAGAACCTACCTACTACAGTTTATACCACCTCCCAACAGGCCATTCAGATTATTGAGCTATCAATAGATCAATCCACTGATTAAGGTTAGGGTCCTTATGATCCAGTCACTTCCCAAAATTCCTAGTTCTGAGCATTTGCTGCATTGATAATCAAGCCTTTAATACATAAGACTTTGGGGGACTCTAGATGCAAACCAAAACATTGTTTTGGTTTTTTTTTCCTTTATTGTTAAGGTTTTTTATGTCTCTCTATATTCTGGATATTAGCTCTCTATGAGATGAATGGCTAGCAAATATTTTTTTCTCAGTTTCAGTTTTAGGTCTTACATTAAGATCTTTGATCCATGTTGAGTTGACTATTATACATGGTGACAGATAGGATCAAATCTTCTCTATATGGAAATCCAGTCTTTCCACCTTTTTTTTTTAAATCTTTTTTCAATGTGTGTTTTTGTCACTTTGTTACCATTTGGCTGAATTTGTGGATTTTCTACTCTGTTTCACCGAATTATGTGTCTCTCTCAATCACTGGTACTCTAAATTATTAGGAAGCAAAAAAAAAAAAAAAAATAGAAGTCAAGGTTTAATTTCAAAGTTATAATTCTAAGAAAAGGCCATGAAGTGCCCAGAACTTGTTTGGAACTTAAGAGCTCATTTAAAGATTCTAGCAGGTGGGCACAGCTACTCAGGTGCCCTTGATTGAAGAATAGTCTTCCTCTATAGGGGAAGGTCATCCTCTATGACTGATCATGGCTGCAGGGGGGATGCACATGGAGCAGTGAAGGAGGAAGGGACACTCACCTATGATTCAAATATGCTGTTCACATGTATGGATATGCAACAATAAATCTTATTATTTCATGTAATTAAAATGCACTAATAAAAACACCCCCATATATACAAAATGAAAGAAAAAATCAAAAAAGAACTTGTTTGGGATTCAGTATACCTAGGTAGTAATACCTACATAATATATATTATTAAAATGTTAAAACTGTTCAAATGGATATATTTTATAAGCTGAAATATTATACATAGAAGTATCACTATTATATTATCTTGAACTAAAATAGAGACAGAAAAATCATGTGATGCCAGCAAATCAGTTATGTGTTAGTTTCTAATAAATGTCCACATTGTTCCTCCCGTGAGAAGCACCCATTCTTTCTTTTCCTCACTCAAAAACCCACCACAGATCTCTTTTCCATTAAAAGATCTCATAGGTCTCACTTCTTGCTGATTATACTTTACTATTATTTATATAGCATAGTTTTCTGATTCCTTCTTGTCATATGCATTTTTTTAGAGTTTCTTTTATGAGCTGAATTGTGTTTACTTGAAATTTATATGAGGTATCTCAGAATGTGACTGTATTTGAAGACAGGATTTTAAAATTGAGAATAAGTTGAAAATCATGTTTTTAGGTTGTTTTCCTAATCCACTCTATTTTCTTTATGGGAAAAGGAAAATTAGACCCACAAAAAGAAACTGGTATGTGCACACCACAGAGAAAACACCATGTGAGGACACAGAGAGAAAGAAGAAAGTCATCTGCAAGCCATGAGAGACTCAGGAGAAATCAGTGCTTAAGCCTCAAAAAAAAAGAAGAAAAGAAATAAATTTATTTTGTTTAATCCACTCAGTCTGTGAGAGTTGGTTATGGGAACTATAGCAAACTAAAACACCTTCTCTCATAATTAGGTTGCTACTTCCTTGAAAGGACTTCCAAAGTTTTGAACTTTATATATCTGGTGCTTACTTCATATTAGACTTTGAATATTTTAAGTATAAAGAAATCTTGTGACCAGATGGAGAATAAAGCACTCAATCCTAATCAATATATCTATTAGAATAGCTGATAATAAATAGGTTTCACACTTGTGTCTTTCTTTTCCTTTTTTAGGAAAAGGAAAAAGAACCTTTATTTCTTTGCTAGCAAAGTAGAAACAGAGGACTCCTGTCCCAGAGGCTGTAATTCTGCCCATCAACAGGGGCTTTTAAAAAGGTGATTCAAAGGGTAAATTTCACATGTTCTCTGCTGGAGTTGTAATTCACTTGTTAATTTGGGAGTTAGTCATTTCTGAGATCTTCTGGTCCCATCCCCAAAGTCTGGATTCCTTCATTTCTGTGGTTGGTGTGTGCTCAAGAACAGATACATCTGTCTAAAATGGGGAAGAAAGGTAATACTTTTTCCCCTGAGATTAGGGACAAGAAGAGATTAAGGAGGAGTAGAGAGAGGAAGAGACTGAAACATGTCCATTTTAAAAATCAGTTGCAGTGGCAGAGCAGCAAGAGTCATATTCAAAGCATAAAGTGGACCCCTGTTACATTTCCTCACTGTCATTTCCACATTCCATTTCTATGGAAAAATGGGTGATGATATATTCAAGCTTCTTACTGATGAATCAGGGTGAAGTTGGGGAAACTCAAAGTCTTTGTTCTTGATCAGGTGGGACATGGATAATTAAGGGTATTCAGCATCAGAGCAGTTCAGTGGTCCACAGTGGCAGATGTCAGCTGACTGTTGCACATAGGGCAAGGATGATGCTACTACAATAAGCAAGACAGCAAATTTTGTAAACAATTAGCACAAAACCAATTAGTATTTCAGCCAGTCTCTGAAAACCATGAGGACAGTAACCTATAATCTTATCAGTGAAAAACAGATCAAGTTTATCAATGTAGGAAATTAGGTCTATAAGATCAGACTCAAATTAACTCAGGACAAATTTGCAACTCTAGAGTCCTTTGTGATCATTATTAGGCACTCTCACACAAGAACTCTTCCTTTATAGCCTCTAGCTTTACTTTTGTTAGCGCTGACACAAGTGTACATCTTAAGTTACATTAAGAAACACTGTTTTTTCTTTTAAATGTCTGTGTAGGAGTGTGCTTATGTATACTGTCCTGACACGTGTTTAAGACCATATTGGCCCAAACTGACCTTGTTCCTTTTTTTTTTTTTTTCGTGGTGTTGTGGGTCAAACCCAGGGCCTTGTGCATGTGAGAAACACACTCTACCAACTGAGCTATATCTCCACTCCTATTCCTATCTATTCTTATGATTTTCCTCAGAGATCACTCTTGAGGATGTGTGTGAAGCCTCCTGGCTCCTTTAGCTTTCCTCTACAAGTTGTACCATCTGCCAAGAGGGGTTAGAGTCTATTGACCATTTGTGGCTTCTCTTAGAAGCATCAGGGACATTTCTGTCTCCAATGACCCACCTCTTTGCAGAATATGCACTGATTGGTATCTTGTTCTCGAGGGTCCTCTTGATCTCCCTGATCAACAGAACCAGAGTTGCAGGGCCCAAAGAGGTGACCCATTATTCTCTGGGTCCTGGCTGACTTTAGAGGGGGAGGGCCAAAATATTGGCTGGTTTTTTCTTGGCCATTTTACTTCCTTGACTTTGATCTCCAAGTTTTTGGTTTTGAACACCCAGCAAGCCAGTTTCACCAGTCTTAAAGAGGGAGTAACAAGTTATAACTTCAATATGTATAATTTTACAGTTATTCTCTTCATTTAATTTGGGTCAGTATTAGTTAGTACTGTGAGTCATCATTATATACTATCTGTCCTGTAAATGATGCTTTATTACCTCAAATTAACCTAGGTTTTTGTTTTAAAAAACAGCATCTCTGCAAAACACAAAACAGGCAACAGTTAAAAAGTTTACAAGGAAAATACAAAATGAAATTAACAGAGCAAAACATATACAGTTTGTGTAATAGCTATGAACCAAGAAAAATGTATTTTATAAAATTGAACTTTTATTGGTTAAACATTATATCCCCTGTTTGAAATCACAGTAATCTTTAAAACAAAAATCAATCTTTTGAACACAATTTTAAACCAACTGAAGTCTAACCTATTTTGGAGCCATTCTAACATGGAGTAAAGTGGGCGACAGTGTCTTATCTCAGGTAAGGTGGGGCTCTTCACAAATAACATAATCCAATATTACATCTGAAGCATGAATCAAAGAAAGGCTAAGAGAGTTTTTTAACTTTCTTTTTGTGGAAAAAGTGGTGGAATGCTTCCGTGTTTTCAATGTCACTTTTAAATAATCAGTCTCTCCTTATTATCTTCCAAAGATGCATTTAAATTCCAATTCCAGTGTGAAGAGTAACACAAAATTGTATATAGAACTTATGACAGGAGGTTACTTTTAAATATTAACCAAACTTGCTATTTATATACAAATCCAAGACTTTTGTTACACATAATTATAGTTTGGAGAATACCAACTGGGCAAAGTGCTCTCCTAAGCTTTACACTAAACTAAATTTAATTTTTAAGGTACAATTTAGGATCCAGAGTGTATGGCAACAATAATCACAGGCTTGAATGGATTAACAAAAGTCAAAGAATATCTTTAAATCTCTTATATATGTAGGAAACAGGGTTAAAGGATCAGAAATTGACTTAATCAAAGCAAACAGTTATAAGACAGCTCTTCAAATGACAGTGGTTCTTCTATGCAAGAGGTAATGTATAAAAGAAAGCAACTTTTTTTTGATATTCTGTATTTTATGTAGAGAAAGGGTCTCACTGAGTTGCTTAGTAAGCATTGCCATTGCTGAGGTTGGCATGGAACAAGTGATTCCCTTATCTCAGCCTCCCAAAGGGCTGATATTACAGGTGTGTGCCACTGTACCCAGCTAAAAGAAGGCACTTATTATTTTTCCAGTAAATTTATATAAACTTTCATTTTCTAAACTTTTTCATAACAATTAGACAAGGCTTAGATATATATAATTCTCAGATGCATACATATATCTAGTCACATATATTTAGGGTGTCAACTATATTGTTATAACCTAAATAACTGTTGTTTGTTTAACCAGTTACAAATTAATAATTTTTTAAAAATTTATATATTCTAATTAGGTATACATAATAGCAGAATGCATTTTGATTCATTGTACAAATGGAGCACAACTTTTTATTTCTCTGGTTGTACACAATATGGAGTTACACCATAAGTGCTGTCATTTATGTACCTAGGATATTTTTGTCCATCTCATTCCTCTATCTTTCCTGCCTCCATGATCCATTCCCTCCTTTCCCTCCCCTTTGATCAAAGTTTCTCTGTTCTTTCTATGTCCCCTCCCCATTGTGGATCAGCGTTCACTTATCAGAAAAAACATTCAACCTTTGGTTTTTTGGGATTGGCTTACTTTGCTGAGCATGATGTTATCCAACTCCGTCCATTTACATGCAAATGCCCTAATTTTTTTCCCTTTTAATGCTGAGTAATATTTCATTGTGTATATACACCACAGTTTTTTTATCCATTCATCTATTGAAGGGCATCTAGGTTGCTTCCACAGTTTAACAATTGTGAAATGTCACATTGAAGTGGCTGCATTACTGTAGTATGCTGTTTTTAATTCTTTAGAGTATAGGTTGTGGAGTGGGATAGCTGGGTCAAATGGTGGTTTCATTCCACGTTTTTTAAGGAATCTCCATATTGCTTTCCAGATAGGTTGCACCAATTTGCATTCCCACCAGTATTGTTTGAGTGTGCTTTTCCCCCTCACATCCTTGTCAGCACTTATTGTTGCTTGCATTCTTGATAACTGCCAATCTGACTGGCCTGAGATGAAATCTTAGAGTAGTTTTGATTTGCATTTCTCTGCTAGAGGTGTTGAACATTTTTTCATATATCTGTTGATTGATTGTATATCTTCTTCTGAGAAGTGTCTATTCAGCTCTTTAGCCCACTTATTGATTGGGTTCTCCTTAGGCAGTTTATTGATTGGTTCTTTGTTTCTTTGGTGTTAAATTTATAGAGTTCTTTATATATTCTGGAGATTAGTGCTCTGATGTGCATGTGGCAAAAATTTGCTCCCAGATTGTAGGCTTTCTGCTCACCTCATTGATTCTTTTGCCTAGAAGAAGATTTTTAGTTTGAATCCATCACATTTATTGATTCTTGATTTTATTTCTTGTGCTTTAGGAGTCTTTTTAAGGAAGTTGATCTGACATGATGAATATTTGGGCATACTTTTTCTTCAGTTAGGCACAGGATCTCTGGTCTAATTCCTAGGTCCTTGATCCACTTTTTTTTTTTTTTTTTTTGGTACTGGAGATTGAACTCAGGGGCACTCAACCACTAAGCCACATACCCAGCCCCATTTTGTGTTTTATGTAGAGACAGGGTCTCACTGAGTTGCTTAGCATCTCGCTGTTGCTGAGGCTGGCTTTGAACTCACGATTCTCCTGTCTCAGCCTCCCTCAATGCTGGGATTACAGGCTTGCGCCACCATGCCCAGCTCCTTGATCCACTTTGAGTTGAGTTTTGTGCATGGTGAAAGATAGGGGTATAGTTTCATTTTGCTGCATATGGATTTCCAGTTTTATAAGCACCATTTGTTGAAGAGGTTATCTTTACTCCAATCTATGTTTCTGGCACCATTGTATGAGATAACTGTATTATGTTTGTTTTGTCTCTGTGTATTTCATTCTATACTATTAGTTTACATGTCTATTTTAGTGCCAACACTATGCCAATACCATGCCATTTTTATTATCATAGCTTTGTAATGTAGTTTAAGGTCTGGTCTTGTGACGTCTCCTGCTTCACTCTTCTTGCTAAGAATTTCTTTGGCTATTCTCGTCTCTTATTTTTCCAAATAGATTTCATGATTGCATTTTCTATTTCCATAAGGAATGACATTGGGATTTTAACTGGAATCACATTGACTCTGTATAGCGCTTTGGGTAGTATGGCCATTTTGATATTGATTCTGCCTATCCAAGAGCATGGGAGATCTTTCCATCTTCTAAGGTCTTTCTCAATTTCTTTCTTTAATGTCCTGTAGTTTTCATTGTATAGTTCTTTTACCTCTCTTATTAAATTGATTCCCAAGTATTTTATATTTTTTGAGGCTATTGTGAATGGGGTAGTCTTCCTAATTTCTCTTTCAGAGGATTCATCACTGATGTATAAAAATACATTTGATTAATGGGCATGATTTTATATCCTGCTATTTTGCTGAATTCATTGATTAATTCTAAAAGTTTTTTGGTGGAATTTTTTGAATACTCTAAGTATAGTATCATGTCATCTGCAAATAATGATAGTTTGAATTCTTCTTTTTCTATTCATATCCCTTTAATTTCTGTTTTCTGTCTAATTGCTTTGGCTAGACTTTCAAGGACTATGTTGAATAGAAGTGGTGGAAGAGGGAATCTGTATCTTGTTCCTGTTTTTAGAAGAAAGCTTCCAATTTTTTCCCGTATAGGATGATGTTAGCCTTTGGTTTTGCATAGAGAGCTTTTACAATGTTGAGATATGTTTTTACTATCCCTACTTTTTCAAGTGTTTTGAACATGAAGAGGTGCTGTATTTTGTCACATGCATTCTCAGCATCTATAGAGATAATATGATTCTTGTCTTTAAGTCTATTAATATGATGAATTATGTTTATTGATTTCTTTATGTTGACCCAACCTTGCATACCTGGGATGAAACTCACTTGATCATGGTGCACTATCTTTTAATATGTTTTTATATGTGATTTGCAGAATTTTATTGAGAATTTTCGTGTTCATGTTCATCAAGGATATTGGTCTGAAGTTTTTTTAAAAAAAATATTTATTTTTTTAGACTTAGGTGGACTTTATTTTTTAGTCTTATTTTTTTATTTTTATGTGGTGCTGAGGATCAAACCCAGTGCCTCATATGTGCTAGGTGAACATGCTACCACTGAGCCACAACCCCAGCCCGCTGAAGTGTTTTTTTTTTGTTTTTTTTTTTGTTTTGTTTTTTGCTTATTTGGTTTTTATGGGTCCTTGTCTAAATTTATAATCAGGGTAATACTAGCCTCATAGAATTAGTGTGGAAGGTTTCCCTCCTTTATTTCATGGAATATTTTGAGGAGCATTGGTATTAATTCTTCTTTGATGGTCTTATAGAACTTGGCTGAGAATCCATATCATCTCTGGCTTTTCTTGGTTGGTAATCATTTGATGACTTCTGTTTCCTTGCTTGAAATTGATATGCTGAAAGTATGTATGTCCTTCTGATTCAGTTTGGGCATATCATATGCCTCTAGGAATTTGTCAATATCTTTGACATTTTCTATTTTACTGGAGTATAGATTTTCAAAATAGTTTCTAGTTATCTTCTGTATTTCAATAATTTCTGTCATGATACTTCCTTTTTTATCTCAAATTTTAGTAATTTGAATTTACTCTCTTCCTTTTGTTAGGGTTGTAAATGGTTTATCAATTTTATTTATTTTTTCCAAGAACTGGCTTTTTGTTTTGTCAATTTTTTGAATTGTTTACTTTGTTTCAATTTCACTGATCTCAGCCCTTATTTTAATTATTTCCTGTCTTCTACTTCTTTTGGTGTTGATTTGTTTTTCTTTTTCTAGAGCTTTGAGATGTAATCTTAGGTCATTTATTTGTTCACTTTCTCTTGTTTTAGTTAATGAGCTCAATGCACTTTCCTCTTAAGACAGTCTTTATAGTGTCCCAGAGATTTTGATATGTTGTATCAGAGTTCTCATTTACATCTAAGATTTTTTTTTTATCTCCTCCAAGATGTCTTCTGTTATTCATGCATGCATTCAGTAGCATATTTTTTAGTCTCCAGATGATGGAGTAGCTTCTATTTTTTATTTTATCATTGATGTATAATTTTATTCCATTATGGTATGATAGAATATAGGATAGTATCTCTATTTTTTTGTATATGCTAACACTTGCTTTGTGGCATAACATATGGACTATTTTAAAGAAGGCTTCATGTGCTGCTGAGAAGAAAATGTGTATTCACTTGTTAATGGATGGAATATTCTATATATGTCTGTTAATTCTAAATTATTGATTGTATTATTGAGTTCTATAGTTTCTTTGTTTAGTTTTTGTTTGGAAGATCAGTCCAGTGGTGAGAGAGATGTCTTAAAGTCACCCAGTATTATAGTGTTGTGGTCTATTTGATTCTCAAAATTGAGAAGGGTTTGTTTGATACACATGGATGCTCCATTGTTCTGGGCATAGGTATTTATGATTGTTATGTCTTGTTGACTTATGGTTTCTTTAAGCAGTATGAAATGACCTTCTTTATCCCTTATGACTATATTTGGTTTGAAGTCCACTTTATCTGATATGAGGATGGAAAACCTCACTTGTTTACGAATCTGTGTGAGTGGTATGTTTTTTTTCCCATCTGTTCACTTTCAGTCTGTGGATTTCTTCTTCTGTGAGATGAGTCTCTTGAAGGCAGCATAATAATGCTGGGTCTTTTTAAAAAATCTGATCTGCCAGTCTATGTCTTTTGATTGATGAGTTTAGGGCATTAACATTCAGAGTTATTATTGAAATATGATTTGTATTCCTGGTAATTTTGGTTTATTTTTGGTTTCTTAACTTGACTTGATTTCTCCTTTGATTGGCTTTTCCTTTAGTATAATTCTTCCGGTTGCCAATTTTCATTGTTGTTTTTCATTTCCTCCTCATGAAATATTTTGCCAAGAATGTTCTCTAGTGCAGGCTTTCTCACTGTAAATTCTTTTAACTTTTGTTTATCATGGAAATTTTTTATTTCATCATCAAATCTAAAACTTAATTTTGCTGTATATAAGATTCTTGGTTGGCACCCATTTTCTTTTAGAGCTTGGTATATGTTGTTCCAGGATCTCCTGCTTTGAGAGTTTGGGTTGAGAAATCTGCTGAAATCTGAATTAGTTTCCCCCTGTATGTAATCTAAAACTTCCCTCTTGTAGCTTTTAGAATTCTATTTTTATTGTGTATGTTAGGCAGTTTTTTAAAAAAAATATTTATTTATTTAAATGCATTTCAAGTCATAGTACATATTATAATGTGCCCTGGTATGGTTCTCTTGTAGTTTTGTATATTTGGTGTCCTGTAAGCCTCTTGTATTTGATTTTCCAATTTATTCTTCATGTTTGGGAAAATTTCTTATATTATTTTATTAAAGAAATTGTGCATTCACATGGTTTGTATCTCTGTGCCTTCCTCTATCCTGATAATTCTTAGATTTGATCTTTTCATGTTATCCCATAATTCTTTGATATTCTGTTCCTGGTACTTTACCATCTTCATTGTGTGGTCAACTTTATTTTCAAGATTATATATTTTGTCTTTAAAATATATAAAGAGGTTCTGTCGTCTGAGTTGTCTAGTCTGTTGGTGATGCTTTCTATTGAATTTTTTAGTTGGTTTATTGTTTCCTTCATTTGAAGGATTTTGGCTTGGTATTTTTCAGAGTCTTTATCTCTTTTTTTTTAATTTAAAAAAATTTAAAACATAAGAATGCATTTCAATTCATAGTACACATAAGAAGCACAATTTTCTGCTTCTCTGGCTGTAAATAATATAGAGTCACATCATTCATGTCTTCATACATGTACCTAGGGTAGTGATAATCCATCTCATTCCACCATTTTTGCTACTCTCATGACCTCCCTTTCCCTACCTCCCCTTTGCCCTATCCAAATTTCCTCCATTTCTCCTATGCTCCCCACCCCCACTCCCATGATCCACTAATCAGAGAAAACATTTGGCCTTTGTTTTTGGGATTGGCTTACTTTGCTGAGCATGATGTTCTCTAATTCCATCCATTTACCTTCAAATGCCATAATTTTATTCTCTTTTATTGCTGAGTAACATTCCATTGTGTATATATACCACAGTTTCTTTATCCATTCATCTATTGAAGGGCATCTAGGTTGCTTCCACAGTTTAGCAACTGTGAAATGTGCTGCTACAAACATTGAAGTGTCTATGTCACTATAGTATGCTGTGTTTAAGTCCTTTGGATATAGATTATGAAGTGAGATAGCTGAGTCAAATGGTGGTTCCATTCTACATTTTTAAAGGAATCTCCATATTGCTTTCTAGATAAGTTTCCCCAATTTACATTCTCATCAGCAATGTTTGAGTGTGCCTTTTTCCCAACATCCTCGCCAGCACTTATTGTTGCTTGTATTCTTGATCATTACCATTCTGACTGGCATGAGATGATATCTTAGAGTAGTTTTGATTTGCATTTCTCTAATTTTAGAGATGTTGGACATTTCTTCATATATTTGTTGGTCAATTGTATATCTTCCTCTGTGAAGTTTCTACTCAGTTCCTTAGCCCATTTATTGATTGAATTCTTTGTTTTTCTGGTGTTATGTTTATTGAATTTTTTATATGCCCTGGAGATTATTGCTCTATCTGATGTGTATGTGGCAAAAATTTGTTCCCAGAATGTAGGCTCTCTGTTCACCTCATTGTTTTCTTTGCTGAGAATAATCCTTTTAGTTTGAATTCATTCCATTTATTAATTTTTTATTTTATTTATTGTGCTTTAAGAGTCTTGTTAAGGAAGTTGTGGCCTAATCCAACATGATGAAGGTTTAGGCCTACTTTTTCTTCTATTAGGTGCAATGTCTGTGGCCTAATTCCTAGGTTCTTGATCCACATTGATCCAATTTTTGTGCATGCTGAGAGAAAGGGATTTAGTTTCATTTTGCTGCATAATGATTTCCAGTTTTCCAAGCACCATTTTTGAAGAGGCTATCTTTTCCAGTGTATATTTTTGACAACTTTGTCTAGTATGAGATAACTGTATTTACACAGGTTAGTCTTTGTGTCTTCTATTTTGTACTATTGGTCTACATGTCTATTTTGGTGCCAATGCCATGCCATTTTTGTTACTATATCTTTGTAGTATAGTTTAACGTCTGGTAATGTGATGCCTCCTGCTTCACTCTTCTCACCGAGGATTGCTTTGGCTATTCTTCATCTCTTATTTTTCCAAATGAATTTAATCATTGCCTTTTCTATTCTATAAGAAATGACATTGAGATTTTAATTGAGATCGCATTGAATCTGTGTAGCACTTTGGGCAATATGGCCATTTTGATGATATTGATTCTGCCTATCCAAGAGCATGAGAGATCTTTCCATCTTCTAAGGTCTTCTTCAATTTCTTTCTTTAGTGTGCTGTAGTTTTCATTGTACAAATCCTTCACCTCTTCTTAGATTGATTCCCAAGTATTTTATTTTATTTTTTTTGAGGCTATTGTGAATGGGGTAGTTTTCCGAATTTCTCTTTCAGAAGATTCATCACTGATGTATATAAATGCACTTGATTTATGGGTGTTGATTTTATATCCTGCAATTTTGCTGAATTCATTTATTAATTCTAGAAGTTTTCTGGTTGAATTTTTTAAATCCTCTAAGTATAATATCATGTCATCTGCAAATAATGATAGTTTGAGTTCTCCTTTTTCTATTTGTATCCCTTTAATTTCTATCTTCTGTCTAATTGCTCTGGCTAGAGTTTCAAGGATTATGTTGAATAGCAGTGGTGAAAGAGGGCATCCCTGTCTTGTTCTTGTTTTTAGAGGGAATGCTTCCAATTTTTCTCCATTTAAGATGATGTTGGCCTTGGGTTTAGCATAGATTGCTTTTACACTGTTGAGGTATGCTTCTATTATCCCTAGATTTTCTAGAGTTTTAAACATGAAAGGGTGCTATGTTTTGTCAAATGCTTTCTCTACATCAATTCATAAAATCATATGATTCTTATGTTTAAGTCTCTTGATGTGATGGATTATGTTTATTGATTTCCATATGTTGAACCAACCTTGCATCCCTGGAACAAACCCCAGTTGATCATGGTGCAGTATTTTTTAAATATATTTTTGTATATGATTCACCAAAATTTTATTGAGAATTTTTGCATCTATATTCATCAGAGATATTGGTCCAAAATTTTCCTTTTTTTATGTATCTCTGGTTTTGATATCAGGATGATACCAGTCTTGTAGAATGAGTTTGGAAGGGTTTCATCCTTTTCTATTTTATGAAATAATTTGAGGAATAATGGATTTAGTACTTATTTGCAGGTCTTGTAGAACTTGGCTGAGAATCCATCTCATCCTGGGCTTTTCTTGGTTGGTGGGCTTTTGATGGTGTCTTCTATTTCCTTGCTTGTGATTGATCTGTTTAAGTTATGAATGTCCTCCTGGTTCAGTTTGGGTAGGTCATACGTCTCTAGAAATTTATCAGTGTCTTCAGGATTTTCTATTTTACTGGAGTAAAATAGATTTTCAAAATAGTTTCTAATTACCCTGTGTATTTTATCAGAATATGTCTTGACATTTCCTTTTTTATCATGAATTTTAGTTATTTGGATTTTCCTCTCTCCTTTTTGTTAGGGTGGCTAGAGGTTTGTCAATTTTATTTATTTTTTCAAAGAACCAGCTTTTTCTTTTGGCAATTTTTTGAATTGTTCCCTTTGTTTCAATTTCATTCGATTTCAGCCCTGATTCTAATTATTTCCTGTATTCTACTTCCTTTGGTGTTGGTTTGTTCCTCTTTTCCTAGGGTTTTAAGATGTAGTGTCATGTCATGTATTTGTTGACTATTTCTTCTTTTAATAAATGAGCTTATTGTAATTAACCTTCCACTTAGCACTGCCTTCATAGTGTCCCAGAGATTTTGATATGCTGTATCAAAGTTTTCATTTACCTTTATGAAATTTTTTTTATCTCTATCTGATGTCTTCTGTTACCCATACATCATTCAATAGCATATTATTGAGTTTCCAGGTGTTGGAGTAGCTTCTATTTTTTAATATGTCATTAATTTCTAATTTCATTCCATTATCGTCAGATAGAATGAAGGGTAGTATCTCTATTTTTTTTGTATTTGCCAAGACTAATTTTGTGGCATAGAATATGATCTATTTTGGAGATGGATCCATGTGCTGCTGTGAAAAAAGTGTATTTGCTTGTTGAAAGATTGAGTATTCTGTATATGTCTGTTAAGTCTAGATTATTGATCTTTTATTGAGTTCTGTAGTTTATTTAGTTTTCATTTGGAAGATCAGTTCAGTGGTGGGAGAGGTGTGTTAAAGTCAACCAGTACTATTGTGTTTTGGTCTATTTGATTCTTGAAGTTCATTTTAATCATGTACATTCTGAACTCTTCTCTGACATTTCATCTACTGTGCTGTCCATGGATTCTATTATTGCAGCATCTTGGTTTGTTTGAGGCATTTTCTTCCCTTATTTTTCCTTGTTGTTCATGTGTCTTCCCGCCTAGCAATGCTGATCTGAGGTATCATAGTTTCAACCTTATAATCTTGTAGTGTCCCTCCAAGTTATCAATACCTCACTTCTGGTATAACCGGGCCCACAGGGATGATTGTCTTGGTCCTGGCTATTGTCTCTAGATGGAAGTAGGCAAGGATAGCCACTGGTTGGTAGATGAAAGGCCCCAGCATGGTGTCCTCCACACATGCACTGTGGGTCTCCTCCTCTGAATGCCTGCCATAGATCTCCTCCTCTGCCTCCTTTGTGCATGGGGCTGGGGTTGGTCAATTGTCCAAGGCTGTCATGACTTTCCTGAGTTCAGTTTCTTTTTTCTCAAAGTGGACCATGATGGATCATCCTGTACCATTCTGGGAGAGAAGAACACACTTGTGTCTTTCTTGATCCAGGCATTTTGAAAAAAAACAGTATTATCCTTCAATCCTTTAAAGCATTTTTTTAGATGATAAAAAAGAGCATTCATAGGGAATTCCATATGGATTGCTTAGTTTGGCCATGTGAACAACATTCTGAGATGGGCAAGGTAGATGTTAAATACACTGTTTTACAGAAGTATTGTAAAGCTCAAATAAGATAGGAAATTGCTTGCATGTGATCCAGGTCTTCCTATTCCAATTCCAGTTTTGTTCTCCTTTCCCATAACATCCTTACCAAGGACAACTGGATTTTAAGAAAAAATATCCTGACAATACAAGGAGTACTTAAGTTTTAGAAATAGATCTACTTACTTCATGAACTTAAGCTCATTCATGCATTCATTGAATTTAATGTGGTTAATAGCCTACACTGTAAAATATATTGGGCAAATAATCGTTAACATTGAGATTCTGCTTTCTTGTTTGCTAAAGGCAAAAATAATATCTGATTTGCACACCTTACAGGGAAGTTTTGAAAATAAAGATAAGGAAATGTTTATTCCATTCAGAATAAAAGTTTTCCTTTTCATAGTTAAGATCCACTCTGCAACATGAGTACAGGTTGTGGACGCTTTGTCATGTATAAAGCTACTTCTGCAGAGCCATTGAGCATAGAAATATGATGAAATATTTCCTTTTAGATACAGTAACTGAGGTAGAGGGTAGTATTTCTGTTAGACTCTAAACCTCTGTAGAAAATAAGAACTATATTCCTGAGGTAATCATTGGAGAGGAAGTAGAAAGAATCTATCTCCCCCACCCATGTTCTTCATACATCTCTTTATCTTTTGGGCGCTAACTGGTCATATAATAAAACAAAGGTCCCAGACAAGAGCTAATACAAATTATAAATGAAAAATTAAGGTCTAGTACTTCCCCTCAGGGAGCATAAGATGATTTACATGGCATAGGAAGAAAATAGTAGAACTTCTTTTATATTTTAACATAGTTTAACATTATTTTTCCTCTTTTATAATATATCTGACACATGAATATATATGTAAAATAAAATAAATAAATAAAAATTTACATGTAGGGGATATATACTCAAAATTTGGTTATTGCTAAGAGTTTGTAGTCCTCAAAACACAGAGTCTGTTGGCACAGTGGATAAACCATTTTTGGATCTACTATTTTCTAAGTTTACCAATTATTACCTCTGTGATTGTCCAAGACCCTTAACATTTCTAACTCTGACTTCTCAATAGAATGGATATGATATTTGGAATTTATGCCTCATGCAATTGAGGACAAATGAAATAATTTTATTTTTTACTGAACAGAATTAAACACTCCATGTCTATGCCCCCTCAATGATATAATTGATATATGATAATTGATAAAAAGCACTTTGTAAATTCTAAATCATCATATCTTATGGTAATTCCTGCCTGAGTTCTATTTCAAGTTCTTAGTACTCTCTCTTGTTCTAAGAAACACACACAAACACACACACTGAAATTTAGCCTTTCCTTAGAATTCCCTTTCACTATACTCATACATGTTGTGAGAGTAATGTTGGTTTATATGATATATAAGTGAACAGTATAAGAAGTCCAAAACACACAAATATTATTTTAAAATAAACTATATACTTACTTTGTGGTATATAATAAACTTAAGAACAACATATAGCTCATTTATTTTTAAAAAATCAGAATTATTAAACTGGTTTAATGTATCCAAATGGATTTGGGAAATGTTTTTATTAATACTTACTTATGTTTCTAAACCATGAAAGCAGAACTTCCTTAATTTAAGAAGTGTTATTATTTAATTTGTTAATATTCTCTTGGGTGGGAAACATTTTATTCTTCTACAGTGAGAGATCAAGTGTTTTTACCAATTACACAGACACATAGAGCTCTTATAGTTGCAGTTCTAAGGTTAAAAATAAATGGAGCAATGCATAAACTTACTAGTCTGCATCATAACTATGTACTCTCTTTCCCAGTGGGCACACAACTCTTAATTGCTTTGAGCTCATAACTGATTCAAAAAGAATACCAAATCAGGTTCTGTGCTTTCACCGAACAGAGATTAAATCTATCATCACTTGAAAGTGATTCCAATAGAGAATAACTTGTAGGCTATGTGCAAGTCAAAAACAAAGGTAAAATCTCCAAATCAGAAAAGAGTTGAAAAATAAGCAGAGAGAACAAAAGAGTCAGCAAGGTTAAAGTTGTGTTGCAATTTAAAATATACTCCGGGAGCCAAAAAGAGGTGTGTCAGAGATTAAACATCCCAGGAGGTACTCATCTCAAGTCCTTCAGTTTAGTTTGTCAGTTTAATTCCCTTAGGTATCTAGTGGGAACAGCCTCTGAAACTGCTACGGCATCATTTTCAAAAAGTTAAAAACTTGACCTCATACAAAACCAAATGCGCATGTTGAAGATTTAAATCAGCTCTTTAGAGAACCAGTAAAAATGGTAAGACCAGTTCAAAGTGCATTTAGCGACAATTCAGCCAAGAATGGTTGGAATGAGATTGCTGGAGTAGATACAAAACTAATGTCCTACAGAGCAAAGAAAGGGACCTTTGGACTTACCTTTTGCACAGAAAGAGATTAACTGTTTCTTACCAGACAAAAATCTCACAAGCTAGTATGTCAGATTGCTGTCTGAAAATTTAATTTAAGAGAATAAAATAAAGAAAGCTCTATTTTAAGAAACTGAGATTTTTGCCCATGATAATAGCAATTTGATGAAGAGGATTCAACTCTTACTTGAATTAGCCAAGGAATATGTGGCTAGATAAAGTTTATAATGTGTATATCCTTTCAGTTCAGCCAAAGCCATCCCAAACAAAATAACTAAGGGGTTGAGGTGAAGAACTACAGTTATGTTTTTCTCATCATGAGAGCACTCACCTGAATTCTTTTTCTTGGCTGTATTTAATAAAACAGATAATGGACCATGGAGGACTGTGTGACAAAAGGGCAAATAGTGGGTTGAGCTAAAGGGAGACCCTGGCAATTGCCTGAAGCCACAATGTGGTCCCCTCTCCATCCTTGTAAATGGTAATGACTTTCTCTTTCTTAATTGACAAGTAGCTGGGACTAGTTCATTGGCTTACAGAAAACCCACAGAAGGAAAGACAAATCTACATGGACTCAGGGGAAGATAGAGGTCAAATTGTGAAATGTGGTTCTGATAGACGCTGCTCAGGGACCATGAATAGATAGCTCTAGTGGAGGGATTATTATTCTGTCCTAATCACATCTGTCTTTAGGTCACGTCTCTCAGTTCCAGTAACAGCAGTAATTTCCCCTAGTTTTAAATATGATTGTATACGTATTTTGTAAATTTGCTATTACCATCAGTCATTGTGGTACAATCCCTTTTCACTAAACATATAATCATTGTAAACTATCTCTGAATCTCAAAAGTTTTTTGTGATAGAACATGGTATTTTTAAAGTTTTGATTTAAAGCTTCACATTTTCCATAAATTGTCATGTCACAATTCAGTTTAATTGCCTGTAATAATGAAAGCAGTCATCATTGGTACATGAATCAACATGGTCAAGCCAGGGCATGAGGGAGAGATATAAATAATCAAGTAAACTTAAGCACATGGATCCAGAAACTTTGGCAGGAAAAAAATGATTTAAAGTGAATATTTAGTTTTTGAGACTCAGGAGTTCAAAGGATAGAAAATGCCAGAAGGATGTGCTATTTTCTGATCTCTCTTTTGTGGGTAATTTGAAGCCTAGAGTAATAGGCTTCAACTGGGATCTCCAAATCCTGAGCTTAGGTCCAATAGCAGATGGGGCTGCCAACTTACATACTGTGAGAATGCTACTGTGTTTGGAGCTGGGGAGTTGGAAGTTGTAACAATGTGTAGGAAGGGACAGAGGACATATTAACAAGAATTTGTAATGAGGCTTGTTTAAATATTCCCAGCATCATTATGATAACCTCTCCCTTACTGAAAAAAAAATTAGCTATGATAAATAGGTTGTGGCCATAAGTCTTAAGCAGAGGCCAAACAAATGTGATATCAGGGGCTCTAGATCTCTCCTGGCCCCCAAGAGATCTATTGATTGCTGATGCCAGAAATCCTACTGTTGGGATAGCGGTGGTACTTACCTGATAGCTATCTGCTAACCCTGGGGTGAATGTGACTAAGGGACATAGATAAGTTGCAATAGAAAATCCAAATAGTCGACAAAATTAGGAAAGCATTAAGTCATATCACCGGATCCAGCTTATGATGCCATGGAGTGGCTGTACTATTACGGAAGGAGGCAATGTGAGCTAGCACCTGGACTGAGGAAGTTGATCACAGAGGGCTGGCTCTTTTGAGATTCTCCAATGATGACTTGTGACAAACCAGCTTTAAGGGCCAAGAAGGCAGCTGGCAGCCCAGATTTTTGTGCTCTACATTGCTGAAAACAAAACTTCCCAAAAGGGGTCGCTATTAAGCTATGATTTGGTAAGAACGTATTTCTCAGATCCTTTTTGAGAACAGGTTTTGAAGAGAGAATAGGTGAAAGACTAGAGGGGAATCTGAGGGTTTCCCACAGGCTTCTGGGAGGACCCTGAGGTAGGAAAGGGTTTGTGAATGAGAGTGTTCAGAGGGCAAAAAAGACTTGCGTCTATTTCAGTTTTTCTTAAATTAAGTCCTTCTGTTCAAAACAAGGTTGGCAATTGTGCCTGGTGCAGTGGAGTGTTTATGAAAAGATCTCTATTCAAATTCTCTTATATTAATTATCAGGTGTAGGATCTTCCCTGGTGGGGATAATGAAACAAAGCCTGTATACCTCCTAGGATATTTGAAATATTCAAATGAGTTTAACAATGAGATTATTTGATTCAGTAAGTAGTTCAAGTGGCATAGAAATATAAAAGGATTATTTTTACTCTACTATAAACTCACTCATTCATTCAACTAATACTATCTCCTGCATGTAAAGAATACATATGATAATTCCTGTCCCCAAAAGAGTTTATTATAGGAATATTCTTGTATGTAAATATCTTCCAAATTCCTTCTCATCCATATAATTCCAAACTCTATTCATTATAAAAATTTTTAAGTTCAAAACTTAAAATGTGTGGCAAAAGTTCAGCAACCATTAATGAATTATGTTGTACATTTTAATTTGTTACAATCAAAACAAATCTTATCAAGAGTAAACCAAAGAAATGCACTTTCTGTAGATATTTTAAGATGTCATAAATAACTGATCAAACACTAGGAACTGCCAACATTATTAACTTGGGCCCTTGGTCAGCTCCAGGGAAAGTATAGAGGCAATTGCAAGAAATTGAAAACTAGTACTTTGATTCAGAGTCAGTTTCTGAGAACAACTGGAGTCTTGAACGAAGGACAATCTTGGACTATGTATTTGAACAAACAACACCCCCATGAGCAACAATTTTGTAAATCACTCTTAGATAAAATTGCAATGTGATGTATGGAAATCACCCCTGGTTCTGTCTCACCCTTGGATTGTGGAACCAGGGGAGGCATGGAAAGTGAGCTGCCCTCTTCACTGGCTTGTCAAATCTCTGTATTTTTTTATCCAGGTTTTCTGCTATTTGGAACTCTGCGAGGCAATAGGAACACAGGATTGTTCTAAGATTGGGCAGACACTTCTGAGGAAGAGAAAAATCTTCCTGTTCACTTGAAGCAGTGCCCATTAATAGCCCTTTTCCTCTTAGTGCTTCTCTGTAAGAGCATTGCTATCCTTACACATGACCTGTGGAAACTGAGGAGGCAGTGGAGCGGTCCCTTGTACCCCTTCAAATGTACACCTATTTTACCCAGGGGAATGATGGGAGCTATAAAGTGTAAATGCTTCTTGTTGACTTTCCCTGAGAATTAATACCATTCTGTGGTTAGCGAGGTTAGGTTGAGAGTTCATCATCAATGTAACACTTCCTCGTGCTAATGACCAGCATGCACCACCATAATGTGAACACGGCATGAAATCTGGCACCAGGCACGTGTTAAGTTTTAAATCTCTTCTACTTCCTGCTTCCAATGCATCTATTTAATGCCATTTTAGTCTTTGTGAAAGTACTTACCCTATCTAAAACTTGAGTTTATGAATCTGTGAAGTACTACTAATAATGACTATACTGTTGATGTGTTAAATATGAGAGGTCCTTTGAAAACAGAATAGTGTCACCTGCTGCTGCAATTCATCCTTCACACTCCAACCAGGGATCACATTCAAGTCTAGTGAGTGGTTCTACACTGCTCTCATGATTAAAGACTGACTATTGCATGATTTGTTACTTCTCCAGCTTTACCCACACTGTTATCCAACTATTTTTACCTGGATCCGCAAAAGTTCCTTTTCAAGTGCTTTTAGGACTAATCTCATGCCAGTCCCTGTCCCAATCCTATCTTTGTTCAACTATATTTTCCGCCATCTTCCTGGTTTTACCAGTTTTTCTTGGAGTTGTCCTTTGACTATGGTAAGTCTGGGTAGGTGCTCCCTTGCAAAGGTCTTCTTCCCATTTCACAGGACTGACTGCCCTCATCACAAATGCCTGTTATTTGACTGCCTCATCTAATTACTGAGATTACAAGTTCCACAAAATCAGGTATAGTAGTGATCAATGTTGTCTATTAAAAATTCTAGTTTTCTCTGCTGGAGCCATGGAGGGTGCTGAAGAGGAGAAAAAGAAGGTTCCTGTTGTGCCAGAAACTGTGAAGAGAAAAGCAAATGAATTACACAGAGTTGAAGGTAAAGTACTGGAGGAAGAATTTGCCAAAAAAGATACTTTGAAAGGCAAGGAGGAAGTTTATCTATGAAAAAGCGAAGCATTACCACAAGGAATATAGACAGATGTACATAATGGAGATTTGAATGGCTAGGATGACAAGAAAAGCTGGCAACTTCTATGAACCCACAGAACCCAAACTGGCATTTGTCATCAGGATCAGAGGTATCAATGGTGTAAGCCCAAAAGTTAGAAGGTGTTACAACTTCTTTGCCTTCACCAGATCTTCAATGGTACCTTCATTAAGCTCAACAAGGCTTCAGTTAACATGCTGAGGATCATGGAACTATATATTGCATGGGGGTACCCAAACCTGAAATCAGTGAATAAACTAATCTACAAGTGTGGATATAGCACAATCAATAAGAAGTGAATTACCTTGATAGATAATGCTCGATCTCTTGGTAAATATGGCATCATTTGCATGGAGGAACTGATTCATGACATCTACACTGTTGGAAAATGCTTCAAAGAAGCAAATAACTCTCTGTGGCCCTTCAAATTATCTTCTCCAAGAGGTGGAATGGAGAAAAAGACCACCCATTTTGCAGAAGGTGGAGATGCTGGTAACAGGGAAGACCAGATCAATAGGCTTGTTAAAAGGATCAACTAAGGTATCTATCATAGTATTTTTGTAATCTGGTCAGTTAATAAAACAGTACCTGCTCTCAATATTAAAAAAAAAAAATTCCAGTTGTCCTTCCAAGTATGCAGAAAGATTGGACTTCTTCCAACTTGGAACATAGTTATGATTATATCTCTTGTTCTGAGCCATATACGTTACAAATAGACAAGATATGGTCCTGTTGGGTAGAAGCTTCAACATCTAATGGCCTCACCCAGTTCTTTTTGTACCACTGGAATGGTCATGGCAATGCAGTTTGAGATTGTGCCTTCATCAGTTCAGGCCTCTGAGAGAATACAAAAAGCATAACCTCCCTTCTGCCCTACGCTGGACTCTGTGAGAAATAAGATTTTGTGTGTGCTAAATTCAGAGATATTTGGAGTTGCATGTTGTCTGTCCTGGTTACTACAGCAGTCTTCTCTCCTTCGTCATCACATTCTTGAGTTCTGGTAAACCATCTAAAATGAGTAGTCATTCAATAAATATTTAATGATTGAATGGAATAATGTTTAATATATGACAGCTGCTGACTTCTTCCTCTCCTCCTTCCCTGCGTTCTCTGCTTCTTCTTATGTGAGTCTCCTTCCACAAGCTCCTCTCCTAGATTCTGTGGACATCTCCAATGAAGTTTTCCCGATAAATCAACCACTGGAGCCTGACTGTTCACTCAGTGTCCTATTCTTAATTCCATTTCTAACGCTCATTCCTGGCTCTATGTCTCACCGCAGGCAATAGACTAGTTCTATGTTACCCCAGAGGGAAGAGCTAGGAACAATGAAGGGAAGTTATGGGGAAACTGGATGCATTTCCTCTACATGATAGCTATATGAGAAGTGTCTAACAATAAAACTGAAAGCTACAGAAGAAGCTTAATAAATGGTAGTTATAAGGGGGCCTTATAGTGTTGGATGGAATGGAGACTGTTACCAAGAAGACATATGCCAACTCAGATTCATTACAACAATTTTTCTCTCATTGTGTATCTCCTAACCTCTTGTTCATTCCGTTATTCTCTTTTTATAAAAAATTAAACATAGTCTGATTAAATTGCTGAGGCTGGCCTCAAATTTGTGATCCTCCTGCTTCAGACTCCCAACTAGCTGAGATTTCAGGAGTGCACCACCACACCTAGCATAGAACTCCTCCTTAAAGGGTCCATAAAAATCAGTTCAGTTCCTATTTAATCTCCACCTTAAACTTCTGAAACTTTAGGATCACTACTTTTATGTTCAGTCATCTATTCATGCATAAGTTGCTCACTGTCTCACTCATAAATTGGTGTCCTTCAGCACCAAGTTCCTGATAAGCAGGGCCACATCATCTGCTTCCATAGTGTCTTCTGGGTAACAGGGGACTTAGGCCAGGCTGCCCAGATTAGCAGCTTGATGTACTGGGAAGTTCCATATTTTCAGAGGTGGTTTGTAGGGACACATAGCTGGCAAAAAACAGCCTGGGAGGCATTGTAGTGAGAACAAGGACTCACTTTAGAGTTGGTCTAAAAAGCTAACATCTAGCAGGAAATTGAGATTAAGACTGTAGGCTGAAATGCAGCGTATCTTGGGTTTTGTCACACTCTGTGTGGTAGTTGTCAAGTTTGTTAAGCTCTCTAGGTAAAGGTATTTTCATAATAAAATGAAACTAATCAGTACGTTAAAAGGTCATTTTACACATTAAAGAGATAGTGCACCATGATCAAATGGATTTTGACCCAGGGATGCAACATTGTTTCAAAATACAGAAATAAATAAATGTAATTCACCACATAATTAGACATAAAGATAAGAATCACATGATTGTCTCAATAGATACAGAAAAAGCAATTGACAAAGTATAGCACCCATTCATGTTTTAAACAATAGAAAAAACTAGAAACAAAAGGAACTTACCTCAACATTGGAAGGCTGTATATAAGAAACCCAAGGCCATTATTTGGAATGGAAAAAATGGAAAGCATTTCCTTTAAAAATTGGAACAAGACAAGGATGCCCACTTTCACCACTCCCTATTCAACATAGTCCTTGAAATTCTAACCAGAGCAATTAGGCAAGAGAAGGAAATTAAAGGGATACAAATAGAAAAACATAAACTCAAATTATCTCTGTTTGCTGATGGTATGATTCTGTATTTAGAAGACTCCCCCCAAAAGTTCCACCAGAAGACTTCTAGAACTCATAAATGCATTCAACACATGGTATGGATTGGATGTGAATTGTCCCCCAAAAGCTCACATGTAAGATCATGCAAAAAGGTTTAGAGGAGAAATTATTGGGTTATAAGAGCATTAACCCAATTAGTGAACTAATCCCCTGATGAGATTCACTGAGTGGTAACTGAAGGCCAGTAAGGTGTGGCTGGAGGAGGTGGGTCACTGGGGCCATGGCTATGGGATATATATTTTGTATCTGGCAAGTGAAGTTTTTCTCTCTGCTTTCTGATCATGTCCTGAGCCACACTCACCTGCATGATCTTCTGCCTCACTCACCTGCATGATCTTCTGCCTCACCTTGAGCCCCTAGGAATGGAGCTGGCTGTCTATGGACTGCAATCTCTGAAACTGTGAGCCCCCAAATAAATGCTTGCTCCTTCAAATTGCTCTTGTCAGGTCTTTTAGTCACAACAGCAAAAAAGCTGACTAAAACAGCAAAGTAGCAGGACTCAAAATCAACATCCATAAATCAATCATGTTCCTATGCTCCAATGATGAATCTGCTGAAAAATAAATTAGGAAAACTATCCCATTTACAATAGCCTCAAAAAATACATATACTTGGGAATCCATCTAACAAAAGAGGTGAAAGACTTCTACAATGAAATCAAAGAAAGAAACCAAAGAAGACCCAAGAAGATGGCAAGACATCGCATATTCTAGGATAGGTAGAATTAATATTGTCAAAATGTCCATACTATAAAAAGCACTATACAGATTTAATGCAATTCCCATCAAAATTCCAATGATATTCATCACAAAAATAGAAAAATCAGTCATGAAATTCATTTGGAAAAATAAGAGGCTCAGAATAGCCAAAGCAATCTTTAGTGAGAAAAGTGAAGCAAGGGGCATCACAATACCGGACCTCAAATTAATTTATGGAGCTAAAATACAAAAAACAGCATTATATTTGCACCCAAAACAGGCAAAAAGACCAATGGAACAGAACTGAAGAAACAGAGACAAACCCACATAAATACAATTATCTCATATTAAATGTACCAAAAACATGTTGGAGAAATATAGTGTTTTTTAAAAAATGGTGCTAGAAAAACCAGAAAGCCACATGTAGTAGAATAAAATTTAACTTCGATCACTTACCTTGCACAAAACTCACTCAAAGACATTGGAATTAGACTAAAAACCTGCACCTACTAGAAGAAAATGTAGGCCTCCAACATTTGACTAACACTCCAACATGTTGGCTCAGGAACTGAGTTCCTTAACAAGACTCCTAAAACACAAGAAGTAAAATAAAAAAATCAATAAATGAGGTAGTATCAAATTAAAAAAGGCTTCTTCACAAAAACATCAAGAAACAATCAAGAGCATGAAGAGAGAGCTTACAGAATGGGAGAAAATCTTTACCACATGCTCAGATAGAGTGTTAATCTCCAGGACATACAAAGAACTCAAAATCTTAACACCAAAAAAACAAATAATACAATCAATAAATGAGCAAAGAAAGTAAAAGCACACTTCTAAAAAGAAGAAATATGAATAGTCAACAAATAAATGAAAAAATATTCAACATCTCCAGCAATTAGGGAAATGCAAATTAAAACTACACTGAGTTTCATCTCACTCCAGTCAAAATGGCAATTATCAAGAATACGAGTAACAACAAATGTTGGAGAGATGTGAGGAAAAGGCTACATTCATACATTGTTAGTGGTATAGCAAATTGGTACAACCACTCTAGAAAGCAGTATGGAGAGTCCTCAGAAAACTAGGAATGGAACTATCATTTGACGCTGCTATCCCACTCCTTGCTATATACCTAAAGAATTAAAATCAGTATAATACAGTGATGCAGCCACATCAACGTTTACAGCAGCATGATTCACAATAGTTAAGCTATGGAGCCAACCTAGGTGCCCTTCAGTAGATGAATGGATTAAAAAAAAGTGTTATATACACACAATGAAATATTACTTAGCCATAAAGAAGAATGAATTTATAACCTTTGCTGGTAAATGGATGAAACTGGAAACTATAATCCAGTTTCCAAAAGTCAAAGGTCAAGTGTTTTTTGGAGATGTAGAAGCTAATCCAAAATAAGGATGGGGAGATTAAAAACAAAAGAACAAAATAAAGATCAGTGAAGTAGACAAACGAAATGAAAAGGAGGAAGGAGGGTTGGGATAGGGAAAGACAGTGCAATTAATCTAATCTAAATTTCCTATGTACATATATGAATATACCATAGTGAATATACCATAGTGAATCTCACCATTATGTACATCTGCAAAACACTAACTATATATATATATATATATGTGTATATATATGTATATATGTGTATATATATGTAAATAGCAGAAAGATCAGTAGAATAGAAGGAAGAGAAGAGGGGGTAGAAGGAAGAGAGGGGGAAGGGAAGTACTGGGGATTGAATTGGAACAAATTACATTCCATGCTTTTATAATTATGTCAAAATGAATTTTATCATCATGTATAACTAAAAAAATGAATAAAATATATAAAATATTTTTAAAAAGTCATTCTAATGATTAAATGTGATAACATATGCAAATGCCTAGCACATTGTAAGAAATATTCAATAAATGTTAGTTATTCATTTTGTTTTACATTAGTGGTATCAGTTAGGAATGGATATCAATTAGGATATGTTTTATCAGTAATATTATTAAGAGTAAGAAAAAAAGAAAAGCTTGACCACAGTCTGAGAAAAAACTCCTTCAAGGTTCCAAACTAGAAGAGTTCTGACTTCTCTACCCAATTGCCATAGTGATGAGCATGATAAAACGTTTTCAAGTAAGACTTGATAAAGGCAGGAGTTAGAGTCACTTTTTGACTTTATTGAAAGTGCATATTTCCAGGCCACATCAAATCTATTGAATCATAACTTCTAGGCCTTAGGTATAGAATTTGCATTGTTAATAGTATACTCTAATTTGTATGCACATTTTTAGTCATCTTTTCATTGTTGTGACAAAATACATGAGAAAATGAGCTTAAACAGGAAAGATTTATTTGACTGATGGTTTCAGAGGGTTCATGGTCAGCTGGGAGCTGTGTCCATTGTTCTGGGACCATGTTGAGGCAACACATTATGGAAGAACCCTTGCAGGGTACACCCCAGGGACCTATTTTCTCTAACTATGCCCCACCTCCTATAGGTTCCAACACCTCCCAAAAGTTCATTAATTTATGAACTTGTCAATCCATGAATCCATTGTCAGAGTTTCATGGTCCAACCACTTCCCCAAACCCCTATTCTCTTAATATTGCTGCATTAGAGATCGAACCTTCAAAACATGAGCCTTAGGGGACATCCCAGATCCAAACTATAAGACACACTAATATTTGAGAATGAATGATAGAGGAGTTATTCAAAAGAATATTTGATAATTAATTCAAACAAAACCAGATTTCTCTGTTTTCAAATTTCAACTCAGTCTCTGGCTCAGCCATTGGCAAGAGCAGGATAGAAAGCTGTGCCAGCTTTCTAAGATTATTCTAATCAATTATGTAATACTTCCCTGGTAGAGGAGAAGTTTCCTCCAGACACCTCTGCTGTGTGCTGTGCATGCATGCACTGCATGTGTTAGACTATAACATCTGTAGATCTAACACAACATTTAATTATTTAAGGACACTCTCTGCCTTTTCATTCATGTGGCAAATGGCCATACTAAAGCCACATGCATGTGTTCAGCATAATCAGAACACCTGTACTGGAAAGACAGGCCTGGCTCTATGGAACAGGTCCAAGGGAGAGACCAGTTTCCAACGTTACATATCCTGGTTCCTTCAATCCAGGAACCACTCAGTCAAAACAAATCCTAAAATCCTTTGTCACTATATATTACATAATATTCCTTCTTGAGGCTGTTTCCACCTTTATTATATTAGGCCATTTTTTTAAGGAGATATATCTTGTAGTGAATCTTAATAGGATATACTTTGTGCTGTTTCCATATTAATCTTATGTGAAGAATAGCTCATTAGATGATTACTAAGGATTTGTCTATGGGAAGAATAAGAAAAATATAAAGCACCCATAATGGAGAAAAAGTTACTGCTCATGAAGTACTGGACAGAATGGAAATTAGGAGGGAAATATCTAAGCAAAGACTACTTTCTAGAATATATGTTCTCACAAACATTGCCAGCTTTGCAGCATGCCCAGCTGAATTACTGGATTTGCATTCCAGAGTACGTTTACTATTGTGCTACATTTGAGAATCATATACAGTACAATCTCAAGCAGAATATTTAATTCTGCCTTGCATTTCAGAGAGAGCAAATCAGAATCAAATCATAAGACAAAGTACATATCAAGAATTTTATATTTTAGGACAATGAACTAGTTATGCATTAGGCTCGCTGCTCATTCATACCTCTTCAAGTATTAGAATCAATACTTGGATTCAATCAATAAGCCTTTAGTGAATACTCACTGTGTGCTACTCAGTACGCTAAACACCAGACATACTGGATTGATAAAATACCATCTCTTCCTCAAGCATTTCAGTCTGGTAGGGGAAACAGCCAGCAAACAATCAAGCTGTGATGTGGGAAGCATAGGAATAAAAAGCATGTGCTGAGTGCTGACAGAGGAGAGATTAACTCTTGGGTTCCACAGGAATGTCTTCAGTGTCTTCTTTCTTAGGTAAGAATCTGCAGAGCTCCTACATTTTTGAATTTTTTTTCCTAACAATTTTGTGCACTGCTCCCTTGTTTAAGAAGCCCATTTGTAACCTTGGGTCAAGGAAAGCCTTTTGTCCCAAATGGAGAGATTTTATCTTAGCTTGTGCAGCCTTGGGCACAAGATATTTGAGTAATGGGGAAGATGCTTCCAGGGAGTATTTACTTGAAATATAGTTCTTTCTCATTTTAAAAAAACCAGAGGTGCTTATAAAAGCAATCTCACCATAGCAGGCAAAGTGAGGCCCCATAAATATCTCACAGGGCAATAGGCCTTCCTTGCAGTTTTTATGAATTTCTGCAATAGCTAATAGGAACTTTGTTTGTAACTTCTGTTGCTGCCAAGGAAAAGCCCACAGCCTAGTTGGCTGCATTTTGAATAATTCTAGTTTAAGAGACTGGTAGTGCTATCCAAAAGTAAATCACACTTGATATTAAAATCACCAGCCATAATTGGACTACAGGGAAAGGGAAAGTAGAAAGCAGAAGCAAAAACGAAAAGGTGCTGTAGATTGAGACCTGAACAACAGCACTAACTTCCCAGTGCCCAGTTGGACTTTACAGTAATGGAGAGATTGATAGTATCTCACTACCATAGAGTAATTTTAATAAAATACATATTCTTTTCCCAGGAGACAAACTGTTTTCTCGAGTTCTTCTGCGTATAATGTACACTTTATGGGCAAAGCAGGAACACCTACAGTTTTAGTCTCTTGGTAATTAATTAGCATGCCAGGGCTATGTCTATGCTCCACCAGGAATCTTTAATAGTAAGTAAATGGCTTGAGTTTCGTTCTTGATAAGGAGATGATCTCTGTTGTTTCTAGCAGAGAACCAAGTGAAGAAACTTCTAAGGAGAATGAACTGAGTTCAGGTGTAAACTAACATGTCCCTTTATTAGGATCCTTGGGCAGATCAGATATGTCACTCTAGAAAGGATTCTGTGAGGTGTTAAGTAATGCAGAAAGCATGATTTGCATTCACAGATGAAAAAAACAACTTTTTGAGTGATTAAGTCACCAGTCCAACACTTAAAATCTACAAAGCCTTATTTCCGTTCCAGGAAGTAGGAAGCAGAGCTTGGAGAAGTTAAGAGACTTGCCAAAGGGCCACTGTTAAACCTAATATGTGAAGGAGGCAGTGACTTCAGATCCTCCAACATGCTGATCAGCAGTCTTTATTGTACTGTTCAAGAGGGAAGATTTTAATTTGTTTTGTTGTTTAACTTTTGCTAAATTACTTCATCTTTTAAAACCAAAATCCCATTCACACATTTTAGAAAATCTTGATTTCAAAGTATTAGCCATACACACCAGAAGAGTACTCTACTGGGGCATGATTTGTCTAATTTCAGCCTCCAGTGAATATTCACGATTGCATCGTGAAGAGTTAGAAATCTCTGGAAGGTAAGAGCTGAGAATTGCTGATACACAACGCCCCCATCCCTAGGAGCAAAGAAAGTCAGATTACCCCATATACAGGCCATCGATGTCAGTTTGGCTGCATTTTGCAGAGATGTAAAGTCATCAAGAGGCTCTTTTGGCACTTTCTTAATATATGTTTTACAAAGTAATTATCATAATATTAATCTTTTAGCTTTAAGAATCTCTGTGACAGTTTTATTTACCCTCCAGGAAAGGCCTCAGAAAATTCCCTTTTGTACATTGATGGGGAAATACACACAGAACATTGAAGTGGAAGTGAAAAGACGACCTTAAAAAAAAAAAAAACAATCTGAGAACAGCATTCTTTTTTTACACTGCTTTCCCTCCTCCCTTAGTGTCAGGACCTGCACCCATCAAAGTGGTACCTGCTCTCAGGATGGGTACTTACAACCTCTGATATATTCAGAACTATGATTCTGGACAAAAGAACAAGAGATGCTGAAGATGGAGGAAATTCAGTCATTGGAAATGAATTATGAAATATTTCTGGGTGTGTGTGTGTTTATAATTCTGCTGTATTCTCAGCACCCTGTTGCATATTAATGATTAGATCTTGTTATCTGGTGACTACTGAGGACAATATGAGAAATGGGAGAGAGATTTAAGTTGCATACTTTAAGGTCATGAAGCTTACTATTAAAACAGTGAAGCAGATCATGCAGACCACGAACACCAAGCGATTCGTCTACCTTCTTCCCCTAGGGATTTAACACTTAGCTAAAGGTAGAACAGCTTGAATGCATTGACATTAACATATAGACTTTCTTTTAATATGTTCCTTCTATTGAACTGGTTTAATTTTTGGACAATCTTGTCTTAATCTGTTTCCTTCTTTTAGGAGTTAAATAAGTTGTGATCATTCAAATGAGATGTCTGATATGATTGGGAATTATTTACAGGTGTTGTTTCTGTTTTCCAGGTACATTATAAAAGAATATATGATTTCAAAAAGTTAAATTCAAGCATGACCCCATAGCTATTCAATGAGGACAGGTATTTTCTACATGACAAATATTGAACTTCTAGAAAAGCTTAAGGTGGCCCATTTCTTTCTCCCATACGGTTGTCTGATTTCACAACATTAATAAAATGTTCCAGGTGATTATGATCCATCTGTGTATGTTCTAGGTATCCTTTGTCTCTATAGCTGCTAAAGGGGAAGCCTTGGATTGTAACAGAGTTTAGTCTTAGTTTTACTTTTACAGCAAAACAACAGAAAAGTTTATTTATAAAGTCCAGCAATTTATTTCCTCACAATTCTGGAGGCTGTGAATTCCAAGATCAAGCCTTCAGTGGTCTGGTCTCTGATTCCAAGATGGCGTGTTTTCTAGAGAGGAAGAATTTTGTGTCCTCACATGTCAGAAGAGAGAATCTGCTCCTGTGTGCCCTTTCCATAATCGCTTAATCCACTCACAAGAGTGGAGCTGTCATGACATAACCGTCCTCTGAAGGGCACCACCCTCCACTCAACACTACTGCACTGAGCATTAAGTTTCTAACCCGTGAATTTTGGAGAACACAAAGATGTTCAAACCATAGCAGCCCAGCTTCCATCAAGACTACCATTTACTGTGTGTCCACTGTGTGCCAAGGGACCTCTGAGTACTTTATTCAATAACCCTAGTTTAAAAAAAAATCCTGCAGAGTAGATGTTATGGTTTTCCCTTTCAGAATGATCAAACTGATACTCTCAGTGGTAAAGTATGTACCAAAGATTTGAGACACATAACCAAGATATGTAACTACAGGTTATATGTTAAAATCTAAATTTTATCCCACATTTGTCTGATTCCAGAGACATGTGCATTATAGCATTATATCTGTATTTTAACAGAATGTTTTACTTAATATGAGTAGACCAAGGAGAAAATCTGATGATCAATTTATAAAATCTAATTATCTACCTACTGTCTTCTACTTATTTTTTAAAAATATTTTTTAGTTGTAGATGGACACAGTATCTTTATTTATTTATTTTTATGTAGTGCTGAGGATTGAACCCAGTACCTCACATGTGCGAGGCAAGCACTCTACCACTGAGCCACAACCCAGCCCTACCTATCTCTTTTAAAGTAGAATGAGAGGCCAATTAAAGTTTCTTCTGACAGTCATATTCTCTGGGCAACAAACCAGTCCTAATGGCCGTGGAGGGAGAGTGACTCACTCCCAAATACCTTAAGAAATTTCATTCCTTGAGTGGAGATGCCTGGAGATTGTGAAAGAATGAAATCAGTCACAGCCTGTGCCACCTGAGTCATCCTTCAAGGCTACTCTTGAAAACAAAGAAAGTCTCATTTATGTCTGGGAGCCAGAAGCCAACCCGGAATAAATCAGATGCACAGTCGTATTCATCAGCCTGATGGTTTTAATTGTTCAATCGGAAGTTTAATTTGCTATGCTTGGATAAAAATCCAATTCCAGGAAAGCATATGCATCAAATGATCAATGAGGGGCAAGTATAGAAAGTTAATTGTAAATAATCTTTGAATTCTGATGTAAATCAGAACAATAGGAAAATTTCAACCCTGATTATCTTCCCTTTTTATTTGCTGTCTTAGAGATCTAGAGAAGCTAACATTTTTGACAAAGTTAATTTTTACTTCATTTTTATATGTCAATACCTGTGGAGTCCAGGTACACATAAATACACACTTGAAAATTTATCTATTTATTTTATTTTATTTTTATCTTAGCTAAACCAGCGAAAGCTCCTTAGGGCTAGAATTTTTTATTAAATCATCATAGTAACACTATTGTGTATTATCCCCATTTTATAGGTGTACAAACTAGTATTCCAAAATGGTAAATAAATAGCTAGTCACAGAACTAGTCAGTGGCAGAACCAAAACTCAAAATCAGGTGGGGTGTATCTTCAAAGCCAAGTCCATCTTCTATTTATAACTCTAGATCTAGTCCCATACAAATTGTAAATAATTTAGAGTAAGCCACACATGAAGATACTGTTATGGTTTAAAAAAACACATGATAGAATCATGCCACATTAGCAGCAACTAAAGAAAGGAGCCATATTCATCTAAGTTAAAACTCAGAAACACATAAAAACTGCCCTTAAGTTTATGATCGATGATTATAAGGATGAGACTGGGCTTGGTCTCCACAGTTTTTTTTTTTTTTTTTTTTTTAATTTTTTTTAGTTGTAGATGGACACAATGTCTTTATTTCATTGCTTTGTATGTGGTGCTGAGGATCGAACCCAGGGCCTCACGCATGCGAGGCAAGCGCTCTACCGCTGAGCTACAATCCCAGCCCCTTGGTCTCCACAGTTTTATTAAAGAGTTAGAAGTAGCATAACATGTTTGTTAGAAATTTGGGCTTTGAAATACAGTGGACCTAGCAACATTAGTCCTAGCTGTGTTACTCACTAGCTAGCACAAATTAGATAATATTTCTCTTACTGCTTATAAAATGTATATGATAAAATCATTACTAAAGTAGGGAACAATCCCAAACAGTACAATCTAACAAAGAACTACCAAGCATCTGAAGGCACCCCAAAATAGGATGAATTTACTCATGGAGGATTGATTTCCTTATCTCCAGTGGAGTTTGAGTTGAGTGACAGATGAAGAGCAGACAGACTTTAAGATACTAATTAGAAGAGACTGTGTATTAGATTAGATCATCAGTTCCCAGAAATTATAATTTCATCTAAGAGTAAAATTTTTAAAAAGCAAATGTGTTATTTTGCCAAATAAGTATATATCAGAAAAACACAGTAAGATTAATTTATTCTGAAATTATCATTTAATAAAAGAAAAACATGCATGTTAGGTTTGAAGTATACAATTATAGGAAAAAAACACATTTCCTTGAATTGAATAAATAGAGCTTTATTTTACCACAATTTCCTTCCTTTTCTAATTTTACCTGGACCAATGACAATTTTTTCATGCCTGAATATTTGTAGACCCTGATTGGAGTGAACTGTTTTTAAAAATAATTTTAACATAGAAATTTTGAAATACTAGTAAATATATATTTATATACATATATTATAGGTACATGATATTCACTGTATATACTTCCAAAATGTTTATATGTATTTATACAAATAAAAATATCGTATTTTTACCTCTGTCATCATTCCTGGGCAAATGACTTGTTTCAGTTTTTCCTTGGCTTTCACTGGACTGCTCCCACATGCCCACATGCGGGATTATCACATTCCTACATAAATCCTTTCCTCCTATGTTTACCTTTTCCCTGCTGTGAAGATGGTCTAAAGTTAAATTATACTCTTGTCTTTTCCCTGCTTAAAATTCATCAGTGACTCTCCATTGCTCTCAAGATTGCCCAACATCTTGTACAAGTCATGCAGAGGCTCTTTTGAGCCATTTTCTGTATGCTTAAACAGCTTCATCTCTCTCTCCTCACTCTTTAGTCACACTTCAGTATCTAGTCCAGTGTTCAACAGGTGGTAAGCATTTAAAAAATGATGACTGAATGAATAGATGATTAAGTTAATAAATAATGAATGAACAAATCAAAATCTAACACATTTTCATTTCTGCTGTCTCCTTTGAGCAAGTAGCTGCCTTGTGACCTGGAAGAAATCGATGCAACACACAGTCAATAGTTTCAGGTTTCCTTCCGCACCGTTGTATTTCTTCCTTCCAGTACATACTCACAAACTTCTGGACTCTTCCGACTTTTCATAAAACTTCAGTGCTATAGAATAGTGACACCAGTTATTTAATTTAGTGTGATTGCTTTCCAATATGATTAAATAATCCTCTAAAACCAGTGTTCAATGTCTACAGAGTATTCAATCTTGTGGATGTTATAGGTTATTTAGATAGTTTCTTATTATCAGAACTTTAGATCATTTCATGTATTCATATTTTAAAACATGCTTACATAGGATACATGTTTCTTCAGGACAACAAAATTCCCAGAATGAATGACATTTGATGGGTTCTAAGGTGTTTACTCTGTGCCATTATATATTGGATATATGTGGCTTGCTTTTGATCTTTACAGGGAATAACATCTATGAGTTTGCTGTGATTATGAAATGAGATTTTGGAATTGGATTTTTGGGCAATGCTGGAATGTTATGGGGACCCTTGAAAATGAACTAAATATGTTTTGCATTGTGAAATGAACATGAGCTTTTTGGGAGTCAAGTGTGGAATGTTGTGATTTAGATATTAAGTGATTAATTCAGTAGATTAATTCAATGATACAGATTACTTGGGCTATAACTGTAGGCAGGTAGGGTATGACTGGAGGAAGGAGGTCATTGAGGGAGGCGGTGTGCTTTTGGGGATTGTATCTTGTCTCTAGTGGATGGAACGCTCTCTGTTTTTTGGCCGTCAGGTCTCAAGCCGCTTTCTTCTGCCATGCTCTTTCACCATGTTGTTCTGCTTCACCTTGGGCCCAAAGTTATGGAATCTGCCAAACACAAATTGAACCTCTGAAACCACGAGCCAAAATAAAATTTTTCTCCTCTGATGTACATTTTGTCAGGTCTTTTGGTTACAGTGATGAAAAAGCTGACTAAAATATAAGACTTTTATCATATTGCCAAATGCCCTTCAGAATGGTTTTACAAAATTGTTCTATCAAAAAATTAAGAGAATGTTGTTTAATTATAGAAGACTAAGTACTATAAGAATTACTGAGTGGCATTGTTGATAATAAGATAAATCTAATCATAATATTGATTCACCTGATACTTAGGAGATAATTGTTTGAGCTTCAATATTTTTATAGTGTCTTCTCTTGATCTCTCTGTCATTATTTCCCCTTTATAATGACTATCTGATCTTGTTCTAGGAATAATAAATGCACAAAAGTATGTTTCTTCTGCTAAAAAAATACACTTATGTAATCAGTGACTATTCTTTGCTATTTTGGGTATATGCATCATAAGTGGCAAAGACCTGTCATCTGAGGGTTATAATCAAAGAAGAAATCACAACTCAATGTTCCCTTTCAAATAAAATGTTTTAAATACTTAATTATTATAAAATTATAATTCTTGATTTTACATTAGTCAGAAAACAGTTATTAATGAAAGCATTTTTCTTTCCAAATTCATTCCTCATTCTTAAAACTTTGAAAAATGAATTTCAAAAATAATAGATACAAGGGACAACTCATTTCTTCTTTTCTTATGAGACCAATGTTTTGAGACTTTGGGTGTAAAGTTATAATAACATTTAATTAACCATCAAAAATATTAAGTCTGCCAAGGTGGTGTTCGCCTGATGGTCCTAAGTTTTTCATTAAAATTGACATGTTGTTTCTAGTTATGTTGGAGATTTATGAATGTTGAAGAACCACAAGCATTCTGTGAATGTCAAACTTCTTGAACCGTGGCTCAGCCTACCTCTCTTCCTTGAGACTTGGCTTGTTTATGTTCTCACTTTTATTCTTTCAATGAATATTATTACTCTATTCTATTCTTTGAAGATCTAATCTTCTCATATCTAGCTATAGGAAGATGCAGAATACCAAGTTTCTTCTCCTTTAAAAAATTTCCAGATTCAGGTAAATGGGCATGGTGGTAATAAAATTAACAAAAAAGTAGAAGTTACAAATCTTTACAAAATCTTACCAAGTCATTATGTATAAGTCTGGGATTATGGTATCAATTCACTTTTTCAGGTGTAACTCAAGATGTCATTGGCCTTTTGTATACTTGTCAATGTATACAATGTATATGTTAAGGAACATCTCAGCATCTTTCACTTATAGGGATAGAATGGATTTGGTAAATCCTATGGAATTCCATTAAGTGTCAGCTTTATGTGGCCATATGTACTGTACAAATAAGACTTGTGCTAGGTCAGTGGTATGGGATGCTGAGAGACCAAAGAAAACACCTGTGCATGGCAAGCGAGACATGACAAATGGCACCTGATCTCACATTGTGATTTACCAAACAGTGGATTCATCCTGGTGATGCCTTGAGCAGCGGTGGTCAGCCGGATGAATGGCACTTATTTTGTGCACAATGTCCTCTATTCTACACCAGTTATTGCAGAAAGAGAGGTTTTATAAATTAGGCTACAGAAGCAATAACATCATTACTTTGTTTAATTTGCTTTGTTTCTTGTATGACCAGCATTCTGAGGAGCAGCTATCCTGGTATGTGTGCAAGAAAGCAATTCCTACAGAGAACACTAGTTAGACCTATTTGCAACATGCATGAGACAGAGAGAGTCAGTTTCTTTCAAGATAGTATTTATCTGAATGTTGTGGTCAGAACCTGCTTTTATTGTTCCTTTGACTTGGCTAGATTCTTGGGAATGGAAAGGACCATTACAGGGATGTGGCGTTTTACTGTTTTTCTCCTTTTCTTCAAGGATGACATATCATATGATCTCATATTTCCCTCAGCCTAACAATAACTTATGGTCCCTGCATTTACCACACCTGGATTCTTCATTAAAAATGGCTTTAAATCAGGTCCGTTTTCTCTGGCTGGTCATGAATAGGTGTTACCTGTTTGGTACATACCAGAGTACCTTTAAAATAAATTACAGATGAAAGAAATTTTCCATTAAGAGAAAAATAATATCAATTTTGTCCAGCAGAATCTTCACAAAAGATCCTAAATGGGGAAAATTGTGTGATACTTAACAATGAAAGAAAGGTCCTTCTAATTCCAGCTTCTTTTGGCAGAGTGAGAATGATGATAAATTCCATTACTGTGTATGTCAGTCTAAGAGTTGATGAGAGAGCTTACTTTAATTCTGTACCGAAAATGCCCACTTTGAAGAAAAGATTGTTTCCTCTGTCCTCAGCCTTTAATAACTAGTTCTGACTAAAGTTATCTGACTTACAAGTTCACAAGAGCACAGCTGTCTGTTATCATGAAGATGGAAGAGTCAGGAAATCAGAGGATTTGGAGTGCCCCCAGATGTAGTACATTTTTTGGTATAAGATAAAATGAGTAATTCTCTTTCCCATAGAACTCAGTTTTTCATAATATCATTTGTTCTGTTACACTAGACTTCAAAAGTCTATGTCTGCAATTAAGACCAAGGAAAAAGTATATTAACAAGAGGAACTAAGGCATTTTTTCCCATGGAGGACAGTACAGGTAGCTAATGGGGAAATAGATGAATGGAAACCATCAGAGCCATTTTGCTAGAAAGTTCACCTCATTATTCATGATAATCAACCCCAATCAAAAGGGAGTAACAATTCTTATTTCTTCTATCTCACCTAATTTTCTCCAGTCAATGAGTCAGAACAAACTGGCCATCAAAGAAAACATTAAGGATCCAAACTACTGAGAATCTGCATCATTTGGGATTAAGCTCATCATCAGCTGAGCTTTTCCCATCTCAGAAAAGGTTAACATCTAGTGACATTTGAGTTAGGTGTCTCAAAATAACCCATTAGGTACTGTATAGGGATTCTTCCCCAACTCCATTTGACTTGAGTGGTACCTGAATGGCCCATTGTTAGTTAACATTGGATTTGGACATCAAAGGATCCCATTGAACTGCGGCGTTCTCTCTTTTTTTTTGGGGGGGGGAGGCATAATATTCTTATATTACTGTATTTTACTATTCATCAATCTTTGATAAAACATCACTGGAAATAAAATAAGACCTACCTGGATGTAATGCATTTTCATGGAAAGAGCAACACTGTCAATATGACATATGAGGTGCGATGGTAGCAACAGACTCAGAGTGCCATGCTGGACTCCCTCACCACTGGAAAGCAGGATCCTCACACTGGAAGAATCTAGCAAAAGAGAAATCGGGTAGCCTAAGGATCTGCTAAAAATGAAAGATTTTATTAGTCTAAGGGAAGAACAGATAACTGAGAACACTGGAAACCTCTGTCATTTAATTTTAAAATAAAAGGACAAACTAAGCAGATATCAGAATGTTTTATTTTTGCATTAAAATTGTACTTTGTGGGAAAAAATTTTTAGTGTCAATTAATTAATTGATTTTTTGGTACCAAGGATTGAACTTTGAACCCAGGGGCGCTTAACCACTGAGCCCTATCCCCATGCCTTTTCATTTTTTATTTAGAGACAGGGTCTCATTGAGTTGCTTCGGGCCTCATTAAGTTGCTGAGGCTGGCTTTGTATTTGTGATTCTCCTGCCTCAGCCTCCCAAGCTGCTGGGATGACAGGTGTGTAACACTGCACTCAGCTGAGGAGAAATATTTTTGATTAAAAATAACAAATGCTAGTAGCACTTACTGAAGAAACTGTACTTCTACTATAAAATGAGTAATATTTCATTCTGCACTGAAAATGCCCATTTTTGAAGGAAAGATTTTTTCCTCTGTCCTTAGCCTTTAATAACTAGTTCTGACTAAATTTATCTGACTTAGAAGTTCACAAGAGCACAGGCTCCCCCCACCACCACCAAAAAAAAAAAAAAAAAAAGAGAGAGAGAGAGCGCTGCAGTTCAATGGGATCCTTTGATGTCCAAATCCAATGTTAACTAACAATGGGCCATTCAGGTACCACTCAAGTCAAATGGAGTTGGGGAAGAATCTCTATACAGTACCTACTGGGTTATTTTGAGACACCTAACTCAAATGTCACTAGATGTTAACCTTTTCTGAGATAGGAAAAGCTCAGCTGAGTTCCCCAGTATATTATCTTTCAACTCTCTTGTTGAAAGTTACTTGACTGTATATGCTGGGGTTTATTTCTGGGACCTCTATTCTATTCCATTGGTCAATGGTTTCTGTTTTTATGTCAGTATTATGGAGTTTAAATTATTATAACTTTGTAATATAATTTTAAATGTGAAAAACTTTGCTTTTCTGTCTCAATTGTTTTGGCTACTGTCTTTTGTGGTTTCATATGAATTTTAGCATTGCTTTTTCTATTTTGGTGATAAATACCATTGGAATTTTGATAAGGATTGTGTTGAATCTGTATTTCTTTCGGTAATAAGGACACTTTAACAATAGTAATCTTCTAATCCATGAACACAGGATATATTTCAATTAACTTTTCTTTTCTTCAGCTTACGTCATCAATATTTCATACTTTTGTATGTGCCGAACTTTCACTTCCTTGGTTAAATTTATTCCTAAGTATTTTATTTTTTATGAGGTAATAGGATTATTCCCTTGATATATAGTTTTAGAGAGACCTTTATTATACATAAATACAATTGATTTTTATGTTGATTTTGTATACTGCTACACATAAAATCATGTCATCTGCAAACATGGTAATTTTATTTCTCCTTTCTGATTTGGATGTTTTTCACTTATTTATTTTTCTTTTCTGTTTGCTGTTGCTAGTACTATCAGTACCACAATGAATAGAAGTATCAGGATTGGGCATCCCTTGTACCATATCTTAGAGACAAAAATTTCAGTTTCTTTCCAATTTATTGTGGTCAATATCACTTATCATCAGGGAAATGAAATTCAGAACTAAAATAAGATATTACCTTATTCCAGTAAAAAGAGTCACTATCAAATATAGAAGGTGTTAATGAGGATGTAGAGAATAGGAAATTCTTGAACTTAGTTTTCTTTTTTTTTTAATATTTATTTTTTAGTTGTAGGTGGACACAATAGCTTTATTTTATTTTTATGTGGTGCTGAGGATCAAACCCAGTGCCTCCCGCATGCTAGGCGAGCACACTACCACTGCGCCATAACCCCAGTCCCGAACTTAGTTTTCTTAAAATGAAACTGGTACTACCAGTAAGTCAAACAATACAGGAGCCCATCAAAAATATTAGAAAGAGAACAACCATATGATCCAAAAATTCTGCTACTAGGAATATACCCAAAAGATGTTAAACCAGCATGTTGAAGGGATATTTTCACTCTCTTATTTGCTGAAGCATTATTCTTAATAACCAATATATGGATCAACCTAAATATTCATCAAGAAAAAATTAAAGGATATTATTCAGCCTTAAAGAGAAGGAGGTACTGCCATTTACAAAAATGTGGATGTACCTGGGGGACATTATGCTAAGTGAAATAAGCCAGATACAGGGGGAAAAATGTGTAATCTCACTTATTTGTGGAATTTTTTTTTAAAAAAGCCAAATACATACAAACAAACTGGTGGCTACCAGGCATAAGGAAGCAGAGGAAATGGAGATAAATAGGCCAAAGTGTACAAAAAAATGTATATGTCATATGCCTTAAATATATGCAATTTTAAAAAAAAGAAAAAAAAATGTGTTACATCTCTGGGAATTTATTGGTTTTAATGGTAGTACATTTAAAGGAGGAGGAGGAAAAAACGGAGAGGGAAACTTTTCACCAGTATTGCCTGTGTTTCCATTAGCAAATGACATACTTTATTGTTCTTAAGTTTTAGTATATGTTTAAAAAGTTTCAGAAGTAAATGATATCATGACAATTTGCGTTATGTGATACACTGATGATATTTCCAATTCTAAGTATTTTTGGAGGCGGGTACTGGAGATTGAACTCAGCGGCACTGAGCCACATTTCCCAGCCCTATTTTGTGTGTGTGGGTTTTTTTTTTTTTTTTTTTTTATGTAGAGACAGGGTCTCACTGAGTTGCTTAGCGTCTTGCCGTTGCTGAGGCTGGCTTTGAACTTGCGATTCTTCTGTCTCAACCTTCCTAAGTGCTGGGATTACAGGCTTGTGCCACCGTGCCCGGCTGCTAATTCTAAGTCTTTGATTTTGTGCAAGAGTTGGTATTAGGCACTTAATTTATTTATTTATCTCTTATGGGCAATAACATTTCTCCTCTTGTTCCTATCACAATGACTATTTCTGGAGGCAATAGTTCCTAACCCTTAGGAACTGAGAACAGAGAGAGGTTATTTTTGCAAGTACTCAATATACTCCATTCAATATCATTCTGAGCAGCTCTCCTATTGGAGGGAGCTAACAAACCCAGAAGTATTGTTTTTCAACCCAAGAGCTCATACCTTCTCCATAAAAGCAAAATATTCAAGGGTTACAACTTTCAATCATAATAGTCTGAAGATGACCATAGAAATGAGTATGTTTCACATTCAACAAACAATAAAAAGTAAGTTGCTAAGCTGGATGTGATGACACACACCGTGACTGGGGAGACTGAGAAGACAAGAGGATCACAAATTTAAGGCCAGCCTCAGCAATATAGCAGGGCTCTAAGCATCTTAGTGAGACCCTGTCTCAACATAAAAAAAAATAAAAAAGGGCTGGGGATACGGCTCAGTGGTTAAGTGCCTTTGGGTTCAATCCCCAGTACCAAAATTAATAATAATAATAATAATAGTAATAATAATAATAATAATTTGATGATTTTAGACAGGTTATGCATAATTCCATTTGACAGAGTGTCTACTTCTTTTTATTTTCTTGTACCTCACACAATGCAGATATTTCAGCTAATTTGGCAGAACTTCATAGATACTTGAGTTTGTCATATATGAAACTCTTTACAAGATTGTGCTGGCCAACATTCTGGTATCTGTTTCCCTCCCCTCCCCTCCATCCCTTTCTTTCTCAACTCTTTGTGTTTGTCTCAGCTCACCCACATGTCTGTCTCTTTCTCTCTTCTTCTTTTTCTTCTTCATCTTACCTTCTTAATTTTGGCAACCATTCTAAACTGTTAACTTCCTACTTCAAATGACTGCCACCAAGGGTGAATTGGAATGTTGAGACAAAAAGGAAGGGGTAGAAAGAAAGAAACTATATAAAATGCAAAGCTGGGCACTTTGGCACATGCCTGTAATCTCAATGACTCAAGAGACTGAGGCAGAAGGACCACAAGTTCAAGGCCAGCCTCAGCAACTTAGCAAGAACCCTTAAAGTGTCTCCAGGTTCAATCTCTGGTACCAAAAATTAAAAAATAATTAAAATATACATTTAATGTCCTATATCTGTGCAATATTATTCTATTCTTTGAAACTAATTGAAAAAAACTTTCTTGAGTAAAATCTAGCATTTTTTTTTTAAATAGTGAAGATTGAGTTGTGTCTTTTGCCTTGATCTCTAGGAATCTCAGGATTAAATCCAGTGTTCATAGTAGAAAATACCATTGACCATATATATAATTGCTTGTCTTTTCAATTGTATAGCTCCTTTTACTTTAAAATTATTGTCATTCTGATTATGCCATGCCTATGGCATACATTAAAGTGTTTACAGAGTTGGGGCTACTTTTTCCATTGAGATGCCTATGGTATACATTAAAATGGTTCCGTAGTAGTTGGGGCTACTTTTTCTGTTGGGAAATATTATCTAATTCCTTTCTTCTTGAATCAAGGCTAGCTTTAGTGCCCTGTTTGATCACTAGAATGTGATGGAGGTCACCTTTTGTGACTTCTGAGTTTAAGTTGTGGCCTCTGCTGATGCTTCTTGGATCACACACACACACACACACACACACACACACACACAAATAACTAGCTGCCATGTATGAAGCCCAACTCTCTGGAGACTTGCTTGCAGGGAGGAAGCTACCTGAAGAGAGTCTGAGGAAAGATACATGCACAGACGCACTGGTCCAGTCATTCCAGCAGTTTCAGATTTACTAGTGAAGAAACCATCTTGGACATGTCAGTTCCAGCTGGGGTGGCATGGAGAAAACCCAAGGAATTCCCAAACAACCCATGTATTTTAGAATCCCAGAAATTTACAGGTATTCAAATCATCCCACTTCAGATTTCAGGCACTGTGGAGTAAGGTCAGGCCATCTCATTTTTTCATTCCCCAAATCCAGACACAAAATTGTGAGCAGAGTAAATGGTGTTATTTTACCCTATTAAGACTTGAGGTAGATTAGTACATCGTGGTAGATAACTGGAACTTCAATTATACATGACTTTTATTATTAGCCACTTCAATTCCTTTTAAGAAGCAGATATTTCACAAGTAATTAAATAATATGGCTTTTACTGATAATCAAAGGGAAATCCTTCAGCTGCTGAACATTGTGGCTTAATTTATACTTTTTCTCCTTTTAACAATTTATATCTGTCCATAAATTTTAAATTGGAAGAACAACTATTTGTACAAACTCCCTAAAGCTATAGATATTAAAGAAGGTTTGCATAAAAGGTGAAGGGAATTGTTTGAATTATGCAAGAACATAAGCTACTGTCTCTTCTGTGCCCCTTTAGTGCTGTATAGGGTACAGGGGACACCTGGCACTATGTTTAACAACCCTTAGTCATAGTACTTGTTCTAAGCCATGCAAAACCCACTGGGTGGCACCATCTATAGTTGAATGACAATATGTAAGTCTCTATAAATCAGCTTTTCATTCTGAAAAAATGCCTTGAACATAGAGACAATTCTTTTCAGTTGAACAGTTATGGTTTTACAACAAGAATACTGCAATTGGGAAGTTTATGCAAGTAGCTTTTCTAGCACATACAAAATGAATAAGATATAAACTATACTCCATGAAAAAACTACACTCTATCTCTTGACCATTACACTGATGAAATATTTCAGTAAATCACAGTCTTTACACTGTCCTTGGGTCTTTTGCAATCTCAGCTGCTGCAACTGTATAATGTACATTGATTTCTGCTTGGAATTCAATGGCAAGAAAAGCTGTTTAATCATTTGACTCCTGACTAGTTAATAAAGAATCTGTCTCATTTAATATGTTTATTTTAGATAAGACCACCATCACTGCCAGGACCATGTATCACTTTCTACTCCATTTTTGAGGTGGGGGGTCTGAGTGTAATAAATGAGGCTTCAAATGAGACAATGCAAGTGTTATCTTCCCTTTGTTTTCCATGATTGTCAGTATGATTTTCAAGGTTGTTTCACCATCCATCAGTGAAAGTCCTGTAATCATTTGTCATATAAATTGTACATATACAGAGCTTTTCTGTGCCTCAGAAATCAGCATTAAGTAAAAGAAATTCTGTTACCCCCATTCTAAACTTAAAACCTATCTCTGCTACAATTATAGAAGGCAAGCACCCTATGGATATAATTTTCCACCCAATCACATCTCATTAGCATTCAATTTTGCTAAAACCACATGACATAAAAGTCACTAATAAGCTACTGCATTTTCTAGGGCATTGGCAAAAAATGAAATCAGATACAACCACATTAATGTTCTATGATGGGAGGGTGCTAATGGGATTAGAAACAGCCAAACAGGTTAGGAGCAAATCATCTGAAAAAGTCACCCCCATTGTGAAGAGAATCAATTAGCCAAACTTATTTGATGATAGAGAATGCTGACCAGAAGCTCATGAAGAAAATGGACAGAGGGGACAGGATTTAATTTGGCTAGGAAGGCATTGTGAACTTTCAAATACATACTCCAGAAAGGATCCTCTTAACTTCTCATAATATGAAGTAAACAACTCTATCATCCTTAAAACGTTATTATCTCCCCACTGACTCTGCTTTATGCATTACACAAAAATCAGTTGAACCTGCTTCTCAGTGTTTTCCCCTGAGCATGGATGAAAACTTGGCATGTGATACTAAGTATGGAGATCTTACATCCATCTCTGGAGATCTGATCTCAAGGTTGGAAGGAACTTTTGTAGGAAGCGAGGTCTCCTGGAGGTTTGGGTAACAGCTGGCATTTATCCCCCCAACCCTCACTTAGGTCTTATGTTCCTATCCATTGAGTCTTCTTTGTTCTATCTCCCCTCCCCCTGATTTTTTAGTTAAGCCACAGAAAATAATGGAAATATGGTAGAGCAACATTGTGAATAGGTTCCCCATTGTGAATAGGTTCATCCTTACTGGCCAGTAAGGATGTGCAGGGTGGGGAGTCTGCCTATCATGTCAGGAAGCCCCACACAAGTTAGGTTACACTGAGACAATGTACTTGAAAGCTGAAACTTGAACTCTGAGAAGAGGATCAGGTTTTACTCTGAAATCTCCAGTCATATGAAATGGTTGTACTGGTACATATAAACAGTTCTGAGCTCTTCAACTTTCAAGGGAAGACAGTTACACTGATCTAAGAGAGAGACCTTCAAACACCGGAAACAAAATAATGATACCCCTCAACAAACTAGTGATTTTTCAACCTTATTAGAGCTATAAATACTTGTTTTGAATGGGTATTTGATTCATCAGTGGCCTCTATACTCGGTAAGTTCTGGTTTGGGATCCAAGCTCAGCCACTTCCTGGATGACCTTTGGGAAATTTATTTAACCCTGCTACTTCTCAGATTTTTCTTATGTACCACAGAAAAAATGGGAGTATCTATCTCAGTGATCATTGTGAAGATTAAATGAGATAAAGAATGTACATAAAGTCCATGCATGGTGCAAGGGCCTCATCCCTTATGTCTCTGAGTTTAAACCTCGGGAAAGAGAAAACAGTAGTCTCTGAGAAGTGTCAGTGGAGAACTGACTAAACATTAATAGTTAGGCAACATCTTCTGTTGATCACAAACAGGAGAAAAAAAGACACAGCTCTGCCCTTGAGTGTTGGCGTTCCAGTGGGGGAGACAGACTTGTAGGCAACTATTTCACACAACATGTTCAGTCCTAGATGCCTGAAGCAATGCTCCTGTACAGCATCATTTAGTCCTGGCCTGATCTTGGCTCGTAGCGGATGGAAGAAGGGGGAAAAAAAACAGGTTCAAGAATTTGGTTGTGAAATTGAGTGTTTTTAACCCATTAATTCTTTTCCATTTTCATGTTTTGCATTGCTGGGGATCAAACCCAGGGCCTCGCACATGCTAAGCATGTACTGCACCGCTGAAACATATCCCCATCCCAGAGTGTTTCTAGATTTTGCCCCAGGTCCAGATAGCTCAGTTAGAGTGAGACAGTATCTCTGAGGGTTCAGTAACCATTCTGGCCTTACTATTTTGTACCTTGTAATAGGTATAAGAGCTGTTTTTTAAAATTGACACTTCTAATTGAATGTCTAATAAATGGCAAGTACTAGGCTAAATCATTTACCTAGTCATTTACCTAGTCATTTACCTCACTTTTTTTTTTTAAGAAAGGAAGCTGAAGCTGAGAAATATTAAGTAGCTTCCCAAGTGACACATCCTGTAGGTGGCAGAACAGAAATCAGTTTGATTTCTAAACCTGTGATCTTATCCACACTGTATTCTTTCCGCCTTTACTGTGGCTACAGCTACAGAAAGTCTTTAACATCAAATCCTCAGATTAGCTATTTATGATGCTTGGATACCACCAAACTGAATTTTTCAGAGCTTAAATATAATCATTTTAAGATGTGGCTGCTCAGAGTAGGCGACCTAATAATGTTTCACTTTTGTTAACACAGTGCGGCTGCACGCACATGTGCAATTGAAAACTGCAAAGTTGAGATTTTGCTGCTGTCTTTTGGGAGGTAAATTTGTGCTGCCAATTGAATCTGGGAGATGTGGAATGTTTTCTGAGAAGTGTCAAAATGCATTTCATATTTATGGTTTAGATGAGGAGCCGTCAGAACTCCTATTTTGTGTTTCTCAGTCAGGTATTTACAACCTGGTAGCTTGGACAGAGTGAAAAGCAGCCAGATCCTCAAGAAGCTGCCGAAACAGCCAATGAAAAGGGAAAAGGGTTAGGTAGTACCTGGTATGTCTGTTATAGATGTAAGGGTGCCATGGTGAGTGCTCCTGATTTGGGACTCCTGGAGCTGTCCTCTAGGGCCAGGGAGGGTCTGTGCTCACCAAGGCTCACAAGCTGGCCAAGTACATTGTGGGAATGCATTATCCTCAGTGATTGTACTGGGGCTGACAATTGTAACAACATAGGTTTTTAGAAAATTGATGATTTTTCTCATGGTGAAAAGATTCTGACTGTACCCTTCTCTCCAAAACAGTAGAGGGTGTTGTAAAGATTAGAGAGTCTAAAGAAAACAAAAGACTTTTCCACACTGCCCCTTGCTACTGTTGAAGTATACATTATTAAACATTCTTAACAGGGTTAAAGAGATGATTGATATAGGCTGAAAATAATTTAAGAAAACTTACATATAAACAAAGAATCTGTGCTAGGTAATCTACTGGAGAAAGGGGCCGGAGTAGGGAGAAACATACCCAGAAATGAGTGAAAGAGAAATATTTCTTGTCCTCAGATTTTTACTGCCCCTAAAGAACATAAAACAGATACACAAATGACTGGAGAGCTGAGTAAAGAAATTGCCAGGAGGATCTAGATACATTCCTTGCATCTCTGCTAAGCATATTCATGTTACCTCATTTAGCCTGCCAACAGTTCTGTGAGGAAGATACTATTATCAGACTTACTTTACTGTGGAGGAAATGGAGGTTAGGAAAGTCTTCAGCTAATCAACTGTTGAGCCACATATCAAAATCAGCTCCCTACCCACACCCCCTTCAAAAAAGAAAAAATTGAATGCATCTCAGGTGCCTCCAGGCTTTGATGCTGTACAAGCAAATCAGGAAGTTGAATTAGAATTTAGAAGATGATGAGATCCTCTCTCATAGAAGGAAGAAGGCCTTTTGATGGAGCATGTATTTAAGGGTTGGATTTTGAATTGCAAATAGAATTTCAAAATGTGGAAATGAAGGAATATAGTGGAGAGTGATCGTGGAGCACAGGGTGGTCTGATGCAGACTTCAGAGAGGCTGCTGCAACAATCCTATTGCATACACAGGGCATTGCAGTGAGAAAGGCTGACTTGTTTAAGACTAGAGGAATTTTCTAGCTTTTGTACCAGTGTACCAGTGCGAGACGAGGATGATGATGATGAAGAGGATGAAGGAGGGGGAGAAAGAAAAATAAATTTGGTTTACCTCATTCTCTTTTCATAGGATAATGACCTTGAGATGAATTTCCTGAAAATAGTTGCTAATTCACCCTGATCTACCCATCTGCTCTCTTCTCAAGATCCCTGTGGTGACAAGTGAGGTCTATAGGGAAAGGATCACAGATTCTCACTGTGGAAGAACAAAAGAAAATAGTTTATAGAGCGTTAGAACAGATGAACTCAGCTACCTTGAAATATGAACTGTGACAACATAGCACTCATATAAATAATCCCTTAAAAGATCCCAGAGATCTCCGCATGATTCAAACATCAAATTATGTCCTTGTTGAAAGCTTCTATCTATCATAATAACAAATTTTTATCATAATAAAGAATTGTTATCATAATAACAAATTATCTTAATAATTCTATCATAATAACGAATTTTTCCAGTCATCATCCTATTTTTCTGAATCTCTGATCTCTCTCTTCCCTTGCCTTATGTAGTATACACACCCAGATAGATGTAAACTCTTGCATCACTATTTACTAGCTGCATGATCTTCAGAAACCTATATGACCTCCCCGTGTCTGAATTTGCTCATCAGTACAGAGGTAATGACACACTATCTGGGAATCTATGAGAAGTGCCTAGCACACAGTGCCTGAGTTATCTATATATGTTCTGTTAAAAAAAACAAAAACAAAAACTTTAGACGAATTAAATTTGACAAAGTTTATTTGAGCTAAGAACAATTAATGAACCAGGCAACACTGAGAAAATGTTCAGAGAGGTATGCTCGGTAGAACAAGCAGCCAGTTTTCATAAATCAATCATGGACGCAAAGTGGCAGAATTACTTGTCTAGCTATAGCTAGGTGTTTGCTTTACTTGAATATGAGCTGTTGTAAAGCCCTCCTGAGAGGTTAGTAGTTGATTTCTGATTGGTTAAGATTAAGCTTCCTTTTACTGTTTACATTGAATTGGGTTTGGTTTGTTTGCCTTAGAGCTCCTGTTAAAGAAGCAACCTCAGGCTAATGGCCTCCTTCTTGTTTGCTTAACAGCTGTCAATAAATGCTTCCTCCCAGATAAGTACTTTAAAGTGATCCATCCCAAGGCAATTTGTTTTATTGCTTAGATAACTCAACCCCCCACATACATATAGCTCAAGATTTTGCTTTTTTTTTCACACTTGTTTTCTTATATGAACCTCATATTAAGCCACCAAAGCAAGCAAGACAGATATATGATTCCAAGGTCATCAAGTAATCCTAAGGAAACCAAATGGCTTATATCAGAGGTCATCACATATGAATTCTAAAGCAGAACTGGTATCTAAGCCTCTTGATTTTTAATCTTATTGCCAACTTTCTTTCTTGGAATATGCAGAAGCTTCTGGGAAACATGTCCCCCATTCAGATATCTGAACATGTTTACTCTTATGGATTTATGATTCTGATTTGGTTACACAGGAGATTTTGTATGGGATGGTTCAAGCCTGCTCATTCCATTTCTGACAAACATTTGCAATTATCTGACTTTGAGTAACAGAGCCTGAGTTAGTTTGCATTTAATATGTTCCACACAAATCATCCCGTCTCTCTTTTATGCTCTTCTAAATCCTGTTTTGCTATACTGTTAACTTCTTGATTTCATGAGCATGACTTCTTGGAGTATAAATTAAAATTAACCCAAATTCTAAAGTCTTCTTCAATTTCTTTCTTTAGTGTTCTGTAGTTTTCATTGTAGAGGTCTTTCACCTCTCTTGTTAGATTGATTTCCAAGTGTTTTTGTTTTTTTTTTTCCAGGCTGTTGTGAGTAGGGTAGTTTTCCCAATTTCTCTTTCAGTAGATTCATCACTGATTTATAGGAATGCATTTGATTTATAGGTGTTGATTTTATATCCTGCTACTTTGCTGAATTCATTTATTAGTTGTAGAAGTTTCTGGTGGAATTTTTTTGGATCTTCTAAATATAGAATCATGTCATCAGCAAATAGAGATAGTTTGAGTTCTTCTTTTCCTATTCATATCCTTTTAATTTCTTTCATCAGTCTAGATGCTCTGTCTAGAGTTACAAGCACTATGTTGAATAAAAGTGGTGAAAGAGGGCAACCTTGTCTTCTTCCAGTTTTTAGAGGGAATGCTTTCAATTTTTCTCCATTTAGAATGATGTTGGCCTTGGATTTAGCATATATAACTTTTACAATGTTGATATATGTTCCTACTATCCCTAGTTTTTCTAGTGTTTTGGACAAGAAGGGGTATTGTGTTTTGTCAAATGCTTTCTATGCATCTATTGAGAAGACCATATCATTTTTGTCTTTAAGTCTTAAATGTTTGTATTGATGTGATGAATTATGTTGATTGATTTCCATATATTGAACCAACCTTGCATCCTTGGGATGAACTCCATTTGATTGTAGTATACTATCTTTTTCATATGTTTTTGTATGCAATTTGCCAGAATTTTATTGAGAATTTTTGCATCTATGTTGATCAGGAATATTGGTCTGAAGTTTTCTTTCCTTGATGTATCTTTGTCTGGTTTTGGTATCAGGGTGATATTTATAGAATGAGTTTGAAATGTTCCTTCTTTTCTATTTTATGGAATAATTGGAGGAGTTTGGCTTTCACATTTGCCATTTGCTGGACTTCCAACAGTTCTTTACAGACCTGTGCTGCATTTCTCAAAACCAAGGTACTTACATTCAGTCATTTTTACCAAATAACAGACCCTAAAAAGCAAAGTGGAATAATTTAGCGTGGTTCCTCAGATGTGTTTCTATTCCCATCTTGTATTTTGTATGTAGGACAGAAACCAGTTTGTATTAGAAATGGTAAATCATAATTACCTGATAACTATGTATAATTGTATGTTAATCAAAAATTAAAATATGTTTAAGGAGATGTTTGTCTGAGAGCAACTTTGTACTTGCCAAAAATTCTTATCAATGATCATAGAGCAACTCAAAAATCTTAATTCTTATTTGTTAAACTCTCAGGCTAACCAATATACCAAATTGGCTGATTTTCAATTAAATGTTATCTGATTATTCTATTATTTTCACTTTTCAAAGCAAATAATGTTATTTGTATATGAAAGTCAAATACTTAGGACTCCAAGAAGTTAGAAATGAAAAGGACCTTAATTCTCATTTATAGACTGGATAGTCATTTACCTAAATTAATACCAGGCAAGTTAGACCAAGAACCTGGATATTCTTTAGTGGATTTCAACTTGGTCATTATGCCATGTCATCTGATGTCTAGACATGCTTGTCTGGTATTGGTTAATTTTAATCTTGTTATAGCATAACACTAACATAGAGATTACATTAATTGAGTTTTTCTTTCGATTTCCTTATCTGAAATGGAAATATTATTTTTTCAAATGTTTAAAGGAAGTATACTTTCTCTTAACCTCAATAAATACTCTTTGAGAAAGAAGTTAAGGCTGGTATTTTTCTTCAATGAACTTGTTTGCATTTATTCTTAGTTGTGAAATTGACATTCAGTAAAAGGTGTATACTATCTTCATAGCTAAGACAAGATCAACATTTCTACATTGTCTTTAGGAATTAAAGGTATTTTTTCCCTTTGTTGTATATATAGAGATTTTAATGCTATGCTATAAATAGAGTTCAGTACTCTTTGAAAGATATATCCTATATATCTCTCTATCCATTTATTTTCTATTCTTCATCTTATATTCAGATATATTGAATTAATTTTAATACCCAGAAAACGTCTTTATCCTTACTGCTAGATAAACACTACTTATCCAGAAAGACTGATCCTTAGAATGGTTTTTCAGTGGCCCTTTTTTGACTTTCTTCCTGTCCCCAGTACCATAAACCTAACATAGTGCTTATCACAATGAATTGCAATTAACTTATTTATTTATCTTCCTGCCAAACCAGATCATAAACTCTCTGAGGGTAGGAACTTTTTAAGCTAATATGGTACCACTACAACCTAGCACAATGCCTGACATACAGTAGGGCTTCAAGTTGAATAATAAAGTATCTGAATAAAAATGCATTATAGAGTGGGGAGGGTAAATTAGTTGTTGCCATTGAAGTTTTAGGCAGCCGGGTCCAATTAATTTACTTCCCAGAAAAAAAAAAATGATTACCTCTCTAATCTTGCTATTTTCTTATTTATTGAGACATCTTTATCTTTCAATAGTAATAAGAGCTAGACTTGGGAGAGCATGCTATGATAGAAGTGATCTTAATAGTTCACATTCTAGAATAGAGAGGTAGGTTAATCTAAACAAAAACTTTTTTAATAGTTGGATTTTAAGAGGTTGATTAGGATCTATTTGTAGATATACTTTGCAATATTGTGATATTCATGAGCACATAACTATTATGTGCTGAATAGGGAGGCTGGGGCAAGCTAATATGACTTTTGGAGGTATACACTTCATTGTGAATGTGGCAAAGCAGAGAAATATTTTTCCTTGTCCAACAGGTCTGGGGCTAGACAGCCCAATTACTATAATGTTATGATTCCATAGCCTTAGTGTTTTTTTTTTAACCTTATTATATAGGTAGAAATTACTGGAGAACAAAATTACCCTCAATTACTACTCAGAAAGTTTGTAAAATGGCACAATCTTCTGAAATAGTGTGATTTCATGGAAAATTTGGGTTTGCTACTTGTATTTTCCTGCTTTTAAAATAGATGCCTATTTTTATTCCTTGTTTCTATGAATTATAAATGTTTGGACCATAGTATAAATAAGACTTGCTTAAAAAAAAACAAATCCAAGCTATAGCTAATGACATGTCATAAGATCATAAAGTATACTTCAGTCCCATATTCCTGACTGAAAGGGATATTTGGAGTTCTCATAAGAAGAGCATGCAAAGATTCTTGAGTTCTTCAGGTTGAAATGCATTACTGTATACTGACCTTTAAATAAAGGCCTATTATGTTATTTTAATTGATGTTTAAAAATTTACAAGCCAATTCCACATATGGCTTTTGTAAAGCTAAAAATCAACCAGTTCTTTTAATAATCAATCACTAGAAATGGGGGCTGAAATATTTCCACTTTGGGAAAGAACTCAGTGAGCTAATGATAGAGGTGGAATTGGAACAAAGGCTTCTACTTGGCTCATTCTATTTCTCAGTTGCTAGACCATGATACACTTATCACCACTGTAACTGATGATAATAGCAGATTAGTCTAGTGGCACCACACTTTAAATCCTCTTCAAATTTAAATTCTCATGATATCATTTATCTTTCTTATATGTGCTAGCAGAAAGTTTCCTTAGAGAATGGGTTAGGCCTTCACTTAGAAAGTTGCATGTAGTGGAGATTGTGATTGGGAGGAAACCTAGAGTTAAATTTGGGCTTAATTGTGAATATAGGGCTCCCTACTGCCAAATGTGAATTAAAACTCCATCCAAAGCCATGCATTTTGGAACCCCTTCTATGCATGACTCATTCCATAAAACTGCGACTGGGATCACTCTCCATGAAGAACAGTTGGGATTAAGCTATTAAATCTTGTTTGAAAGTTATAAGCCAATCTGGAAAATTAAGAAAGGTAGTATGCAAGCTGCTTCTCAGAGAGAGTCTCGCCAGACCTCACTTTCTGCATTTAGAGAGGCAGAGTATCTAAATCTCTAAGGGGGGAAATTTTTATCTTTTGGATTTGTCTGCTTTGATCCATTGGCCAGCTTGCCTAGAAATATACTCTTGAATACAGGTGAATTTTGTCAAGCCTGGAAAGACTTTATAAGATTCCTGGGACTTAAGATAACATTGGTCTCAGGAATTATATTTTATCAACATACAATGTTAGCTAGTGTGACTGGGAAGGGGGTAGAATGAGACTTTGAAATGCACGTGATAAATGTAGACAGGCATTTGTGTTCAACATAGACTTTTGTATACTTGATATACTGGTTCAAGGTCTTCAGCTTACTATCTTGAAAGCTTTTATATGTAGAGCATTTCTCTCCATGGTATAATTTGCTCCAGAGTGTGTGGCCCAGCTCCTATGAGAGTCTTGTTGCTCGGTTTTAACATCCACTGCCATCCGCTGATTTCATTTCACTTCACATCTTATTTTCCCTGAGTGAGTAAATTGCCTCTGTCTCTTTTGATATGATTTTAAAGTGTCTTGTGTACCTTTTTATTATTTCTTTTATGTTGGAAAGAATCTTTCTATCTACTTCTTTTTGCCTTTGGCCACTGTCCAGAGGACTTAGGTTCTCAGCTTATTAGGCCAATGGATGACATGAAGAATCCTAATGTGTCTGAACCAAAGTGTATTTAGAATTTCCAAATCCTTTTCCTGGGATTGTTTCTTCTTGTGTGTGTGTGTGTGTGTGTGTGTCGTACTAGGGATTGAACCCAGGGCCTTGTGCGTACAAGGCAAGCACTCTACCAATTGAGCTATATCCCTAGCCCCCAAATCCTTTTCCTTTTGTGGATGATGTAACAGATTTCCAGAGGTACCAAATGACTTCATAAAAGGGAACTACTGCATTAGTTGCAAAGCAAATGTTTAATCTCAGTTTGCCAATTCCTGTAATTTTCTGGTTGGATACTTAATCTGCACAATAACAAATATTCTATTACAGCTTATTGTCCTGAATTTTGTATTGCTGTAATAGATTAAAAATAATCAGGCATTGCTTATCATTTTTAACAACATTAAACAATATATAATAAGGCAATATGACTTTAATGAACAAATATATCAGAGGATTTGCATTAATATAAATCTCAGATTTCTAGGTAGTCTCTTTAACAGTCTATACAATTATCCAGTAAGCATGGATTTTGCTTACCATGCTGTTTAAAATGGAGATGATTCATGTCTTAGAAATATTTGAGCAGAAAAGGAAATAGTTTCTAATGCCCCTGAAGTCCCAGAATGAACAGATGGGCTATATTAGTATAAGGAGACATTCTCCATTATTCTCAGGTGAGAAGCACAGAGCCAGGCCAGGTCAGGGTAAAAGAGAAACTTTTTGTCCTCTGCTGCTTTAGTGACTTCCTATAAGCAAACGGATGTATTATTGAAAGGACCAGTGATGTTTCTTATATGGGCCTTAAATGCAATTATTAAAAATACAGTTATAAAATTAACTCTGCATGCTTGTAGGATGTTTTTGAAATGGACATGTAAAATTTTATGCAAAGAACAAGTTAAATAAGGACAATAGTGAAATATATATATTTTTTTTCAAGTCCATGATTCATAGTGGAAAATTACTGTATTTTCTTTTATTCAGTATCAAGCCTGTCAGCCTGAAGTACTATATAATCTCTAGGAGTCATTCTTTTGGAACAGCTATGAAGATAGAAGTCTAAGAGTTCAAGACTTGATTGCTGGGAATTGAAGCTTCCATGAAAAGAACTATCATTGATTATCTACTTTGTTCAATTTTCAAAGTCTAAGACATGAGAAAACTATACAAGATGAATGTCTTAGGTAACAGATAGATACACACAGATATACACACATATTGTATATAGATGTGTATACATGTTGTATGTGTGTATACATACATACATTATATTCTGTGTATATATTATATATGTATATACATTATATTTGTATTTATTTATTATATATGCATTCTGCATTATATTTGCTGTACATAGTTTCCATATGTGTATATATACTTATTAGTTCTCTATAGTATTGGTATTGTGTGCATATGTATATATATGTACACATATACTATATATCCAATTGTTTCTACTATGATCAAATTTCAGTGAATACATCTTAAGAACATTTTGGTAAGTATAACACACATAATCTAAAATTTATGTATTTTCTTACTCTTTTCATTTAATGGTTAACAAATATTATTTGTTTACTAATGGAGAAAAAGAAGCTGTTGATTTTTCACTTGGAAATAATCAGGTTGAGTAACAGTGAACAAGCTATTTGGATTTGAGGAGTTATCAGATAATTCAGAAATAATTTAGTTTATGTGTTTATTTTATAGATGAAGAAATTGATTGTTGGAAAGATGAGATTATTTTCTCAAGATCACAGAGTGATCTAGTCACAGAGCTGAGATATTTGGATGTTTTGCAGCAACACAGGGTGTGAGTGTGTGTGTGTGTGTGATGACTTATCAACTTTACCAAATCATTTTGCAGAGGAGGGTCTTAAAGGTTTGGTATACAATGGGTTGGGTATACTCACGCTCTCTTTCTCTCTCTCACTCTTTCTTTCTCACACTCACACACACATACAATATACATATTTAATATTCCATTTTTATCAAATCTTTGGGAAAGCCTGTCTCAGTTTTTGTTATTTCTATGTATTATCAAATGACATAGGATTAAATACGATATTCAAAGTCTGTATTTCATTCTATCTTTGAGTTTTTCAGGTGTCTTTCTTGGAACCACATATTAATCACAACAGGGGGTCAAATCTTTGATCTTCAATTGCGGAAATGGTGCTGGGGGAAAGAATGGAGCAATACTCATAGACAAATCCATTTTATTCTAGTCTTATTGTTCTTCAGGAGCCACCCTGATAAAACCCAGATATCACAGAGGTTTATATGATTCTAGTTCACATAGATAAATAATTACTTACCATTCCCTAAACCTCCCAGATTTACATATGTAACATGACCATAGCTCACATATGTTATGATTTAATGGTCAATTATGTGTCAACTTGATGGCTTTAAGGGATGCTCATAGTGACTGTGGAATATCACTTCTGGCATATTTGTTAGAGGGCTTCCAGAAAACTTCAGCATCTGAATCAGTAGAGTGAGCAAAGGACATTTTGGATAGAACATAAAGGCAGAGGAACAAAGAATTTTCTCTCTCTTCTGAAGCAGAGGCATTCATTTTCTCCCGCTCAGACATTAGAACTCCGGGTTCTTGGGTCATTTGCTTGGGTCTGAGAGTTCCACTCTTCATCCCTGGTTCTTAGGTCTTTGCACTCAGACTCAATGATAACTGTAAATTTCTTGCTTCTCCAGCTTGTAGACAGTATATTGTAGGGCTTTTGACTTTCATTGTGGCACAATACAATTCTCATAATAAATGTCCTCATATGTATACATACAGATTCCACCCATACTTCTTAATTATCAGATTTCAGTTATAGAGATGAGAACATGGACACCAAGAAAGAGTGAGGAACTTGCTCAGTCACTGAACATGCCATTTGTAAAGTGCTGCTGGAGTGGTCTCTTTCCTTAGGCATCTCAATACAAGCCCAAGTGACTTGCCTGTCTTTTCTCTTTCTTCATTCTCCTTAACTGACTCCCATATCCTTTGTGCAGTGTCTAACTTTCCATGATCTCTGTCTCAGGCCTTGTCTTTTCTTTTCCTCAATCCACTTGCTTATTCTGTTGATGTTATCAAAACTGCTTCTCTATAGATACTCACTTATAACTTATAAATCATTATTCAAATGGAAGCCCAGAAAAACATAGATTTCGAAGTCCTTAGCACATGACTTTATTTTTGCATTAGATGGTCCAGGAAGTGCCATAACAGAACCTAAAGAAACTTTCACAGACTTGAGAACCAGGTGATTTAAGGTCCAGATTCAGATATGATTAACTTCGAATAGCTTGTTAACCTCTCTTCATCTTCTTCTATTAAAGATAGTAAATCAAAATTTGAAGTGACGATAAAATGACATAAAACATGTTGCATAGTATATAGTAGGCACTCAGTAAATACATTATCTTCTCTTTTATGCCTACCTTATAGGTTACTTTAAAGTAGAAATTATATAATAGATGTGAAGACATGTCAAAGAGCTGAAATGCATTTTATTAGAATCAGGAATTTTCTGATCAGGAATTTAAAAATTGCCCTCTCCAAACATTTAAGAAAAGTTTTATGGTTGTAAAGAAACTTTAATCCAAAGAAATTTGCCTACCAGCTAAATATAGCAACTAAAGTAAGATATGAGATTAAGTCTTTCTATATTGGCTTCCATACCAACATGGTGATGATTCTGATGAGCTGTCTGTATCTACGGTGCACAGCCCATCTTTTTTCTGTCTTTGAACTTCGGAAAGTCTTTAATCAGGCCTAAACATTTTGTTGAAGGGAATTTGCCTGTAAAGTAATCACTTGGTTTCTGGCTGTTCTGTGGGATTCTGTTTCATGTTCTGAACCCATCTTGTGCCTTGGGCTCCCAGTGATATTTACTTATTTACTTTACATACTTGTGGGTTGGGCTCCAAGCCCATAAGCAGTCTTGATGTGCAAAGAGAGTGTTGGAATTTTATCTTCTCTTAAAAATATTAGAATCACTTAGGAATTACTACTGCCAGTGAAAATCTTGCAAACATCATCATAATATTTCCTTGCACATTTATCTTTTGCAATTATATATGTTTTAAGCAGGAAAAATTTGTTCTTCCCTAATTTCTTATACCTTGTTTCATGTTTTGAGATAGTAGCTGATGGTATTGAGAAGTTTTGTTTCTCCCTCCCATTGGAACTGTCTCTTTTTGTTTAATTGTTGTTATTTCCACTCATGTGAGGAGTACAGTTCCTTGAGTTGCAATTCAATTGTGCTCTATAGATCTTTGTTCTTGCATAAATAGTATCTCAGAATTTAACTAAAACTTTGAAAGGAAGTAACTCCAATTTGCAATCATCTTAAACAGTTTATTTTTAGCCCCAATAGTGTACACCTTGATTTTGATTGCATGCAACAGAAATTGGTAAAGTGAAGTAGAAGAGAAATTAATTAGAAGATGATGTAGATCCCTAAACATAAGGGAAAGATGGAAGGTGAATCTCAATAAAATGGCACAAGATCAAGTAGGTGGCCAGAATACCAATTGAAGATTTGGCATTGGAACAGTCTAGTTCCAATAGAGTGTGCCGATAGAGATGCCATTGAACACTGGGTATCAGAGCTGCCACAGCTATTCCTGGACAATGTATGATACCACTAGCTGTGGAATAAATTCTCAATTGTTTTTAATCCTGTGTAATATTTACTCTAAAATCCATCTCTATGATGGCATCAGACTAGATAAAACATATACTCAGACAAAAACTTTCAGCTTCCATAAGTCAGAGATGGGGCACTACCTCTCAACAAGACTCCAAAAATAGTCATTTCAATAAGCCAAGGATCTTTATGCTGATAATAAGCAGTAAATGGAATGTTCATCATATTTCATTTAAAATATCATTTTCAGAAACCTTCATTTTTGAGAAGATGAAATAAAAGGGCATTATCTTATTTATTTTACTAAGTACCACTAAAACCATGTATATTATAAATAAGACAAACATAAGACCTTAAAAAGAGAAAAGAGAAAGAAAGATGGCTATAAAGTATTTGAAGAAACAAGATTAATAAGTTCACATGTATTCTTTGTGTCTTATACAACGCAAACCTGGAATTGAAGAAGCAGGCAACCTAGAAACATCAAAGGCTGCATACAAGTCCCAGCAAAAGCTTGCTTTATCAAACCAAAGTACTGAGAAACAGATATATAGAAAATTACATGGAAGCCTGTACTTGCACAATAACCCAGCAATAATGAGGAGACCTAGTGAAGAGTAATAATTTTCACCTTTCCCAGAAGTAATGGGTCCATCCTTAATGTGGTGTCAGTGGAAAACAATTAGGGAGCCAGAATGTCTGCTCTAGATACCTCTATGCCAGGAACAAAGACCAGAGATAGTTTTATTACATCACATAGGTCCATAGGCAGCAAAATGAACCTCAAATTAAACCTTATACAAAAATTAACTTAAAATGGATCATAAATCTAATGTAAAACATAAAACTGTCAAACTTTTGCAAAATCCGAGATTAGTTCTTTGGAAATCTATGGATATGCATAGAGTCCTTAGATTTGACACCAAAAGTATGACCCATAAAAGGAAAATTTGACAATTTGGAATTAATTAAAGTTAAAAACTAGCCTATTGAAAGACTCTGTTAAAAAGATGGAAATATAACCTACAAAGCTAGAGAAAGTATTTGGAAACCATATATCTAACATAACAGGAATAAGTGGAGAGCTTTCAAAACACAATCGTTTAAATGACATTCAATCGTAGAATGGACGAACTATGAGGAGATATTTCACCAAAGAAGATATCTAGAATGTAAATATTCATATGCAAAGAAGTGCAACATTATGAATCATGGCAGAAATGGAGTATCATTACACACAGGTTAGAGTGGATAAAATAATAAAGAGTGATGATCTAAAAATCTGAAGAGGACTGTGGAAAAATAATATATTACAGTTAAAGATGCTGTAACAAAATACTGCAGAATGGGGAGGTTAAGGAAGAGACATTTCTCGCAGTCTGAAAGCTGTAAGTTCAAAATGAAGATGTTATTTGGTTTGGTTTCTGGTGAGATCTGCTTTTGACATGCAGACAGCAGCTTTCTCACTATATCTGTACAAGGCATTTCCTCTGTGTGTACAGAGGGATAGCTGATCTCTGGTAGGGCGCCATTCCTATGAGATTAGGGACCCACTCTTATGACTTCATTTTACTTAAATGACCTCCCTAACAGCCCTACCTCCAAGAGTCATACGTGTGAGTTCAGACTTTGACATATGAACTTGAATTCAAGGGAGACACAATTCAGTCTGTAACACTGTATCACTCACAGATTCCTGGTGGCAATGTAAAATTATATAGCCACACTGGCAAAGAGCTCTTCAGATTCTTAAAATCTAAAAATGCAACTACCATAGGATGCAGTAATTGTACCCTTGGGCATATATCCCAAAGAAATGAAAACTTAGGTTTATGCAAAAAATTGCACATGAATTTTTATAATAGCCTTTAAATATCTACACACACACACACACACACACACACACACACACACACACCAAAAACCAGAAACAATTGTTTCATGGGTGATTGGTTTAACAAACAGTCATATATTGTTACCACAGAATTAAAAGGAATGAACTATTGATATTTGGAAAAATCTAAATAATAAAGCTTCAGGTAATTCTTCTAAGGAAAAAAAAAAAAAAAAGCAAGCTGGGCGCGGTGGCACAAGCATGTAATCCTAGTACTTAGGAAGGCTGAGACAGGAGAATTACGAGTTCAAAGCCAGCCTCAGCAAGGGTGAGGCACTAAGCAACTCAGTGAGACCCTGTCTCTACATAAAACACAAAATGGGCTAGGGATGTGGCTCAGTGGTCGAATGCCCCTGAATTCAATCTCCAGTACCAAAAAATAAATAAATAAATAAATAAATAAATAAATAAATAAATAAATAAATGAAAGAAAAAAGTAGAAAAAGTAAAAGGTGGCGTTATTCTATCATTTCATGTGTATAACATTATTTTTTTTTCAGTACCAGGGATTAAACCCTGGGATCAATTTACCACTGAGCCACAACCCCACCTCTTTTTCATATTTTTTTTTTAGAGATAGGGTCTTGCTAAGTTGCTTAGGGACTTACTCTAACCTCCCAAGCCACCGGGGTACAGGAATGCACCACCCTGCCTGGCTATATAATATTCTTGAAATGACAAAATTATTGAAATGGAGGACAGGAAGAGTTGAGGACTATAGGAAATGAATGTGGTATCAAAAGGCAACCTGAGGGATCCTTGAGTGATAGAAATATTCTGTGTCTTGACTCTATCAGTCTCAATACTCTGATTGATATAGTTTACTAAAGTTTTATAAGATGTTATCATTGGAGAAAACTAGATAAAGCCTTACATGGGGTTTTTCTATGATTGTTCCTGCATGTAACTCTATAATTACTTCAATATCAGAAAATGTAATTTTTAAAAAAGACAGCATTTACCTCTAAGCAATTAAGGGTTACAGAAGAGAGGAAAGGAAAGGAAAAATTGGACAAGAAAATCTAGTAATCCTATTGAAACACATTTCCAAACATGAAAAACTCACATAGCTAGAGAATATTCTTGAAATGTGTGTAATATGTCTGTTACAGACAAGCAATGGCGAGAAGCCTAAGAGAGATTCTAAAAGGTGAACCACTGAGCATGAGATCCATGTAATTTTGGATCAGTAAATGACTCCTCAAAGCACATATCTAAAATACTTGGCAAAGAGTGAAGGGTGGTCTTACTTTTGAAATGGAAATTTGAAGGGACCCAGGTCCTTGCTCCCCAAAGAAACTAAGTGCAACTAGTGAAAATTAAAAACAAAAACAAAAACTAAAATCCAAAGCATTAAATTCCCTGCATATTGTTCTAAGGAGATTTATTTAAAGAAATCTACTAAAATTTGATAAGAACAGTGAAAGCCTGTGACATTAAACCCATATCCTACCTACTCTTTCTCTCCCTGTTCCTATCTCAGCACAACAGAAGCTCTACTCTAGGAGGGCATAGCTAGGAACTTGGTGATCTCTAGCTCCCTGTTGGCCTGTGGTATCTTCACAGGACAGATAGGCTGCCAGCATTTCTCAGACCTCATAGCACTGTGCTACAGTTATTAAGTTCCTGGGAGTTTTGGTTAAAAAAAAGTCACGTGCTACCTTCTTCTATCTGGCCAGCACTCATAAGAGGGAGATTTGGCTTCAGCTAAGGCATGCTGAGAATACTGGGGCCAAGGTGGTCTTTACCTTGTTTTATTTATAGCAGTTTCCATACCAGGGGAATCTGAGAAGACCAGAGACAGTGGCATCTGCTGACAACCCTGTAGTAAAACAGGGATGTTATTAAGACAGGATCAGGCCACTGTACCTATGCCTTGCTTTTCTGATCAATGTCTCAGAGATTTTGCTAGGAATATAAGCAGGGCTTTGGAACAAAGAAATCCAAAGCTCTATTGAAAAGGAAATTCAAAAATTTCAAGGGAATTTTGAAAATAATGGAGATTTTGCTGGTAAGAATTAAGAGAGAACCAGTAATACTGGGAAAGCAATAAGCTAAACCATGAGCCAGTTAGTTTACCAGAGAGGACCAAGCAAAGGGACTCCTGGGCAAGCTCTTCCTGGATCAAAGCAACCTCACGCAGTGACCTCAAAAGCTACCCTCAGAGAAGGACCCAACATTAATTGAATCAGACTGCAGTTATTTACAACCCACAGAACTGTCAAAACAACAGAGCCCTCAGTTGGCAATTAGTGGTGCCAAACAGCTGCCTATGACCAGGGAAAGTGACAGTTAAAGAGTCCTGAGACAATCAGGATGGTTGCACACAAGCCCAAGGCTACACCTTTCCTGGAACAAAAACAGAGGTGTCACATTGTGAGGGAAATAGACTGCACTGAAATAGTCCAGCCTGTCACTAAAGGAAAACTAGTGAATAGCAACTACAGCCAAGGGGTTAAAGACTGAGTGAGAGTGTCTACCATGTGTTGCTGCATCATTTAAAATGTCCAATTTTCAACAAAAATGTAAGATATGCAAGGGAGCAGGAAAGTGATTCATACAAATGAAAAATATCTGACAACAGAAACTGGACAACTGAAGAAGGTCCAGATGTTTTATGTTAGAGTTTTTGGCTTTGAGCATCCATTAAAAATATGTTCAAGCAAAACCAGATTAAAGAAGTATGTCAAGGTATGATGTACAGCACAAAGGAGGTGAGTAGGAAAAAGCTGTGCTGCATTAAGGAAATCACACCAGATAATAATTCAGATCCATAGAAGTGAATTAAGGGGAACAAAAATGGTAAATAAGAAAGGTGATGTTAAAAATGCTCCAAATAGACACTTGTTTTTTCTTCTCAATTGTTATGAAAGATGCTTTAGTAAATAATAATTATAACATTGTATTTTGGGGTATATAACAACTATAGACATAGAATGTATAACAATAATAACACAAAATGGAAAGAGGGAATACAGTTATTTATAGGTGCAGTGTTTCCACATCTCACTGGAATTAACTTAGCATATAAATCTAAAGTAGACCCTAGAAAAACCACTGGGAAAATAACTGAAAAAAAGCAAAAGTATTAAAAGTAAAATCATTGAAGAAATTTCAAGGTGACATTAGAAAATATTCACCAGTGCAAAAGAAAGCAGCAGAAGACGAATAGAGGAAAACAGCATATAACATAAAAAACAAAGCAGAAGTAAATCTAACTATATAAATGACAAAATGATGTACTTCTTGATATATTTTGTTCTTGACATATACTTAATATATAATTCTTGATATATCTCAAAACATGAAAAACTTCATAATGAAAATATCTCATATTGAAGGTATGATGATTTTGCCAATGAAAATGTTTTTTATCTCAATCAACATTTTAAGAAAAGTGAGATAATGTTTAATTTTTTAAAAATACTGTGGGTGGCATATGAATCCACAATTAAAATTATCACTATCAGATATTTTGTTTTCTGTACAATGAATCAAACTTTTACAAGTGGTGCACAAATTACCAATGCCACTTAATTAAATTGAAATAGAAAATATGACATTTAAATTCTTTATTTTCAACTGATGTTTAGATTCATTAGTACTAATAGCCATACTTACATAGCATGCATTATTTATCAGGCACTTTTCTAAATTCTTTCCATGTATTCACTCCTTTAATCTTTAAAACTCTATGAAAAAGAATTACTACTAATACTTTATTCTTTCCTTCTTGATGAAGAATGAAGCTCAGATATCTTTCACAATATCACACAGCCATGAATACATGGGGCTGAGGTTTAAAGTTAGATAGTCTGGCAATAAGTTCTGTAAAGTTAAACATTATGCTATCCATATTAAGAGTTTCTTTCTTAAAATAATTTTATATGGATGGGCCAAACGCAAAATGGTTCAAGAATTTGATTGAAGTCACTCAAACAGAATGCAGAACTGTTTCCTGAACATTCAAGAATACTTAAGGAAGTCAGAAAAAATAAAGTCACCTTTATATTTTATATCTTATTCTATTCTTTCAAAGTGATCAAACAGAAGACTGGTGGTTGATTTGGTTTCAAGATCATACTACTACCGTGCAGCTAGGATGAACCTTGGATTTCAGATTTCCTGGGTCCTAGCGTTAGGATTTTTCATCCAAAACAAAAGAGAAAGTTGCAAGAAGCACTTCTCATTGCAATTATCAGTTCAGCAAAATAATACCCATAGCAGTTGTTCTGCAATTAGATCAATTATCACTGTATTTTAAATATCTTTCTTAATAGGAACACTAAATAAGGATGGATTGAGTGAAAATGAGAATAAAAGCCTACAAATAATATTGCAGAAAGATCAAGGTGAATGAAGATCAAAAACAAACATTTGTGATTCTTGGAGAAGATCATTGAGGCCTTATACATGCTCTCTGGGAGGAAATCAGGTGAAGATTTCTGACATAAATTTGGGCTAGTTGTGGGAGGGAGGGGGTGCATGTGGAAACTAGACTTTCATTCTGAAATATTGCTGTATAAGCCAAAATGATCATGAAAAATGTAGAGATGTAGATAGCAAGAGTCACACCTCAGTGCTGTTTCCTGACTATGTACTGGAATTCAAACTTTAAATTGTATTAAATAGATTGGCTGTACATGGTAAGTATCAATAAGAAAGTGGAGATAGAGGTCCAGAATCCTTTTCTATCAAGCTATTTTTATAGTAATTAAGAAGAGTCATAACAATTCTTTTGAAGATGTTAACTTGGAGTTAATTCTACTTCTCTCACCAACAAGTAATTTTGAACAAGTTCATACATCTCAGTGTTCAGATGAACTTTACGTTTTATTACTTTCTGACTTTCTGCACCTTTAGTATTGTATGTGCCTTGTAAATCTCTAAGAGAATCCTATAGCATGCATTTTTGCCCAAACCTATTGATCAGAGAAACTATTTTTAAAAGGACTAATTTGATGGATATTTTATTCTTAATACATACTTAAGAAAATTTTGCAAGAAATAGTCATTTGCACTTCACTTACAATTTTTTTTGTTATAAACTTATTTTTTCTATTTTCTCTCTGAACTTGGATTTCACAAGTGATACACGGTAACTTTTCAAAAAGTGCATAGGTGTGAAAATCATTTCTACCGCTTCCCATTACTACTTCAGTACCCTGAACTAGAAATTGTTGGCTCTGGATACCTACCAGGCAATAAAGCCTCATAGTAGAACAGCTCAGCTCTTTCTTTATCAGACATGCTGAGCACAGCCTTATACCAAGGATCAATTAGTAAACCTTCTGCTTCTTGGGCATGAAGCAACTGATTCAGGAATTCAAGAATTTCTGGTCTGTTTATTTTTTCCACTGCAAAGGCAGGGAAAATTGGGTTCCTGCTTTGTGGCATAGAACATCTCCTGTATGACAAAAGTTGAGAGATCAAACAGCAGCAGAAAATCCAAATCTTGCCCAGTGTTACCAAGTTTTGGTGTGCAAGAGATGCTCTTTCTGTATCTTCTAACCTAACTGCTTAGTCTAATATCCACATTTCATCTCTTTTCTTTTTCACCCTTCATTCTCAACCTCTCTTCAAGGGTTTTCTTTGATTTTAGTTTTTTTTAAATTTATTTATTGGTTTATAGATTCATTAATTCATCCAATAATTATTTTCCCTGATGGGTGCTCTGATGGATAAAGACAGTGATAGGGAACCTGCTATTTAGAAACTTTAGCTTAGTTGGAGAAAAAGACATGCAGAAAACACTCCGTGCACAGAGTATAATAGATTAGAAGTGGTGTTCAAAACAAGAGGTAAGACATCCTATGGATTGAGAGGAAAACTCTTCTAAGGGAGAACCTGGGAAAGTTTCATTGAAATGGTGAAACTGAGCCTATCTTGGGTCTGCAGAGAGTTCTTAGCATCTGCTATGGGCCAGCTTGAAAGAATACCTATGAATAAATTTTAAAAAGTCAGGTAACATTTACTGAGTGCCACAAACCATCCCAGGTGCTTTTCTTGGGTTCTCTTTCACAATTACAGAAAGCAAATGCTGCTTTCTGAAACCTAAACTATAAAGAAGAATCTTCAAAGAGAGAGTAAACAGAAGAGTGAATTGGGAGAATCAAGGTGTTTCAGAAGGGAATGGTATGTACAAGAGCCAACGGTAGCCAGATGTGGTGATGGACACCTGTGGTCCTAGTGCTCAGTAGGCTAAGGAGGGAGGAACATGTGGCTTTGACTTCAGAATCAGCCTGAGCAGCATAGTGAGACCCAACTCAAAATAAAACACACACACACACACACACACACACACACTCACATGCCAAGAGCTAGTGTTAGAGGAGCATATCCAGATTAGAGAGCTATCCCACTGGATTCCTGGGAAGAGCTATTACTATAACAATTACATCGATTTCTTGTGAGAATTAAATCAATGACAGTGTAAAAGCCATACTGGATAGCATAAATTAGGTGTTCTTTATTTCCCTCCTTCGATCGCCACCTTTTTTTAGCTTTAAGTAAATAGTTATGCAAATTCATACTTTTTTTTGTGGTATAACCAGAGGGCTCCCCTAAACATGAGACAATAAAAGTCATTCTAAAAGTGCTATTGTTTTTTTGAAGTCTAAAAGCAAACCATGGAAAATCAAGATGAAATCCACTGAGTGATTTTTTTTTTTTTTGGCTAGGAAAATTATAAGGCAGGGATAATAAACATATGCGATATTTGGGCCTAAACCTTCTGAAGAGGCCAAGTAACATTAGGAAAAACGAAATAAAATAAGAGTCAGAAGATAAAAAGGAAGAAAAGAAAGGACCTATTAAACTGGATGACACCATAGGAGGAGACATGGCTTTGACTCTGTACAAGTGCAGAGGGTGCCATGCACGAGGCAACCTATGGAGCTGGGCAGGGCACAGCCTGAAGTTTCATATGGGTAGCACTACACCACAGCTACCTATGACACACAGGGATGGTATATTGTAAATTTTGAAAACTGTTAATGACTTTTGACACTAGAATGAATTGGATTGTGAAGGATCACAGCTGTGGTCACCAGAAGTTTCCAAGTAAAAATAAATATAGATTTTTTTACTCTATCAGGGATTTTATACAAAGAAGAGAAGCTGAGATAGATTACCTAGTATTTGTCTTAACTCACTCTAAAGTTTCATATTTCTGTGTAACTTTTGTCTACACAATTTTGACTTTCCTCCTTTAAATACGCATGTGTATAATTAGAACACATTATTAATATAATAATAGTTATTATTATTATACAGCACCAGGTGTGCTTTATAACTGAGCTACATCCACAATAATTTTTTATTTTGTACTGTAAGACAGGGTTTCATAAAGTTGCTTAGGGCCTCACTAAATTGTTGAGACTGTCCTCAAATTTGTGATCCATCTGAGATGCATCCAATTAGCCACTGGGTCCTCTGGCATTATAGGCATGGACCAGCACATTCAGCAGAACACAGTGTTTTTGAAATACATAATACAGAAAATAATTCAAAAAACTGAAATGTATCCTTACTTAATCACGTAGTGAACAACCTGTTAACCCTTATATTACTCCAAATACTTGCCAGTGCTCATTGTTCAGTATATTTTTCTTCTAGTTCATCTTTGGTGTCCATATGCTATTTTTTCCTATTCACAATCAGATATTGCTTTTTATCAATTCCTACAACTTTGATGTATTAATAATAATTTAAAATATTTTAATAGCTTCATATTTATATTACTCTATACAGAAGTAACCTATAGATCCTGCTAAAGCGATTGACGAGGAAAAGACATAGCCACAAAGGAGAGAGCTTTGTGAAGAGGGAGCCAAAGGCTAGAGTTTCAAAGTCACTACCAAGGAAGGTGTGGAGCCACCAGAAGGTAGAAGAGGTGAGGGAGGATTCTCCCCTAGAGCCTGTAGGTGCTGGTAGCCTCCAGACCTGAGACAAGAAATGTCTGTTGTTTTCAGCCACCAGTTTGTGGTAACTTGTTGCAGCAGCCTCAGGAAACTCATATATATTCATATGCATTTTCTCATAACCACATTTTATCATAATCATAACTGCTAATTGATCTTTATCAACTGAGTAACACTAAAGGGGCCTTAGCAGGCTAGACTGAAGCAACATGGCACTAGATTTTTTTCTAATCTTGGCACCCGGTTTAAGAAATTATTTTTGAAATGTCATTTGCTTCTAACAAAGGAAGTTTTTCTTTACTCTGAAATCGAAACTGTTCATGCATAAGCTTAGGAAGAAGTTAAAATCTGATCCCAGCATGAGGGAAAATGGAAGACGCCAACACACACACACACACATAAAACCCCACAATATTTGATGTAATGTCTGGATTATTTAATAAAATATATTATGCCCTTCCTTACTCCCTCCCCAATTTCTAAATTATTATATACAAATAACAAACCAACTTGATTATCAAGTGTACATCCTTATCATTTTTACTCATGCAGAGCTGGAGTTTCCATAAATATTCATGCAAAAATTTCCCTTTATGCCTTCAAAATCCTTGTTTGATGGTCTGAAGTTAGATTTCTGACACTGTTCAATGTCAAGGGCACTGCAGCTTCCTCTGAACAAAACTTCCTGGCTCTCTGCAGAATCACTACTGCAGATGCAGGTTTTGCAGTATTAAAACAAGAAGACCAGGATCAGACAGAATCCTGCAAGTTGATGGACAGACACACAGACACACACAATATTCTACACACGAGTCATTGTATCTATGTTATTGGCGCAAAATCTTGAAGTATGCAAGGAAAGCCTCAGTATGTGTGCATCTACCGTGTTTCTGACTGTAGAGACACGAGGCCATGTCTTCAAATAAAGCACAATCCTTTCGAACATAGACAAGAATTAAGTAACTGACACTTCTATTACACTGATTGACATTTCATTATCTAAATGCCCAGCCTTCTTTTCGCTTTGGGATAATTAGTTGTCAGTTCTCCAAAGCAATTACATTGTCTGTGTTACCACAGTTCCTCAAAGGACAATGGGGGGATATTTTTTTAAAAAATTATATTCAGAAGAAGCAAAAGTCTAAAAGAAAACTGTTATGATTCCATGAGATTAGACCTCAGGAAAATAAATAAATAAATAATCTGCCACCTCTTATGTTACCTATAGGTAGAAAAGGAAAATAAGTTATTTGAAGCAGTGTCTTATGAGTGAAATATATAGTGGACAATATCTTTGACAATATTTCCCCAGAAGTGAAAGTTGATTTCTAAGAATTGGTGACAACTATCACTATGCTGAAAATGATGCTTTTATCAAAGTGTGGTTGCCTCTCCTAACCTCATACATTGGGCATGAATTACTTCTTAATTTTTCTTATTTGTATGTGATTTTCTAAACTTCTAGATACGTATTAGTATTTTAGGGTGATTTTCTAAACTTCTAGATACGTATTAGTATTTTCTCTTTTCTCAATAATTTCATAGTACAAATGGAAACTAGTTTTTCCTTTGGCTCCAGACTTCTTATTGAACATTTTAAAAAGTTCAGATTCATTCTGCAGTGATCTACATAGAGAAACATCAGGAGAATGGAAATGCAGACACAGATAACAGGTAAATGTGAAAGATGAATGAAAGTGCACAAGGTCAGACTTGAGAGGAGGGTTGGAATTAGAACTTATTTAAACTTGTGATAGCCACAGGTATAGTAATGACAACTAAAAAGGGAAAGGGAAGGACTAACCCAAGAGGGAAGCCCTTGCCTGAGCTGTGAATATAAGGCATAAGTCGAGTGGGCTGGAGCAAGGACCTAGGTGGAGGGAGCTGTGTACTAGAAAGGACACAACTGTAGAATGCTGGAGCTAATCAGGCCCTAGAGATCTGCGTGTCTACCACATTCAGTAAGTCAACAAAAACAAACTATATTTTATGAGCCCAGAGGCTGAGGATTTAATGACCAGCAGAAAGTAACATGGCCTCTGTGGTTGCTCATGATAGTCAATCAGTAGCAAAACTGAGGTTAAGAAAAGGGGCATGGCCTGCTCCAGATCAGCCATGTTTTTATACCACAGTGAACTCTAGAATCTCAGTCTCTGGAATTAAAATAGGCAGAGTAGCTGTAAATAGTGGCATTTAGGGGTCATTGACAATGACTTGTGATGAGAGTGGTTTGTCTTTCTGAATAAATTCTGTACCCTGGGCCATCCTCTCCTAAATCTCTCTCAGCTACCTGCAAAGTTTCATGTTTATGAAGCACATGGTCATCAAACCTTGACTGAAGAAGATAAGACTAGAAACTAACATTGAAGGTGCAGCCTTCTAAAAATTCCTCCAGAGTTCAACATGACCACCTCCTACCCATCTACCATCAGGCATGCCACTGATGTCTCTTTAATATTTGCTTTTTCCATAGGTCTCACACCCTGTAAAGTGCTCTCATGCTAAAGTACAGTTGTTTCTGGAGTGAAAGTATAAGGTTACAGGATATCTCATCTATAAAATTTGATAGATGGTTTAAGAATGAAGTAGCTAAGTTCTAAAGGCAGCAAATAGTCCTTTTCTTCAGATGAGTATATCCATACATGTTTGTGCAAGAGAAAAGAAGAGTAGTTAAGAAATGGTAGAAATCCATCCGTATAAAAATGTCTTCTAGAAGATCAAAACATAGATTATCAGAATTGGAATGTTGGTCCAATTTCCTTATGTTATACATGAAATATAATTTATAGTATTTAAGTTATAGCCAATGAATTGCAGAACCATGGAAATAAGTAAATATTCTGACTGAGTCCAATGTTGTTTCATGTTCCCTTGCTATTGGTTGTTCACACAAAACTTGACATTGATTCACAATTGCAATTGTTAATGCCAGTTTCTAATGCCAAAGTCAATGCAAGAGAGAATAAATATCACCAAATAATGCTAAGCATCCTTAACAATGTCATTGATGGGTACCAGCCATCTTTGCTTAGGTCTAGTTCTTCATTGGGAGACTCGTTAAATGAAAAATTTAAATGATGACGGATTTTTATTTTTATCCCAGCAAAAAAAATTCTAAGAGTCAGACTGTCATGCTAAGTGAAATAAGCCAATCCCCCAAAACCAAGGGCCAAATGTTCTCTGTCATATGTGGATGTTGACTCACATTTGGTGTGGGGAAGGGGCAAAGGTTCACCAGATTGAACAGGCAGAGTGGGAAAAGGAAAGGAGAATGGGAATAGGAAAGACAGTAGAATGAATCAAATATAACTTTTCTATGTTCATATATGAATACATGACCTGTGTAACTTTACATCATATACAACCACAAAAATGGGAAGATATACTCCGTGTGTATTTATGTATACAGATATATATATGTACCTATATATATACAAACATATATGTCAAATATATGTCAAAATGCATTCTAGTCATGCATAACTAGAAAGAACAAAATAATTTTAAAAAGATTAAAAAAATCTGAGTCAACTTATATAACTAAGTTATAATGCTCATCTCTTAGCAGACAATAAACATTAGTTAAATAAATAGTCCAAGAAGAGATTTCAAAGATACCTTTTAGCAATGAAGAGGCGTCATGATGTAGTACAAAGACTAGAGAACTTAAAATCATGAGTTGGAGACATTGGGTAATCTACTTAACAACTTTGAAGCTCAAATCCCTTATGAAGAAAAGTTAAATAATGATATCTTTGTCTTAGAGCTTTTAGGGGAAATTAAATAAAATGCCATTCAAAAGCTCTTGCTGTGATATTCAATGCTATAAAATATGCTTAGAAGTACTAATTGTAATCTCTTGCTATAATACATTTGACTTTGAGAAGAAGCAAAATATTCAATAGTTCCAGAAAATCAATATGTGGATTAACTATAAGACTGTCACCAGCGAAACTTGGAAAAACAGATTCCTTGGTTTTATCCAAAACCTACCTGAGTTAGGATCTTTGAAGGATAGTTCCGAAAATTTTGGGTTCTGTTTATAGCTCTATAGGATATTCTAATATTCAGCCCCATTTATGAACATTAATCTTTTGTGAATAGAGTTTCCTTAATTTAATGTCATTTACATCCTCCTTCTGGAGACACTAACTCTGGTTATGTTTTTCTGAATATAGATTGTCCTATGACTAATTTGATGTTACATTATATAAGTGCTCAATAAGTAATCTCAGCCAAATAACAAACATATAATTTGGTAAACTTCTTTGGCCAGAAATAAATTGGCATTTTTTATTCAATTCCTAAGAAAATTTAATGGACAAATGTACACACATACACATATACTTCTATGGAAATATTTGAAGTTGTGAATATTATATGTTCATAACTTAAGATGACTGCTACAGGCAGACACATAAATAGATTTATGGCTCATATTTGCATGCAAGAGATTCAGCTATTTTCCTGCCTTACAAATGACTTCTGTAATTGGTTGAAAAACAGCAATAACCACCTAAATTATATATGCTTACTTGGTAAGAAAAACAATTTTTCTTCTCAGAGGGCTTGATTTATAAGTGTTTGTTTTAACTTTGTCATGACAATTTCCACACTATATGTATGAAATTGACATAAACATGAAACTTTTAGCCACACCAACATATGTTTTGCCAATTAATTTAAAATGTCATCTTCTGTTGGGGCATACATAGCTAGACCTTTTAATCAAATATGTCATGAGGTTACCAAAATCTGATTTGTGCAGTGCCACAAACATTTTCTGTGGCTTTGGCCTAGTGACTTATCTTTGGATATGAATTTCCTTATGAAATTTAATGAGATATCAAAACAAGTTTTTTTTATTGGTTTCTTTCATTTTGCCCAATAAGATTCTCTTAGTTTTCCTTACACTAGAGATAGAAAGAATCTGAAATAAACAAAATCTATGAAATAAAATCACCCATAATTCATCAACAGAGTTGTATTAAAAAGATTAAACTTCACGGGTTTATTAAAATGAGAATGGAAAAAAAAATCCACAAACCTCCCTGAAAAGATATATGTGATGTATAGCCATTCAGAGGCTCAATTATAGACTACTATGTGAGGGTTATTAACTAGGAAGCATCCCACAATAATAGGCAATGGCCTTAGGAAACTCAGTCTGGCATAGCTTGAATGCGTCTGGTTCCCATTCATAACCCATCATTTAAAAAAAATACATCATTTAAAGGATAAACGTAAAATATGAACTCCATAATCTAATGAAGACTCTCGTCAAAATTGCAATTGTGTCTTAAACCTGCTCAAAGTAGCACAGGAGAAAGCAGCATATCCAGGCAAAAGAATATTTCACAGTGACCTGCAGTCTGTTTGCTTTCCTGTCTTACTCCTTCTTCCCTCCAGGGAATATGGACTGTGATAAGGAACATGATGACCGGCATAATGTGGATTGCTTGCTCATATCCCTGTAATCCAATTAGAAATCCATTCAGCGCCCCTGCAGGAGCTATCTATTGCAGCCACTTTTCCTCAGCCAATTTATGCTCAAATCCATCAATAGCACTTCATGTGCACTGCCTTTCAGGGTCCTTCAGCATTTTCCTTCTGACTCAAGCACCATGCACAACAATACATCAGCACACCCACCACGGCCCAGACAAGACTACCTCTTGATATGCTTCCTCCACAGCACTTGCTCTACCCTCTCACTTTTTGTCTATTTTTCCCCTTTCCCTTTCTTCACCTCTATTTCACTGCAGAAGAGGCAAGTGCTTACTATATAGAAATTAAAAAAGAAAGAAATTCTTCCTACTGTAATGTTAAAAGGAATTCTAGTCAATATTAAGTGATGTGTAACATTAGGATACATTTTTACATAATCACAAAGACATGAAATATGATTTGTTCTGATTCAGTACTCAGCACTTCCTCCTTTACCCCTCATTCTTTCTCTCTGTCTTTGCTCCCCTGTGGCTACTCTAGTGATCTTTCTGTAATTTATTTACAGTTTTTTTTTAATTAGTGTCATGGATATACTTGATGTTGGAATTCACTGTGCTATTTTCATGTGTGTACATAGGAATGGTTGGTAAAATTCATTCCAGTGTTTTTTCCTTTTCCCATCCCTCCTTCCTTTTCTTCAATTCACTTCATCTATTCTACCAATCTTTACTTATTTTGATGAAATTCCCTCTCCCTTTTTATCTTTCTCTCTTTTTTTCTTTCTTTCATTTTTTATTCTCTGCCTCTCACATTATTTTGAATTGGCTTCTGATGTTATACACAACTAAAAAGAATGAAAAACAGTGATTTGTATTTATTAAAAAAAATAATGGGTAGAAGGCACTTTCCTGCAGTTGAACTATGAACTGGGACTCGAGGTATGAAAGTGTTAAAGTCACTGGGAATTTGTGCATTATGTGCTTGTATGAATATGTAACCAGGAACTCCACTGTTACATATAATTATAATGCAACAATACAAATTAGATAAAAAATAATGGGTGGTGTGTGTTATTTGCTAAGATGTTGTCTTTTTGTTCCTTCTTTTCTCTTTTCAAATGATCTCAATCCTTTGCAGAGAGCTTGTGAATCCCTGAAGCTCTCTTTGCTTGGCAGGAAACACAGCTCTTCCATAGCAGAAGGGTCTGATATGGGTGAACCAGACATAATCTTTGATAAGGAATTAGAAGATAAGAAGGGCTCTAACTCTTAACTGGCTCTTTGATTCTATGCAAGTTACTTGTCTCTGAGCTTCACTTTTCTCAATTGAATAATAAATGAGTTAGACTAAATCAGTAGTTTTTGAATAGATATCTCAGGCCTGAATTAGAATGTTAGGAAGGTATAATTAGATTTTACTTTTCAACATTCAATAGGCTTTCCATTCCCTCTAAAAACTGGAACAAGACAGGGATGCCCTCTCTCACCACTCTTATTCAATATAGTCCTTGAAACTCTTGCCAGAGCAATCAGACAGACGAAGGAAATTAAAGGGATACAAATAGGGAAAGAAGAACTCAAACTA
>CM053399.1:37077869-37137276 GCA_028644305.1 Xerus rutilus
GTGGGGGGCAGGAAAGGGGAATGGGTATAGTAAAGATGGTTGATAAAAATACATATAAATATATATATATATATATATATATATATATATATATATACTGTTCATTGAAAGTGCATATAAAGATGTTTAATATGAAGAATGTAAAAAAAAATAAAATAAAAATAAAAAAATAAAAAAAACATTCAATAGGCTTTCATTTGTAAAAAAGAAAATAAACTGAAACTAGAAAAAGTTTAAGATAAGGTCTTTTCTAGCTCTGTGATCTACAATTTGGGAAGTAAGAACCACAATGAATAAACATAATGAAATTTTGTTAATATTACTCATTGTTTATAAGCACTTTGATTCCCTGATGCGGAAAATAAATGAAGCCCACAGACATGGGGACAAGCAGATGCTATTCATTTAGAGCTTAATATAGCAAGTGAGTGAGCCATCATCACTTACGATTGGCACAGACTCCAGGCACACAGAGAAGTGAAATAGTTTTATCATGGAAAAAAGTTTCTTGGCATGGGCAAGCTATAGGCAGACTAGCTACAGGAAGGGCATTCTACATGAAAGATTAGGAATATACATGTATATATGACATATATATTTATAATATTGATTATATATTCTAATATATAATATATATAAATAACTATATAAACATATACATATATATATTTTTTTTTCCTTCAGTTGATCCACAATTGAAAGTGGAGACAAAAATTAGGGTTGTCAGTAATTCATCAAGCCCTGGCCATTTGGATTCTATCTTATTTCTGTGTGGCTTTATGGGCTGGTTGCTACAGTTAGTGATAAATCCTCATGAACTAATGACTGGCTTCTGGGCTAATTGCTGCAGGTCGTGGATGGGGTCAGTCATATTTTTATGTATAATCTTGTCATTTTCCATTTCTTTATTTGGTCTCTCAATGGTTTTATTTGAGTTCTAAACTAGCAGTAAAAATGGAAAAAATTACCTTGTTATCTTCCCTATTACTCCCTATTTGAGAAAGAGTTTTCAATTCAAGCTCTTTATTGTTACATTAAGTCCCTACTAGCTTATCTGGTAACTCTCCTGGGAATTTTGTTTTTCCTTTCCTTCCTTTTAAGGAAAATAGAGAGCAGATGAAAAATGTCTATCTTTCACAGTCTTCTTATATAGATTGGAATGGAAACCACTGATAAATATTAACTGATAGATGGATCCCTGCCACTACTTGCGGCTTCTAAAAAGATGTCAACACCTTGCTGCTTTTCCCCAATTTCTCTCCCTCATATCCCATCTTGTCCCTTTATCTCTTATTCCTTCCTCTCTTCCTTATTTTCTTTCCTCCTCACTTCATTTCAAATATGACAAGAGGCATATAGGTACTAAATTGCCCTCCAAAGTTTTATTTCAGGTGGGCATGGTCAGGAGGATCATGTTGTCTTGCCCAATCTGGCTTTTCACTTACAGGAAAAATGCTATGCCCCAGACATGACAGGTCCAAGATTCTGATGTCCAACTTATTCATAGTTTGGGAAATTCATACCAGGAAGGGCAAGCTGAGGAGATAGAGGCCACTGTACTCTCTGGCACTGGTAAAGCAAGGCTGTCCCTCCAGAAGAAGACTGTGTTGCCATCTCTAGCTTTGAGTGACAGCTCTCAACAAAGGGACTGGCTTTATATGGGACAAAACATGAAGAAGTTTACGCTTAAAGGCATTGTTGAAAACAACAGAGATTTCACTGGCACACATTGAAGAAGTAGCTGGTAGTTCCATGATCCTAGTATAAGTAAAAATGAAAGACCTGCCAAAAGTTTCAACAGAGGGATAAACACATCCAAAAAGAGTCCTCTGGAAATCATGCTCACACCTAGGGATCTGAAAGGGTGTGGATATACATTAGACTGATTTTCTAGGCGGCATCCACCTAGGAGCATTCAGATGGGAGGTGTGCAGACTTGAAATCATTCCCTAAGCAACATGTAGGTCAGTCAGCAACAGGGGGAAGCCTATGGGCTCAAGAGGCTGAAACACAACATCTAAGTAAACATTAGCTGAACAATATAATACACTGACCAAAGGGCAACACCTAGAAAGCCACACTTAAAAATAATCACCCTCATTCCTGGTGGTCTGCAAAATTCTGCATGGCCAAAGTTGAGCCCTCTCAAGTGTGACTGGACAGGAGGCTATTGCATTATTGGCAATGTGTTAAAAGTGAGACAAAAATTATAAACTTCCTGAATTGTGAAGCAATTTAGACCACACACACTCCAAAGATAATGAAGGGAAATTTAACTGACCAATGGGGCTTAATCTGCAGTCAATAAGTGGCATATATTAATCCAGGGGCGAACCACGGGAAGCAAGGCTAAAAGACTTAAATGGGGAGTACAGTCCTGAGCAGAGACTTCAAATGTTCCACATGCAGACACAATCCACTTCAAATAATATTAATTTATCCAAATTATTAAATAAATAAGTTACAACACAAACAATAACAAGTCACAGAAGCAGAAGGATTCAATCAATAATCTACTTCCTAACACATTGGCTGTCTCATATTAATCCCTAGTTTACAGTCAGATTTACTGAGTGTTATGGTTTTGATATGAGGTGTCCCCAAAAACTCATGTTAGAGACAATACAAGAAAGTTCAGAGGTGAAATGATTGGGTTATGAAAGCCTTAACTTAATCAGTACATTAATCTAATGGATTAGCTGGGTCATAACTGTAGGCAGGTAGGGGTGTGGCTGGAGAAGGTAGGATCCCTGGTGGTGAACCTTTGGTGTATATATTTTGTCCCTGAAAAGCAGAGCTCTCTCTGCTTCCTAGTGCCATGCCCAGAGCTGTCTTCCTCCTCCACACTCTTCTTCCATGATATTTGGCCTTATCTTAGGCCCAAAGCAATAGAGCCAGGCCTCTATGTGCTGAGAATTTTGAAACCTTAAGTGCCAAATAAACTTTTGCTAATATAAAATTGTTCTTGTTAGAATTTTTGGTCACAGTGATGAAAAAGCTGACTAAAACACAGGGTACTGACATTGCTGTGACACTAACTTGCCTTCTTACCTGTGACAGTTGCTCTTCTCCATGCCTTAGTTTCCTATAATTCAGATAGCATTAGTGTCATAGAACTTTTTAAAGTATTAAATGCAATGCTCATGCAAAGAACTGGCACATAGCCTATGTTTAGTTAATGCTAACTACTAGCATATTAAGTGGGATTTACCTTTGTTTTCCCCTCCTCTGTTTATAGTATGTGCAAGTTACTGCAATTCCTGTTATCCCTTATAGATTGAGCATTAAAAGTTTTAAAGTGTCTGTTGATACTTAAGAAGGTCCAAAAGAAGGTTTGTCTATGAAATCATGGCCACCTTGTAGTGAATATGTTCAACACTTACCATTGCTACTGAGCTCAAAGGGCAGGAAAGCATATATTTGGCCAAAGGGAAGAAGGCAATGTCAAGATAGACAGACGGGGGTTGAGTGTTTAGCTCAGTAGTAGAGCATTTGCCTCCCATGTGCAAGAAGGTGCTGGGTTCAATCCCCAGCACTGAAAAAGCAAAAAAGATGGAAAGGGAAAGCAAGGAGATTAGTGCATGATAAATGACATATTTCACTGATTTTTTGCAATTTTACTTAGTGCAAGACCTCCATGCTCATCCCTGATAGATTATAAAAGAATTGTGGAAGTGACTGACATTCAATTGCACAGATCAAGTCTTTCTGATTTCTCTGAAAAATTGCACTACATTGCTTGTTGTGAGGTAAGCTAATCCTGTGATTTAGTTTTGATTATGAATAGACAGGAAGACACACTATACTACAGGGCCTCTCTAGAATACTGCAGGATTATTTGGCTCAGCACTTCTTATAAGCCAAATGCTAGATCAACTTCACCAACCATGATTCCATTTGCTAGCATTAAAACCCAAATCTTCCAGAGCTTTCCTGACCACAGTACAGGTTTTGCTAACACATAAATTTAAATGCTTTATTACAAAGGAAAAATGCAGAGAAATAGAAAGTTACCAATCTCCCTTATGTTAGACTCAGGAAGAATAAAGAAATATATATATATATATTTAGTCAAATTAGGTTTCCTTGGTTTTAACCGTAGACATACAATAAATATAAATTGTCTCAGGGCACATTTTTGTTTTAAAATTATATTTACAAAGGTTAGCAGTTTCATTGCAATTTGAGTAAAGTTCATAAAAAATGTCTTGATGTGCTGGGCACTTGTTTTAGTTTTCAAAACAAATGAGCCATCTTTTTAATTTTATTTTACTTCTAATTGGAGCTTTTTGTTTCCATAGAAACTTTATTACTTTCCTTATTCTAAGATTTTATTAAACAGACAATTAGCTTTTTTCCTTTTCATTTAATAAGATCTACTGTGAAAATTCTCCAAACATTCACAAAATGAGGTCTGCTCTATGGCAAACCCATCAACACATCACCAAGACACAACAGTTATCTAGTTTTATTCTTTTTTTTCTCACACTTGCTTCCTCTGTTTCTTTCTATTCTTTTAAAACATTTCAAAACAAATCCTAGATATCATGTTATCTCAACCTAAAGACTTAAATATGTATTCCTAAAAAATATGGTGATTTTTTTACACTAACCAAGGTGCCATTATCATATCCAATAAAATTAACATTAATGCTTGGTCTTATCTCATATATAGCCCATAATCATAAATCCTCAGTTATTTTCTTATTGGTGGGTTGCATATATTGGGATCTAAGCCAGGTCCATTATACCATATGGGTGTGATGAATCTGAGCCTCTTTAATGCTAGAGTAGTATATCTCCTTTTTGTTTTATTTTATATTGTTATGCTATTGTTTTTTTTAAGTCAGTCAATCTGAAGCATTTTATGTATTTAAGATATTTCTCTTTGTTTTCCGTAAACTCAAAAAATAAGTTCTAGAGACTGATACTCCTTTAGATTCAGATCCAACCATTTGCTAAGAATATTACATAGACATTGCAAAATGCTTTATATTTATCACATCAAGGAACACAAAATACTTGACTATCATCCTTCTGATGGTGATAAGATTTGCCAGTGGATTTGGGTTGTAATGGTCTCATCTTTCTACTATTCTTTCTTTCATCAGCATTACACATGATCCTGACTGAAAGGATTGCCAGACCCCATGATTACACTGGAGGTTACAAACAAAATATTTCCTAAGTTTATTATTCCTTCTAAGTTTACAAAAATATCATTTTTATATAATAAGGTAATCTGTATAACCTGAAAAATAAATCCATAAGAAAAGCATCTAATTTTTAAATTTTTAGAGAAAGGATTTGAAGCCTGTTATTGATAATATAATCAATTAATGAAAAGAACTGTGATATTTCTCTTTCTATTTTTTCCCTGTTTCTTTCTTCTCACAGATCTTCATGAATTTACAGATTTTTATATTTGAGATGAGTTTTAATCAATTTCAATTATTATTTTGAATGATTAAATTTTGTCTTCTTTACATCTTTAGCCAATAGAAGTCCCTTTGGGCTGGACAGGATCTTTTTGCCATGATCCATAAGTCTTTGAGCTGCTGCTTTTTACCTGGCTCAAAAGATGTTCCAGACTTGTCAGTCCATCCTCATGTCAAATAATAGCTTAAGTGGATCTGTGACTCTTAATGTTGTTTTTTTCTTCTTCTTTTGCCTTATAATATAATACCAATGAAGTCATTGGCAAGCATATTCTCCCATTTTTAAAGTTATGTCTGTATTGTTGAAGTATATGCCATTTACAAAGTATTTTGTCATCTTTGTCAAAAGCTCACTCTTGTACATTACACCTCAGCTTGTCGAATCATTCTCAGATCCCTGAATCTTATTCTGTAACTTATTCATTAGTGAGTGCTCAGTGATCAGTATTCATAAGTGGTCAGAACAAGTTCAGGGAAGATTAAAAAATTGGGGCTGGGATTGTAGCTCAGCGGTAGAGCGCTTGCCTCACATGTGTGAGGCCCTGGGTTCGATTCTCAGCACCACATACAAAGCAATAAAATAAAGACATTGTGTCCATCAACAACTAAAAAATATTTTTAAAAAAAGAAAATTGTACCTTTGCTGTGCTACACTGCTGGAGGTTCTACACAGTAGGCGCTTATTAGATACTAAGCATGACAGATGATTCACAGAGTGTTATACCAAGGTGGTTACCTTCAAGAATTTCCCAGCCTTTATTACAAAACAGTGTTATCTTCACTAGGTTAATCTTAGAGTTCTGCTAAGGTATTTCCTTAATTGGATAACATATTACCTGTATTTCAGAATACCATATTTCAGACCATTTAAGTTCAATCTCTTTCTATTCATCAGGCCCTATAGTTTGGTTAAGAGTTGCACTAACATACACAGAGATTAATGTCTAGGACTGAGAAACTTTCATTGTATTTAAAAGAAAAAATTGGACTACAAGATGTAGAAATACTTCTGATTTGTCCTGAATCTCTCTCCCGTTCTCTTGCTGTGCTACTTTGCTTTGGTAACTAGTGACATAAGGCACTTTCCCAAGAATACACATCATACTGCAAAAATTCTGCAACATGTTATTCTCCCTCCTTCCATCAAACTGATTGGAACTGTATTTCATTTACTTAGGACATTGCTATTATCTAACCCCATGCACTAACTCAGAGATAGAAAATAGACTTCATTTCCTATATGGTCTGTGTTATTCTGTGCCTGAAAAAAAAAAGTACTGCAAAAGCTTCTAAGGCCACATATAGTCTCACTAGGAGTACCCTGATTAATTAGAGATGTTTGTCAGAGGATAAAGAATTGTCGGGTGGGAACTCTGATATTTTCAATCCCACACAGACTCACTGTGATGCTGCACTCTTGCATACAAGCTTGATCTCTTCTATTACACCTTCTTTCAAGATGGAGGCTCATTAAGTACTTGAGTTATAATCAGATAGCAATAAGGAAATAGAAGGAATATTTCAATTAAAAGCATTCATTGAGGGCTTTTTAATTTTTTCATTAAATAATGTGGCTGTCCTTGGGATTCTATAGATATCACTTATTCATTTCATGGCTTTTACTTAATATCTTGAGTTACATTCTGGGTATGAAAAAACAAAAAAGCATATCTACTTAAGAGTTTATTTTAATGATAAAACCAAGTTAATTAACTTGTTAATTTAATAATATGTATTTTTATTAAACAAGTTAATTTAATATTATATAATAATTATTTGTAAGAGGTTTGCACAATTGCTTTGCAAACACCAAGGAGCTCCAGTCAGAAAAGAGGACCAAAGAAAACTTCCCAAAGGGAATAAAGATTTCTCTGAGTCCTAAAGGGTAAATTGGAGTTAGTGAAAACATCGTGCCAATGAAGGAGAGGTTTTGAAAGAACACAGTATACATGTGGCAAAGGTGCCATAGCAGGACACTGTAGGATGCACTTGTGCAGCAAAATGCTCACTGCAGCTGAATGCAGGATCCACATGAGTGCGTACAGAAACTAAGACTAAAAAGCCACAAAGGGACCAGCCATTAGGTCCCCTTGTGCCAACCAAAGGCTTGTTTCCATTTCATAAGTGTGTTATGGGGAGCACCAAAATATTTTACACAGGAAAAGCAATAATCGGATTTAAAGATTTTGTCATAAAATATGCTGGTTAAAACTGTTGAGCATAACATTTTATTATTCATTTGTTTATTTAAAATAAGTATAAAGCATCCAGGACATCTTGCACACTGTGCTAGGAACTGAGCATTTGAAGGTTAACAACAGCAGACACGATCCCTGCTCTCATAGATCTAACACCAACTTTCTGTTTAGATTTTAAGATCCAGTCCTCTGAGATATGCTAGCATGTCTTTGCTTACATTATTTCTCTTTCTTGACCAGATTACTGCAATCAGTTTGCTGACATTTTAAAACATCTCTTAATCATAGAAAAAATTAAAATACAAAAACAGCATCCCAACAAACAAAAAGACCACTCTCCCCTTTATAACATATGACCTTTCTCCTACTGTGGAATTTCCTTGTTCCTTTTCATAGAAAACCTGTCTACTTCCTCCCTCATCTTTCCATGCCAAAAAGTTTTTTGTTCCCACATTTCACTGAAAAATGCTTTTATCAAGGTTGTGATCTGCATCCTGCTAAACCTGTGGTGAATTCCCTTTCCTTCTCTTCAATTTTTAGGCAGTCTCTGATACGATTTCTTGCACTATTTTCATCCCTGGGTCTGTGGTTTAATACTCTCCTGGGTTCCCTCCCAAGCTCCCAACATTTTCCTTTTCTGATGTCTTTACTGGCTTTGCTCACTCTTCCTGACCTAGAAATTGCAATTCCACATGCTTTTTAATCCTCTGCCCTTCTCTGTTTGCATTCTTCCTCACTGATTTCACCTAGATTCATAGTTCCAATTTGACTCATATATTTCCTACCAGATCTCTATTTCTGGCCTCATTTTGTCCCAGATTGTCCTCAGATATCTTCTCAACATTTGAACATACTGGCTCTCCAACAGATATCTAAATTTAACATCTACATCTAAAACAGGACTTTACACTTCTATTTCCTCACTTCCCTTCTAATTTGCCCCTTCCCAGCTTTTGCCCTTCTAGTAAATGGCACATGATTTACAAGCAGGCCTGTCTAACAATTTGGCAGTCATCCTTGATTACTTTTCCATTTTTCACTCACCACATTCAACTTTAGCAAGTCCTACACAGGCTTCTCTTCCAAATATGTTCAGAATATCATCACTTTTTTTTATCATATCCTCTGTAGCATCACTGGCTACTGACACATTACCCTAGGGGGATTGCAATACCCTCCTAACCATTACCTGACTTCAGTTTTGTTCCCTATAGCCCCTTATACAGAAAAGCCTGTGTTCTTCCTCAAATGCAAATGTAAGCATATTCCACAGACTTTTCATCCTATTTTTGCTAATGTTTTCCCATTACAATTACAACATGATCTAGGCAATGGGTGGAGGAAGCAGTTAAGAAGATTCCATCCTCTTCCTTTAAGACCTCCTAGTAGTTCCACAAGGTACTTTGTATATACCACTGCCTTTGGCTTAACCAGAGACTGATGCCTAGCTATAGGAGCATGCAGGGAACGTGAGACTTTTCCTTCGTATTCATGCATCCACTCAAATTTAGCATTTTATTATCAAGAAGAGAGTACTGATATTTGGATAAGCAATCAGTAGTTCTGCTTCATTTCTCTGATAATACATTCTGAAAAAAAGCTTTACTGATAAGTATATATTGTACCCTTGTTACTATCTTCTTATTTGTTTCATTTTTCATAACAGTCAAAATCTGAATTGACCATACTGATCAATCTATGTCTGCTTATTCTCCTAGTATTTTACCTACGTGATCATCCATCTTTTCATATACTTTATATATGTTCATGTGCTTATTTTCTGTTATTTCCTTTGGATCTAAAAACCAGAAAACTAGTGATATTAGATACCATTGAATTACTATGTCACTTGCACCTACAACAGTGTCTAATGTTTAATATGTGCTTCATGCACATATGCTGGACAGCGTTAACTCTGGAAAAGAAAAGAATAGATAATCTGCTTAAAGCAGGAATAGAAGGGTGTAGGGTATGATGGTTCCAGTGGAGACTTCAGGATTTTAGGAGAATTGATAGTTTTTAAAGAGGTAGAGGAGAGTGTAGAAGAAATGGTGAAGTTTGGCTATGATGTTTAGGATGTTTCCAAGAGTGGTTTTCTTGCATGTTATGATGTAAGAATGTTTGACCATGCAACTTTTTCCAGTAGTGCTCAGTTACTATGATTCAGACAAGAGGAATGCCTAATAGATTATCTAGTGTTGAGAATTTAAGGTCTGAAAAGTGTTATTGAAATGATGGGCAATTTTAGCTTTTTGTCATATATAGAAAAGAATATATTTAGTTATGATAAGTAGTTCAAAGGGAAAGGAGTAAAAAAAAAATAGAAAGAATAGAATAGAAAGACAATAATATGATGAGGATAAACACAGTGTCTTTTGGTCCAAAATGATTGTGTGTGTGCTTTAATTTATATAATGACATTAATTTAAATGAGTGTTTAAAAATAGTGAGACTTGCAAAGTGGATGTTATTATACTTATCTCACAAATGAGGAAAGAACAGCTTAGATTTTGTTTTTCCCAAACACAACAGAAAACTAGAGGTAAAAGCAGAACTCTAGTCCAAATCTCTCATTTGTCTAATGCTTCAAAAAGAAATATAAAATACACTCTGCTGTCCTCAAATAACATGGTTCAATTAACATAGTTCTAGGACTTTAATATTGCTACAAAATATTAGATTGCATCATCTTTTTATTATCTCTAAGGTAGAAATATATAAATATCTACTTTCTGTCAGGAAACAAGTAATGTTAGCTTCAAACCACTTACACTAATGAAGTCATAACTTTAGGTGAAGCAGTGCCCTGAATTTCTCATGAATAATGGATGCAAAAATAAATCCTTCACAAAAATAGCATGCATTTTGAAAGATGATAGGTATACCTAAAAGTTAACATTTTCTTAGGGTGATGTGAGTATCAACTACAGCCAGCAAGATGTTTTAGAAAATCGTGGACTTTGAAATATACAAATTAGAATCCTGTCCTGGACTTCTGTGAAAATTTGTTTTGTCATTCACCATATAGGAATGATAATGACTTTATAGTGTGGTTGGGAGCACACTGGATAGACTTACACCAGGAATTAAATTTTTCTGCCTAAATGTGACATAGTTTTGTTCACATTTTGTTAATTTTAGCAATTATGTGGCCTTGCCTAACTTAAAGAGGAAGAGAAGTAAAATTCCTGCTGTGAACTTAAATAATGAGGAGAATGTGAAATAGTGGTGAGCAATCTTCATTATTATATAGTGACTTAAATAGTACTTAGACATAAAAAGTAATAAACAATATAATAGTATTTTCCAAAGCATGTATTTGCAGAATTTCATTCAGAAAGATATTGATAAGTATTCTGAGAATAAAGAGATTTCTTGGTCAAATAAATTTGATAAGTATTGGGGTGCTTAAATTCAAGATTTTGTACTGTAGGATTTCACACAACTTCAATACATTAAAGTGCATCATGGATTTCCCAAGTAAGAGGCACAAATTATACTATGTGAAATATTCAATTTTATTGGATCTTAGAATTCTCTTTGTTTAGTTCTGTGCTTTCTAAAAATCAATATGTGAGTTTGTGCTGTGCACACAATCTCATACTTTGAGAATTTATGGCTGAAATTATCTAGGAGGCTGATCAAAGGGTAGTTTTGTTGTTATTGAGACTAGATGAAAGGAAAAAGGCTTTTAAATTTGGGGTATTATGTCCTATAAAGACAAAACACACGTACACCTCAAGTCTTCCTGTGTTCTGCATTTGGAACAGTAGGTACTTTGGAAGTAAAGTAGTTTATTGGAAAGATGTCCATTAGAATATTTGCTAAGAAGAAAACAAGGGTAGAAAATTCAGATTGCCCTATGGAGAATAAGAACACTGGAGTTCCTGGTTTATCTGAAACTAAGGTCTCAGTGGTATCATGGGTGAGACCAGTTTAGGTAACATGTCTTTCTCTCAATTCTCAATGCAATGATTGCTCTCTCTCATTCTATTAATATTACATTTTTAGTGACTTTATAAAGATTTCCCTCTGCATGCTGTCTCACAGACTAATCTCATGAAGGTGTGAATGCAGTTAATAAAGTAGTGGCTCAGAATTGATTCTCTTCAGGACCTGTATACATAGTATGAAGCCATACAGTAAGTGATTCATGTGGTTCCCACTAATGGGTTGGTCTTTTACTGATTGTTACCAAGAAGAATTAGACATTTTGTTTATTTGGGTTTTCAGGTAAATATATATAATTGGAGGGTTTAATAAATAGTTTTACCTGCATGGGGGGCAGGCTAGACGGATAAATACAAAGCCCTGGGCCATCTCAAAACATATCTGAATATAGAAGGTAAGATAGGATCAAGCTCTACTTATATTTGGATGATGTCTGTAGTTTTGAATTATGTAGAGTCTAGCTTTGAGAAGAAGATATCTCAAAAATACATCATAAGCACAGTTTTAACTATAGTAAACTTCAATATCAACTAACTTTGGATTTTTTTTTTGAAATTATTTGGGTTCCCACCAATCAAGTCTGTTTTTTAAAATCATATTTCCATGTTTATTCAAATCATTGGAGAAATGATTTCTGATTGATATGATTTTTTAAGTGTACTCTGGTGCTTCTCCTAGTATTTGTTGATACATGTTGTGGTAATCTAGCTTTATATTATTGACAGTAACATGGTCTGTTTTTAAAATTCATTAATTAGTTTACCATTCTAAGATTGAACTCAGGGATGCTCTACCACAATCCTTTTTAATTTATTCTTCTTTGTCTATTTTTGTTTTGTTTTGTTTTGAGACAGTATCATGAAGTTGCCCAGGCTGACCTTAAACTTTTAATTTTACCTCAGCCTTCTGAGTCCTTAGGATCAGAGATGGGTGCCGCCATCATGCCCGTTTAATTATTTTAATGTTGTTTTTTCTCATTCTAAATCATGGGATTAGTTTCTCGAAAGAAATTCTTAAAACTGTGACAGATATTTCTGTAATGAATTTCTCATTAAAAGATTACAACTACTATCTATAGAACTCAAAACATATTGCATGTAAAATTTTGTTGAAATTTGATTTTTTTCAATTTTACATTTTTAGGACATTTATATTAGATTTTATTTCATTGATTTTATCCTATAATAATTATCATTTCAATATTCTTTAACTAATACCTAATATATAATTAGGAATGCCAGTATTTCTGTAATACATTCATACATTGAGGAGTCTGGGTAAGATATTTCTTGTCTTTTTTATCAGGATTCTCATAGGTAGCCATGTGTGTCAGATATTTTATTTGAGACTACAGATATAAAAACTATGTAAATTTTAAGAGATATGCACAAATTTATGAAGCATGGGTATTTAAAATAATTTGAAAGCTTCAGATTTTAAAATTTGAAGATTTAAAATGATGGCCATAATAATGGTCAATTATTTGAATTTCATAGTGCTAATGTCAACATTGAGCTTGCAATCAATATCAATACAGAGCACTGTTAAGCTTTTGTAACCTGCAGTTATAAGCTGGGAGTGGTCTTCAACAGTCATTTCACTAATGTTTCTGTTTTCACAGTTGTTTACAGGGTGTTTACTATGCTACATAAGATGCGCCCCTTAACCAGCACAAAGCTCATCTCTTCTTCATTATTTTGTGTCCACAGCTTTTAATGACTTTAGATAAAGTTCACTACCTCATTTCTAATCATGTTTACCCAACTTATCCATTTTGTCTATAAAGAGCTATGCCTAAAAATCAATATATTTCTTATGCTGTAATTATATATTCTGATATTTTAACTAAGGTATAAGGTAAAATTTAATTAAGGTATATTTCAATATACTAAGGTATATTTTAACTAAGGTATATTGACTATGCTAACTTCTCTAGACAAAATAATGACAAAAATAATATTTTTGTAGTAAATTCATTTTAGAAGTTGATGTAATTATCTACATTATTTGGTACCATTACCTCCCCAAATAATATATAAGCTTAGAGTAACTGCATAGGACATTGATTTATAGGTGTCTTTTTCCAAAATTTTAAAATGTAAAAGACCATTTTACACTATATGATTAAAAATCTAAGATAATAGGAAGATATAGTCAACTATATGCACAAATAAAAATAATGGGGCTTTCTAAATATCTCTTATTACTTTATTTTGTTCTTTTATAGTTCAGACAAGGGTATTAAATTAATTGATATTACATATTTCTAAGCTGAGATGATAAAATAATTTCATTATACATAATTTGAGAAATATTCTGGAAAATAATATTTGTACTGTACAAAGATGAGCAAAACAAAATGTATAAGATGGGTTCCTGCACTTTAAATTCTTGGAATCTCATGAGGAATCATTTATTAGATATGTGACTGAATGGGACAATATGTTCTCAAACATGATTTATCTTTCTTTGTTGCCAACTTATACCCACTCATCAAATTATCAAATTTGTCTTCCATTTACTTGGCATTAAGAAAGGTGGTCCCATGGATGGGATCATGAGCTTCACTATCAGTTTAGTAATTTCCCTCCTTCCCTGGTATAAATTAGTATATACAAGCAGTATTTATTTTTTGGTAGTGTTAGGGTACTGGCCAGCCATACACAACACACCTCATGCAGACAGGAGATCTTTATTCATGGGGTGGGCACCCAGGAGGAGGAAGGAGGAAAAAAGGGAGGAAGGGATGTGGGGCATGGATTTTATAGGGCCCGCTACAAACGCATGGCAAACTATGGATTGGTCCCTTCAAAGCAGTGGTGATCTTCTTTGATGTGGCTGAAAAGGTAACCTGAGCGGCCAGGCTTTGTTCTCCCGGGTGGAAGATCAGGCGAGGAACCGCCTGGGGCAGGGGCTACTTTAGGCTTTTAGGGAAGGGATGCTAAAACCGAGTACAAAAGGGCTGCTCTTTACCTTATAGGTAGAACCTTATTTACATGCAGTAAAATTCAGTCTTTTTATGTACAGTTCTATGAGTTGTGACAAATATAAAGCTGTGTAATTTTTGTAATAATAAACAAAAAATTTCATTACTCCCTCCTCCCATGACTAAATAACACCCCAATAGTATGCAAAATTTTCCCAAAACCATAATTCCTGGCAACCACTGATCTGTTCTTCATTGTTTTAGTTTTGCCTTTCCCAGAATATCATATACCTATAATCATATAGTATGTAGCTTTTAGAGACTGGCTTTTTTTTTCCATTTAGCATAATGCATTTGAGATTCATATGTATGGTTGTATCAGAAGCTCCTTCTATTTTATTTCTGAGTGGTCTTTCATATATAGATAAATGGATCCTTTTTCATTTCTCAGAGGGACAGTTGGATTGTGTCCAATTTTTGATTATTAAAAACAATGTTGTTATATCCATTCATATATAGATTTTGTGTGAACAGATTTTTATTTCACTTGGGGAAAAACTCTGGAGTAGGATTCCTGGGTCATACGATAAATCTAAACATTTAAAAAACAAAACAATCTCACCCGGCCAAAGTCCTCCATAAAAAACAAAATCTGCTTTCTGTGCATAGCTTGAATTTCTACAAAGAAGAAATGAGGGTCTCAGTTGCCCCCATCCTCTCTATCCCTCGATATTGTTGATGTGTGTGGTATTTTGAACAGTATTCCTCATAGTTGTCAATTTACCATTAGAATCCCAAGGTGTACCTATAATATCAATTTTATGAACCTGTAAAACTCACTGACTTCCTTTTTCTTCTCTACTCAAATCAATCCATCATTTGATTTGACTCCCAAAGTTCCTCATATTTTTGCCAATCAGTTGTGTTGCCATTGTTGAAGGCAATATACCAATGATACCACAGGGAAACATTCTCTCTCATTAAGACTATTCTTTTAGTTGGTCTCCCTTATTTCATTCTTACCCAACTCCCACTGATCTATTCTCATAGCAGCAAGAATGGTCAATATTATAATTCACTGGAGGATGATTTCCCATTGCATTTAAAACTCTGCTTAAAGTATTACAGGGTCTGGCCCATGCCTTCTTCTTCCCCCACAGCTGATTTCTCTCCAGTCATTCTTGGTTTTCGTCCTGTAGTCTGAATGGGCCGCACTCTAACCTTGCTCGGAGTCTGTACAAATACTATTCTCTGCCTTAGAATGCTCCTCTGCTCCTCTAAAAGGCTATTATCCTCATTTTTGAAAAATCTCAGGTTAAATGCTACATCTTCAAAGAAATCTTTCTCCACTACTCTTTCTGAAGTAAATAATGCTTAATTTCACTCTTTTTTTGTTCCCTTAATAAGGCTTATCATAATTTCAATGCTGTAAATTTGCTTATTTTATGATTAGGTTTATTGTCTGTCTCTCTCACTAGAATATAAACTGTAATAAGCCCACAAAAGCAAAGAATGATGCTTATTTTAACCCAAACTGGGAATAAATAATACATGAAATAAGTAACTATGCTTATAAAAATAAGTAGAAAGAAGCAAAAGAAGGAGGAAAGGTGGAAATTAAATTTGTCAAAAAAATGCCACCATCTGGGAAGGCTTGAGGCTGCCAACCAAGGTACCTGATGCACATTTCCCACTTTGGTCACCTACCAGGCTTTAAAATTTCACTTTTCCCACAAATATTTCATCCTGAAGTCGTCAGTATAGTCCTACTGAATTAATTCAAGTTCTTATTTATCATTATATTTGCCTGCCTTTACACTTTTGATCATGAACCAAATTATATATATTTTTAGCTAATATTCTGTTCAAATGACTGAAAACTATTCAATCCTGACTCTAAACTACTAGATCATTTTATTTGAATATCATTTATAAGAAATCACTTTCTGGTCAATATTTTCACAGTTCTTTAGACTTTCATCTTGTGTCTTATATTCTTCTGTATCATGAACTCCCAGAGAAGAAAGGACCTATAGTCAATTAACGCCTTCCCCCATTTTATGATAATTATTAGCACATACTAATCGTGCAAAATGATAGTTTTCTTTTTGACACTTTCATATGTGCATATAATGCACTTTGATCATATCACCCTCCATAGTACTCTCTCTTATCCCTCTTCCACTCCCATGGTCTGCTCTCTTCCTCTTTGTACTTTCACGTCATTATTTTTTTTAGACACCACATGTAAGAGAAAAACACAGCATTTGTCTTATTTTTTTCTTTTTCTTTTTTTATTAACATGATGATTTTCAATTCCACCAATTTTCCTATAAATGTCATAATTTTGTTATTCTTTATGGTTGACTAGTACTCCAGTGTATATAAATGACATATTTTCTTTATCCATTCATCTATTTATGGGTATCTAGGAGATTCTATAACTAGACTCCTATGAATAATACTATAATAAACATGGGTATGCAGGTACTTCTCTTGTATGCTGACTTTGATTCCTTTGATTATATACCAAGGAGTGGTATAGCTAGATTATATGGTAGTGCCATTTTTAGTTTTGAGGACCCTCCATACTGATTTCCATAGTGGCTATTCTAGTTTACATTCCCACCAACAATGTATAGGAGTCCCATAATACAAAAACTCTTGCCAGTACTTTTTTTTTTACTTCCTATGTTGTTTTTCAAAAATTTATTTTTATTTTTATTTATTTATTTTATTATGATTATTATTATTTTAGAGGATAACATTTCATCTCTCTGGTTGTAAGTGATATAGAATCACAACATACATGCAGTCATACATAAAGTTAGGGTTATGATGACCATCATATTCCACCACCTTTTTACTGTTCCCATGCCCCCTCCCCCCTCACACCCCTGTGAACAGAGTTCCTCCATTGTTCCCATGTCCTTCCCCACATTATGGATCAGCATCCACTTATCAACAAGTACATTCAGCATTTGGTTTTCTGAGATTGGCTTACTTCACTTAGCATGATATTCTCCAACTCCATCCATTTACCTGCAAATGCCATAATTTTATTCTCTTTTATTGCTGAGTAATATTCCATTGTGTATATATACCACAGCTTCTTTATTCATTCATCTATCAAAGGGCATCTAGGTTGGTTCCACAGTTTAGCTATTGGGAATTGAGCTGCTATAAACATTGAAGTGGCTGCGTCAGTGTAGTATGCTGTTTTTAAGTCTTCTGGGTATAGACCCAGGAGTGGGATAGCTGGGTCAAATGGTGTTTCCTTTCCAAGTTTTCTAAGGAATTTCCATTCTGCTTCCCAGATCTGTTGTACCAATTTGCAGTTCTACCAACAATGCATGAGTGTGCCTTTTTCCCCACAACCTCGCCAACACTTATTGTTGTTTGTATTCTTGATAATTGCCATTCTGACTGATGTGAGATGAAATCTTAAGAGTAGTTTGGATTTGCATTTCTCTAATTTCTTGCCAGTACTTTTAATTTTTTGTTCTCTTGAAAATGGCCATTCTGACTGGACTAACATGGAATCTCAACATAGTTTTCACTTGTATTTTTATGATGGTTTTAGATGTTGAGCATTTTTTCCCTCATAATTTTTGACTATTTGTACTTCTTCCTTTGAAACACGTTTATCCAGCTTATTTGTCCATTTGTTCGTTAGATTATTTACATTACTTGTGTTAATTTTTTGCATTCTTTCTATACTCTAGACAGTAATCCCCTGTTAGATGAATAACTAACAAAGGTTTTCTCTCATTTTACTCTATTGATTGTTTTCTGTGTAGAAGCTTTTCAATGTGATGCTACCCCGTTTATCAATTGTGGGTATTATTTCCAGAACTATTGGAGTACTGTTCAGGAAATCATTGCCTATACCAATATCTAGACGTGTTCCCTTATGTTTTCCTGCAGTTTCAAAGTTTCAGGTCTCACACTAAAGTCTTTAATACATTTAAAGTTCATTTTTATACAAAGTGGGAGATAGGGATCTAGTTTCACTTATCTTCACATATATTACCTGTTTTCTCAGTTCTTTTTGCTGAAGAGACTGTATACTCCAACATATTTTTACTTCCTTTGTTGAGAAGCAGATGATTGGAGTTGTGTAGCTTTGTTCCTGAGACTTCTATTAGATTCCATTGATCAATTTTCTGTTTTTGTGCCAATATCATGCTGTTTTGTTACAATTGTTCTATAGAATATTTTAAAATCAGGAGTTGTGATGCTTCCAGCATTGTTTTTTTCTCTCAGGATTGCTTTGACTCTTATAGGTCTTTTCTTATTTCACACAATTTTAGGACTGATATTTTTCAAGTTCTTCGAAGAGTGTCATTGGCATTTTGATAGGGATTGCATGGAATATAATCACTTTCAGTAATATGGCCAATTTAACAATATAAATTATGCCTTTCTGTGAATATGGCATGACTTCCTTCTTAGAGTCTTCCTCAGTTTCTTTCTTCATTGCTTTATCAGTCTTATTATAGGGCTTATTCCTCTCAGTTAGGTTTACTCTTGTTTTTTATTTTTTATGTTTTTGATTCTGTTGTGAATGAGATTGTCTCCCAGATTTATTTCCCATCAAGTTCATTATTTGTGTACAGTAAAACGTCCAATTTTTTGCATGTTGACTTTGGACACTGCTACTTTTTGCATTTGTTTATCAGTTCTTAGAGACTGTTGGTGAACTCCTTAGGGTTATTTAGGTAAAGAATCATAATTTGCTTTTCTCCTTTCCCTTTTATTTCTTTTAATTGCCTGATTGTTCTGACCAAAGTTTCCAGTATTTTATTGAGTGATAAGAGTTGATTATCTTGTTTTGTTCCTGATTCTATAGGAAATGCTTTCATTTTTCCTTATTCAGTATGATTTTAAGTATGTATTTGTATATAGTCTTTATTATGGTGAACTCTTATCCTTCTGTATCTATTTTATTCACATCCTTTATCATGAGGGGATGCTGAATTTTGTAAAAGGTTTTTCCTGCATCTATTGAGATAATCATGTGATTTTTAACCTCGATTCTATTTCTGTGGTGTATCACATTTAAAACTTTGCAAATATTGAACCAAACTTGCAACAATGGAATGAAACCAATTTAGTGTGTAATCTTTTCAATGCAGTATTGAATTTGATTTGCGACTAATTTATTGAGGAATTTTGCATCTATGTTCATCAAGGATAGTGGCCTATAGTTTTCTTTTTCTTTTCTTTTGCACTCCTATGGATCAAACCCATAATAGTTTTATTTTTGTTGTTGTTGAGTCCTTATCAGGTTTGTGTAGCAGGATTATACTAACTTTATAGAATAAGCATGGAAGTGTTCTTTCACTTTCTATTTTAATAAGTATTTTGAGAAATATCACTAGTTCTTTAAAAGTTGGTGGTCCCGAACTTTTCTTTGTTGAAAGATTTTTATTACTTTTTCAATCTCAGTGCTCATTATTCATTTATTTAGTCTTTATATCCTCTTGGTTTAATTTGAGTAGGCTATATGTGCCTAAAATTTTTCTCATTTCTGCCAGATTTACCAATTTACTTTCATATAATTTTTCAATGTATTCCCTAATGATCCTCTAGATTTCAGTGGTATCTGCTGAAACCACCTTTTGCATTTCTAAGGTTATTTATTTGCATTTTCTGTTTCCTTCTTTTTTTTTAATTAGTTTATTTAATTGCATTTCAAGTCATAGTACATATATAGAGCTCAAGTTTTCCATTTCCCTGGTAGCAAACCAGATAAAGTCACACCAATTGTGTCTTCATACATGCACCGAGGGTAGTGATGACGATCTCAATCAACCATCTTTACTATACCCATTCCCCTTTCCCGCCCCCCACCTCCCCCATGCCGTGTCCAGAGTTCCTCCATTTCTCTTTTGTTCCCCATTCCCACTCTCCTTATTTATCAACATCCACTAATCAGAGAGAACATTCAGCATTTGGTTTTTTGGGATTGGTTTACTTCACTTAGCATAATGCTTTCCAATTCCATCCATTTGCCTGAAAATGCCATAATTTTATTCTCTTTTATTGCTGAATAATATTCTCCTTCTTTTAGTTTGGCTAACTGTCAATTTTGTTTACTTTTTGCAGAGAACCAACTCTGGTTCATTGATAATTTGCATTGATCTTTTAGTGTTTATTTATTTCTGCTCTGATCTGTATTATTTCTTTACCTCTACTGATTTTGGGTTTGTTTGTTCCTGGTATTCTAAGGCCTTGAGATGCATCATTATTTTTTTGAGATCTCTCTGTTTTCCTAATATGGACATTTAAAGCTATAAATTTTCTTCTTGTAACACTTTCACTATGTCCCATATGTTCTGCTAGGTTCTCTTCTCATTTTCATTTGATTTGGCGGGGTTTTAAATTTCCCCCTGATTAATTCAATAACTCACTGTTTATTCAAGAGTGTATTACTGAATATCTATGTGCTTGTGTATTTTCTGCAGATGTTTTTATAGCTGATTTCTAGATTCACTTGGTTATGGTTTGATAAGATAAGAAATTAATCCTTTTTCTTTTTTATTTGTTAAGATTTGCATTGTGGCCTAATCTGATCTATTTTGGAGATTGTTCCATGTGATGATAAAAAAATGTTTCTGCAACTGTTGAGTGAATTATTTTGTAAGGCCTATTAAGTACATTTGATCTATATTGCAATTTAATTCTGATGTTTCTGTGTTAAATTTTTGTCTGAAAGATCTACTAGTAAGAGTGATGTATTGAAATCATCCACTATTGTACTGGGGGCTATATCTCCCTTTATGTTTTGCAGTGTTCCTTTTACAAAATTGGATACTCTAGAGTTTAGTGCACTTATATCCAAAATCATTACATCTTCTTAATGGACCGTTCCCTTTTCAATATGTAGTGGTCTTCTTTGTCCTTTCTGACCAAATTTAGCTTGTCATCTATTTAATCAGCTGTGAATATGGCTACTTCTGCTTGCTTTTGAATTCCATTTGATTAAAATATAATTCTCCATTCTTTCACTTTCAGTCTGTTTATGTCTTTGTTAGATAGATAGATAGAAAACAGTAGAGCCTTGATCATTTAATCTAATAAGCCTCTCCATGTCTTTTCATTTATTTGTTTTTTTGGTACTGGGGATTGAACTCAGGAGCACTCAGCCACTGAGTCACTCCCCAGCTCTATTTTGTATTTTATTCAGAGACAATGTCTCACTGAGTTGCTTGGCATTTCACTTTTGCTGAGGCTGGCTTTGTACTCATGATCCTTCTGTCTCAGCCTCCGGAGCCACTAGGATTACAGGCGTGTGCCACTGTGCCCTGCTGTGTCTTTTAATTGGAGAACTCAGACTATATTCAAGGTTATTATTGAAAGCCATGTATGATTTTCTGTCATTTTTGTTTACTTTTCTTCGTTTTTTTTTGGGGGGGGGGAGTTTGATCTGTGGGTTTTTTTTTCCCCCTTAAAGGTTTGATGGTTTACTAAATTACTCATATTTTATTCTAATACTTATTTAATAGTCTAATCTTCTAGTAGTATTTATTCTTTCCCATGCTTCCATTATTGTGTATTTCTTGCTTCCTCTGTGTATAGGATTTATTTAAGTTTATTATGTAGGCTGGTTTAATGCTCATGAATGCTGAGTTAGTACTCACAAATTTCTGTAGTTTTTATTTATTTTGGAAATAAATATATTTTACCTTCAATTCTGAAGGATAACATTGGTGGATATAGTAATCTAGTTTGGCAGTTGTAATATTTCAGGGCTTGAAATACACCATTCCATACCCATCTGGCCTTTAAAATTTCTTCTGTAATATCTGATATTCTGATGAGTTTGCCTCTATAAATGACTCAGATATTTTTTTTGCAGCTTTAAATATTCTTGATTTATTTTGTACTTTGTGTAGTTTAACTATAATATGAAATGGAGAGGCTATTTTATGTTCATGTCCATTTGAGGTTCTAAATGCCTCCTGCACAGGTATGTCCACATCTTTCCCAAGACTTGGGAAATTTTCTGCTATTATTTCATTGGCTAAGGTTTTTGTGCCTTTAGCTTGTCCTTTGGATTCTTCATCCATACTAATCATTCATAGGTTTGGTCTCTTCATTATGTCCTAGATAGGTCTTGCATATTCTGTTTGATTTTTTCTTTTTTTTGCTATCTGAATATGATAATCCATCAATCTTGTATTCCTGTGCTGATATTATTTCTTCCACTTAAGTCTGTTGATGAGGCTTTCAACTGAGTTTTTAATTTGACTTATTGAACTAAACTTTTCATTGTCAAGATTTCTGTTTGATTCTTTTTCCAATATTTATTGCTTAATTGAATTGCTTTCACATCCTGTCTTGTTTTCTGTCATTCATTCAATTGTTGATCTCTATCTTCTTTGAAGTCATTGATTGTTTTTTAAAATCAGTTCTTTGAATTCTTTGTTCAACATTCCATCCACGTTGGTATCTTTGGATTCAGTTACTGAAGAATATGAAACGTTGGAACAGTCGTGTTGCCTTGTTTTTCCATGGCTGTTGTCTTTCTGTGTCAAGACTTGCACATCCATTGGGATGGATCTCTGTTCCATTTTTATGTAAGGGTCTTCCTAGTGAGCAGCCTTCTCTTTAGGGTTTGATCCCCAGTACCTCTCAAAAAGGAGGAAACAATAAAATCAGGGGGAAGTCTTGGTGATACCCTCCTCAGCCAACAGTACTGTGAACAACAAGTTTTTCTTTCCCTTACAGTTATACTAGTTAGATCTTTTTTTAAAAAAATTATCTGAGGTTGAACCTTATCCACAGTACATTATGATCTATGCTTTTCATTTTAGCTTAATCATCCATCTATGTGCTACCAACTCACAAAATAAGAGAACATCAATTTTCATCAGTTTTTTAGACCTTGTATTTGAAAAAGCTGTAATTTTTAATATGAAAAATTAATTATGTCATGATTTTATAAGTGTAACTTTACACTGATAATATAAAACATAACAATAAGCAATTCCAATCCACTTATTTGCAGAGCATCAGGTATACAGGCATTTAGTGTCTACTTCACATATAAACATTAACCATTAGGAAAATAAATTGCTTTTTTAGTCCTTACTTTTTTTCTCTCCTTCTAAGTGCCAGTACTGTAACAATTCTGTCAAAACAAGATACATAATTATTGCACCTATGCTTTGGGAGGAGGTTATCAACGCAGACAAAACTGTTGACACATTGCAGCTAAGATACAGCAGATGAAAAGTTTAATCAGCTGTAAAAATACCAACAAACTGCATCTCAAATCTGATGGGCTATCAGGAAAATGATTATTGATATAATTCAAAAAAAGGACTTAGATGAGGAATCTTGCTGAATAAGGAAATGTCAGCTTACAACATTCTGTCTTAAAGGAGAGCGATTGGCTATAAAAAGATTGGCTTGATGTTCATGTCCTCATAGAAATCATTTGGTCCAATGCCATGAATGGCAAGTTTGAAAAATGCACAGCATGAACAAACACATCATAGTCTCTTGCCAGAAGCAGGATCATAGCCAGAACTCAAAGTTTGATGAAAAATAACCAAATGTTATGTATCCGTGGGGTGCAATCAGTTATCGTCTTGGTCTTGGTCCTTTTAAATTTATCATTATGCCAATAATGTGAGCTTGACGCCTTTTCTTGCATCAGGGGTTTTTTTTTGCTGTCACTGCTGCTTTGATGTTTGCGTGTGTGTGTGTGTGTGTGTGTGTGTGTGTGTGTGTGTGAATATATTCACGTACATATCCTCTGTATCATTTGGGTCTCATGGTCTCATTTCAAATGTCATCCTCCCAGAGAAGGATTCTGTGACTGTTCTCTCTAATCACACTAGGGCACATTACCTTGCTTCTCCTTTACTTTATACTTGTCAATATCTGCCATTACTATTCTTCTGGTGATTTGTTTAGTGTCTTTCTTGTCCTACAAAAGTGTAAAATCAACACACACAGGAGGTTTGTCTGCCGTATCCACTGCTCTGCTGCCACTGCTGGAATGATGACTGATAGAGAGTAGTTACTCCATCAATATCAAAGTGCAAAGGCATGAACTTTATTTGTGTATCATCTCTCCCCAGTATTGTAATATCACTTTTCAGCTCATTAAGAAAGGTCAATAATACATCAGCCATTTTTCTACTGAGAAAATGATATGGAAAGATTCACTGTAAGTTTGCTCACAGTATCGATTAAGGAAATTTGACTGAGTTATCACATTTTGGAAGGGAAAGAAACAAAGCAGAAGGTCAGAAATTGCCACTTATTGATAATCTATCATGTACCAAGTAGTACATAAGGGCTTCAGTTACACTGTACGTTGAAGAATCATATTAATGACAAGAACTAAATGTATTGAACACCTACTATATGCTAACTATAACTTAGAAATGTTTAACTTAACTACATTTTTCTCACTAATCTTGCACAACTAAATTTATAATGTAGGTACTAATATTATCTTCATTTTACAGTTTAGCAAATGGCTTCTTGGCAGGTATTAGTTTCTTAATTAAAACTGAAAAAACAAAGTTAAAAGTAATTTTTTTCAAGGGAATAGATTCAGTAAATAACAAAACTTGGATTTAAACCTATGTGTTCTACAATTTAAACTTTGCTTGTTCAATAACTGATTTTGTGTATGCCACATAATTAGATCCGGTCTGCCTTTGGTCCAGGATTATTACTCATCTTTCAAAGACAAGAAGTGAAAAATTCTTCAGTTAATGAAAAACTTAATCATTTTCTGAGTGTCTATCCATGTGCTGAAATCAAGTTCACTTTTCTAGGAGTATAAAAGATGGTATGAGTCTCAAAGTGTACAGTATGAAATAGATTATGCTGAGAAATTATTAAAGAATAAGACTTGAATGTGGCATTGATTATTAGGCATGTATATAAACTCAGGAAGTTAGAGAGGAAGCAGTGCAGGTCAATACAATTTGGGTTTTATGGATGAGAACAAGGAAACCAAAAATAGAGAGAAATAGGGGAGATAGGGAAGGGGTGTGGTTATATTAACGAAGGTAGAGAATTTAAAAGGAGAAAGGAGCTGAGCAAATTTCATGAAGATATAAAGGAGAAGGGAGAGGTTGACTGGGTTGAAACTGAGAATGTGGTTCACAAGGAGCAATTCACACAGCTAAATAGGAGCAGATTATGGCTATTAAAATGCATGCCTTCTTTCCATCTTTTTTACTGGCATCTTGACATGGGTGCTCTAGGGAGGAAGTGAAAAGAAGGAGGCTGAGGGGCAACTGTCTCCTTCTCTCATAAAAACTGCAAATTTGACAATGGGAATGTTCAAAATTAACCACTATAAGTAGTTTGATAAAAATGACACTTTCCTAGAGATGTGCATTATACCTAAGGGCAGAATGGATTTCTGCAGTGTGGAAAGGGACATCTGCCAATTCAATTGTGCTTCTGATCACTTTTCTATGCTTATGGTTAATTGTTTAATTAAGGTCTTCTGCTTTATGTAAAAGCTTAAAAATTTAGGAATTTTGATATAGGAAGTGCATTTTCGTGGACTGAAGACACAAAAAAATCAAAAGAATTCTCAACTTTGAAGTTAATTCTGGCAGGAAAAGTCAGTGTATAAACTAACCTGTTCAGGGATGTTCTATCAATGAGAAAATTTGCCACTGCTATTGATTTAGTCTGCAAAAATAAATTGATATTTACAAGAAAATTACCTTGATACACAGAGATTCTAAATTCAGAGGCTTTTCCAAGTGTGCCTTATTTTATTTTGTTTTGAATTTAGAAATAATTGGTATATAGTTGATTCAACCAATATTCAATAGTTAAATCTTTGAGGAACTATTATGTGTCCTGAACTTACATATATATTATTTTGTTTAATATTCTTGTAATTTTACTAAAACAAACAAACAAACAAACCATAAAAACCTGAGGTTTAGCCTTTTGTAGAAGATCACAGGTAGTGAATGGAAACCTGAAATTTAAGGCTATATTATCTAACTTTAGGTCCTGTGCTCTTTCTTCCTCCTTGTAATGTTTTTATTTCCTAGGATTATTCAATCCCTCTACCTCATTGGGTAGTGATGTTTCCTTCCAGTCTCCTTCCCTCTTCTTCTCCCTCTTCCTCCCTCTCTTTCCTTCCTTTCTTCCTTCCTTCCTTCCTCCTTCCTTCCTTCCTTCCTTCCTTCCTTTTCCCCTTCCTTCTTTAATGAGACCCAAGTTACAGGAATTGTTCTAAGTATTGTAAATACAAGAAAATAAAACATTGTTTCACACTGGGGAGGGATTATTAACCTACAAAGGGAACCAGATATTTAAATAGTAAATGTAATGGAGTATTCGCGATGCCATGATTGTGTACATCAGTGGCACAAAGGCATTGCTCTATTTTGCAGAAGAAAGTCATAAAACAGGAGTGAAAACTGTGTTGACTTTTAAAATATAATTATGCATTTTCAAGAAAAACCAGGACAAGGGCAAGGGACAGCCTTACCCCAGGAAATAGCATGTATCATGGTACAGAGATTTCATAAAAACCACAAGGCAAAGTATCGCCTTTGCAAAAGCATGTGAAGAACAACAATCTCCGTAGTCTTTCATAAATTCTCTCTTGGGTAATTAGCTTTCTGGCATATCTCCAAGCAGCAGCAAAAGCAAATTTTCCTTTTTCAGCACTCCTAGGAATATCTGAAAAGCAGGACAAATATTTGCATCACCAAACAATGTTAACATACTTAATTTGCATGAGAGTGCATGTAACAACACCCACATTAAATGTTGAGTGAGTTGATTGCTTCCAGACACAGAATTTGTGGGCATTTTCATTCTGAAAAACTTGCTAGCCTTATCCATAAATCTAATATTTCCTTTACTGAAAAAGTATTTGAGGCATAGGAATGCATTAGCCTTATTTGCCTTAAAGCATGAAGAAACAGAAAGTCTCTTTATTCAAATATTTTTCTCTAGTGTACAGTAACAGTCTCTCTTTTGATTGAGTTACAATTTTATTTCTTCCTCTCCAGCATCCAAAGATTACCTCAGTTATCATGTCCATTGTCTTGTCAACCCTTTCTTCCTCTTTTAAATTTTGTTTTAATTTATTCTGATTAGTTATACAGGACAGTATAACTCTGTCCAGTTATCCCCTCTATCCAGTCTAAAATACCCCTATCTCTCCCTTTTATTGTGAATTAGCATCCACATATCAGAGAGAACATTTGACCTTTGGTTCTTTGGTCTTGGTTTATTTTGCTTAGCATAATGTTCTCCAGTTCCATCCATTTACCAGCAAATGACATAATTTCATTCTTCTTTAAGTCTGAGTAATATTCCATTGTGTATATATAACACAGTTTCTTGATCCATTCATCTGTTGAAGGGCACCTAGGTTGGTTACATAGTTTACATATTGTAAATTGAGCTGCTATAAACATTGAAGTGGCTGTGTCACTGTCAACTTGGAATGTTGGTTCCATTCCAAGTTTTCTGAGGAATCTCCATACTGCTTTCTATAGTGGTTGCACCAGTTTGCCGTCCTGTCAGCAATGTATGAGTACACCGTTTTCCTCACATCCTCATCAACATTTATTTTTGCTTGTATTCTTGACAATTGTCATCTGACTAGAGTGAGATGGAATCTCAGTGTAGTTTCAATTTGAATTCCTCTTGGATAGGCAGAATTAACATCATCAATATGACCATACTACCAAAAGGGTTATACAGATTTAATGAAATTACTATTAAAATCCCAATAACATTCTTCATAGAAATAGAAAAACCAATCATGAAACTCATTTGGAAAAATAAGGGACTCAGAATTGCCAAACTAATCCTTAGCAAGAAAAGTGAAGCAGGAGGCATCACAATATCAGAATTTAAATTATACTACAGAGCCATAGTAACAAAAATAGAATGGTATTGGCACAAAAACAGATACATAAACTAATGGTACAGAATAGAAGACACAGAGACAAACCCACATAAATAGAATTATCTCATGCTAGACAAAGGCCCCAAAACTATACACTGGAGAAAAGATAGCCTCTTCAAAAAATGGTGCTGGGAAAACTAAAAATCCATATATAACAAAATGAAATTAAATCTCTCTCTAGTCCTGCACAAAAATTAACTCAAAGAAGAACAAAGACTTAGGCACTAGAACAGAGACCCTGAGCCTTATAGAAGAAAAAGTAGGCCCATATTTCTACCATGTCTCCTTAGTAACTGACTTCCTTAACAACACTCCTAAAGAGCAAGAAGTAAAATCAGGAATTAATAAATGGGATGGAATCAAACTAAAAAGCTTCTTCACAACAAAGGAAACAATCAAAAGCATGAACAGACAGCCTACAGAATGGGAGAAAATCTTTACCACATGCTCCTCACATAGAGCATAAATCTCCAGGATATATAAAGAACTAAAAAAAAACTTAACACCAAAAAACCAAATAACCTAATCAATAAATGGGCAAATCAACAAATAAACAGACACTTCACAGAAGAAGAAATACAGTCAACCAACAAATACATGAAAAAATGTTCAACCTTTTCTTAGGGAAAAAAACCCAGCTTTAGAAACCAAGAGTCATCATTGTGGGAAGAAGACTTTAACTTCATTCTGTTGGTCTCCATGTCTTTTCCACTGATATTTCCTACTTTAGCTACAACATCACTGGATTCTCCAAGAATCTGTCTGTTCATCCCTGTGCAAACACATCACGCAGGAATCCTCCTGAGCTGGTAAGGTACATTCAACAGGTACCTCTGCTATGGCACACCTGATGTCAAAAACAGACTTATAAAACAATAGCACAGCTCTCATCCCCGTGGGTAGCACAAGAGAAAATTGCATTGCATTAATCACCCTGACTGCCTTATTATGCTTGATCTCCACAATGGACAGGTCTCAATTTAGACAAGATTTAGGCTTTCTAAACATTCCTTTTTTGGCTGCTTCATTTGGCACCCTCTTTGAGAAGTTTTGGTTTTGCTCCTTCCCTTTTAAAACATTTTCAGCGACTAGAATGGTTGGGACAAACTTCTTACCATGACAATTGAAGCTGCAGACAACTGCAGGGATCTGCTGATCTCGGGTCCTAAGCTGCTCTGGATCTCCCTGAGAATGGCTTGCATACCTGATAAACCTTGTTGGAAACAAAGAGCTGCTGTGTATCACTCACTCACAGTTCTAGAAAAATAGCAAAGTGAGGAAGTTAAACAAGAATTCGGAAGAGCAAAATCTTCAGCTATAGAGTCTGGTAGAGATAGATTCATGTTCTGGTTCCAATCTTACAAATTCTTTGACTTTAGAAAATATGAATGGGTGCATGGCAATTAAAGAATTAAGTCTACCTCATTCAAGCCTTTGTTCTTTATCTTATCCTAAAGAAAAAATTAACTGTAGAGGAGAAAGTGACAACTATTGTTTACTGAGAACTCATTTTATGATATGTCATGCATTTTAATAATAATCACTAGCACTTGGCATATATTAACCCATTTAATTGTTATAACATACCTATGAGGTAAACTTTTTCATTACATCTATACTATAGATGAGGAAATTAACACACAGGGAGACTGAAGAAAAAACACATTTGCCGGCATAAGAGAAAACTGATCTTTCCTTACCTGGAATGCACTTGTCTCCTGTCCTGCCCCTATCTGCTCACTGGAGTTGCTCCCAGGGTGGTTGAGCAGATGAGCCAGTGAACTTTCTAGAAGTGGAAGTGGTACATGGCACCTTCTTGAACACCCACTAGGACCCACTGGTGTCACAAAATTGTATTCTGGAGAGCCAGATAAGGGCATATACTGTATGCAATGAAAAATATTTAAATTGAGATGTATTCTTCAAGTCAAGAAACATGAATTCCATTTTAAACATCAGTACTGTGCAATGATACATATATTATTTTCTCAGATTAAGGTTAACCAAGATCAAGTATAAAAGTTCTCAGGAAGGAGCAAGTATGTATTCTCAGTAACTAGCAGTTTTGATAATAGGTAGATTCTTTCTCTTAGTCAGTGTTTGAATCTGGATCATTGTGCCTTTAAAAATTACATTATAAAGTCATGCTCAGTGTCATCCTAGCAACTTGGGAGGGTGAGGCAGAAGGATTAAAGCCAGCCTCAGCAACTTAGTATTAAGCAAGAACCCTGTCTCCAAATAATAAAATGAAAAAGGCTGAGAATATTGCTCAGTGGTTAAGCACCCTTGGTTTAATTATTAGTACCAAAAAATAAAGTACACTATTATCCATTAAAAGCAAATTAACTTTAAATGCAAGCATATACACACATATGATCACTAGGTTTTACAAACACACTTAACCTTAAAATGATCACTGTTATTGCCCAACTATAAAGCCATATTTATGATTTATTCAAGACTTTTTTTGCTAAATCCAGATTATCTAGATTAAAAGCAAAATATAACAACCAACACAAGCGCATTCCCAAATATATCCCTAATTTTTCTTCTCTAAACCAAAAAGTCAGTTCTTCAAGATCATATATTTCAAACATAGATTTAATGGATTCTTTTCATTGTTTTATTTTTAATTAGAAGGCATGTGTCACATTTGTGTTGACAATATATCACATTGCGTTTGTGTTGTCGGCTGGTTTCTTTCTTTCTTTCTTTCTTTCTTTCTTTCTTTCTTTCTTTCTTTCTTTCTTTCTTTCTTTCTTTCTTTCTTTCTTTCTTTCTTTCTTTCTTTCTTTATTGTACCAGGGAGTGAGCCCAGAGGCACTTAACCACTGAGCTACATCCCCAGACCTTTTTATTTTTTATTTGGAGACAGAATCTCACTAAATTGCTTAGGACCTCACTAAGTTGCTGAGGCTGACTTTGAACTTTTGATCCTCTTGCCTCAGCCTCTCAAGTTGCTGGGATTATAAGAGTGTACCACCATGCCTAGCCAGAAGGTTTATTTTGAAGCAATATTAACAACCAAAGATTACCTTGGAAGGGCTTTTGAGCATACCATACCTGGGCTGGGAGCAGTGGGATATTTGAAGAAAAATAATCCTTATAAGGTGGACAGAGACCTTTATCTTTGTATATGACAAAGTGATATGACAAAGTCTCTGACCAGTGATAGCTTTTGCTGGGGTTTCAACTTTGTTTGTGGCATGTATAACTTACTGGTACCATAGAGGGGAGCTCGAGGCAGTAACATAAAGTGTTTGCTGACCATAAATTAAAAGTGAGCTTTGGGAGTCCTAGGCCACTGAACCAATTGCTTCACAGCCACAGTGGTAGGATCTGTGCAGTGATTACTACTATAGCTGACAGAGGTTGGCTTAAACATAGCCCAGAGGCTTGGAGCTGGAATTGAATTGTTTTTCTTATTGCTAGCATTCCAGCATCTCCCTTTGCAGTGTGTGAGGGTCACCTCTATTAGAGTATGTTTCTTCCCAGCCACTGTAGTGAAAGGTTATGGCTCTGTTTGTCTAATCTCTGTCTCTATTTCTAGCTTCTTCAGGCTGATGACATTATATTTCATGTCAGCCTTAACTTGGTCAATCAAAGGGTCAAAACAAAATAAATGCCTAAAGTCACAGATGCCCAGAACAGTTCCACTTGTAAAAAACTGCCAGCAGTCCTTTGAACCTTATCCAAAATAGTTATCAATTACTAATGCCAATAAATTTTACCTGAGAAACTTTTTCAAATATATAAATATATGTAGTATCAGAAAGAGATCACTTTATTGCTTTTCCCTTGGGCACTAAAACAGAAGGTGAATTTTAACAGATTTTAATTTTTATTGCTAATATCTTCATTTATCTAATTGATATTAGAGGGATAGTAATTGATCCTTTGGTCCATACTCTTAAATGCTAATTATATTAGCTGGCTTTATATATCCTGATGTCATGTGACTAAAAACAGAGAGTGGGAGGACAAGGTAGAAGTGAAAGCTGAAAGCATATTTCATCCTACTATTATGAGGTAGCCTTTGGAATTTTTCCCTGATTTTTATACTTAAGATTTCAGGCTTCCATATTTTCAGCTTGGAGTCAAGGCCATGAATTATGTCCAATAGGAATAAATGTTAGTTATTCATTCAGGTGTGTCAGAGGTCAGTTGAATTCTGCCTAGTCAGACCATGCAAAGAAAATCTGCAGTGTCCATAGATCCATGAAAGGAAGAGGAAAAATTCAGAAAGAGTTTTACAAATAAATGCATAGAGAAATAAATACATGAAGACAAAATAAGAAGAGAAGAACAGAGGATGATAAAGCACAAAAAAAGAACCAGACAAAAGTTCTAGGCCATAACATTTCCAGAGCTAAACAACTGCATTTAATGTGCTGCTCTTAGGCAGCCAGATCTCTTTCTTCTGATGGTCATTCCTTTCATTCCTACTGGAAGAACTTACCTGATTTGAATTAAATTATGGAGTCTAGAATCTATTTCCTAAGATGACAACCGATTGGACTAATGCTGCTTGCATGACAAAGTATATTGGTGGCTCTCAGGCTTGGCTTCACAACGTAATCAGCTGGTGAGATTTACAAACATGAGAAAAGCTCAGATCAATTCAATCCAAACACCCAGACTGCTACTCAGTGCAAGTAAATAACATCCTCATTGCTAGTATCTGAGAATGCAGCATCCTTGTTAAAATGCAGATTCTCAAGAATAGTGCCAAGTTTAAAGAATTCTCCAGAGGATTTCCATGCTTATTAACGTTTGGGAAGCGGCGCTATAGATCAAGGGTCAGCAAACCTTTTTCTTTAGAAATGAAGTATTTTAGACTTTGTGTGCCATATGTAATCTGTTATTTTAAAAAAATGTGCTAAAAGATGGGAAAGCCATTCTTAGGTTAGGGCATACAAAAGTTAGATCATCACTCAATTTGGCTTACTTCCTAATTCATGAAGCCAATTTAAATTAAGAAATTAAGAATCAGGAGTTCAAATTTACCCAGGAGAGAAAAGTAGAGAGGGAACTAGAATCCAGAGACTATCTCTATTCTTCACACTTTTACATTCTGCCCCTCATAATAATTTGCATCTCAGGGATATTTTCATTTTGACTGAGCCCCAAGTAGAACAAAGACCAAACACTGAATTAGCAAATAATAACTCCACTTATTTACTAACTGCCACACTGGACTAAGCTTTCAACACACATGAACTCACATCTCAATAATCTTCATATTAGTGCTAGGTGGAGTCACTATCAGTGTTCCCATTTGCACTTGAAGAATCTGAGGATTAAAAAGGTTAACTAGCTTGTCCAAATCTCACAACCAACACATGCCAAAGCTGGGACTGTTGGACTACAAGGGTCATGCATACACCCGTTACACTGCCATCTCTACATTATTTTGGAAAAAGGTAAAAACCTATAAGTACCATCTTCTCAACATACTTTTCTTATGTGAATTTCAAAATCACCTCTGGGGCTTCTTTAAAATATAGATACTAGGGTACTGCTTCTTATGCTATACATCTGCATTGAAGCCTACGCATTTATCTGTCTTTAAATTAAACTTCATGAGTGCTTCTGGTGCCCAGTGAAGTCCGATAAACATTATATTCACCTAAGACTTGGCACCTTCACTTCAAGTGCTGAAAAGAGTAGTTTGTTATGTCAAACAAAAGGAGAGAGTCCCAAATGTTGGAGAACACTTAAGAGCATGTCTAAATCCAGTCCAGCTCGGCTGGGGCTCTGATGCCTTGTCTATACACGATGGGTGTCTGGGGAAAAAGGGACTGGGTCCTGTTTCCTTGTCATCCCTTCCCTGGATATAGTCCTGCTATGGACAAATTACTTGGAAAACAGAGTTACCATCTGCATCCTGAGGCCTGAGGATGTGTTGTTTTCATGGTTGTGAATCTCCACCATGGTCCACCATCTGGACCACAGGGCACTATATGGACTAGCCAGCTGCTCTGATGGTTTCTGAAGAGAGTTGTTTTCCCCATATCCCAAACCACAGAGTTCCATCTTCTGTTGATTTTCAAATAACTCACAGGCCTTCTGTAAATAAGCCTCCTGAGTCACTGCCAGGCTGTGTCCTTATTTCTATGTCTCCAACAAATAGCCTGGCCTACTGAAATTTTGTAATCTACTTACCACTGCTCCAGCACCTCCAAAGTTCCCTCCCAACTATAAGTTAAAGCAGCCAACCTTTCTACCTCTTGCTCTGAGGTAATACTTTTGATTTCTACTGGTTGTCCAGCAGACTTCCCCCAGCCAATCTCTCCCTGCCTAGGAAGTTAAACATCATTCTCATTCCCTTTGCCATGTCTCCTTCAAATGGCAAGGAGCCTGCAAACCACTGGGCTTTCACCCTGCACTCGCTGCTCCATAGCACCAAGCTGTTGGCCATGAAATTTATAGAGCAGTTGGTTAAAAGCCCTTAAATCAATCTGGCTGTTTAAAGCTGGAGACTGCCTTTGGCAGCAACATTCTTAAGCATCTTGCTTGGCTGGTATTTTTAATTAACACAGCTAAATGCCTTGTAGTATTAGTCCAGGCCAGCAGGATAAAATTAACAGAAAGACAAAGGCAGAGATCTTGACAGGGCTAAGGACCAACTTGGGAGAGCTGGGACTTAATCTTATTGCCAGGTTAAATGGAGTTGCCCTAAATCTTTTAAAGCATTGCGCCTTTCAGACCCTGAAACTGAAGTTTCTAATCTTTACTAGCAAGGTTCTCTGCAAGAAGTCCAAGCAGACTCTGGGGATTTTGAAAGTGAGAGATTAGAGTTAACTCATGGGACACAACTCATAATCAAAGGCATTCAACACTCATTCATGTAACTTTACCATGAACAACATCATTTTAGATTGGTAAAGTATTATTAATACATGAACTTGATTCATTATCCATCCATCCCTGGAGGTAAATATTATCCCAGTTTTTGGATGGGGCAACTGATACTCAAAAACTTTAATATTTTTAGGAACTAAAGATATATTAAAATTAATTCCTAAAAAGATATGAAAACTGTAATAAATAAATAGTAGAGGCAAAATTTTACTCAGCCCTTGTAATTTCAAATTCCCTATTATGACATCATGATCATGATTAGTGAAGATCCTGACTGATAAGCAAATTGCCAGTTGATACCTTGGGAAATGTTTCCTCACTAAAGGAAGGGAGACTACCCTCAACACCGCCCACATGATCAATCTACCACAGAAACAATGCAAGGTACATGCTATCTGTTGTGGCCTAATTTAAGCAGGCACCAACAGGGACATTTGGAGCTGTAGCTCTTTATGTTCCCTCCTGGTGAGGATTAGCTTGGGTTATGGTCCAACTACCTTGAGAAGGCATACTTACATATTTTAGTTTTTTTTACTAATTTAAACAGTTCTTTTACTGTTTTAAGTAACAAAATAGAGAAAGAAACAGAAAAAAATGGAAGACACATCTCCAGATTGGGGGTAGAGGTCTAGTTTGGTTTTAGCCAGGGCATGAGTTTAAAAGGCAGTGGAGACACAGACTCAGCTACTTCTCAATGCGTTCCTGTCCCCTATCCTCCCCCAAAATTCTAGCATGTTTAATTAGAAGTAAAATCTTAGCATGGGCTCAATAAACTAAACCAACTGTTTAACTCATGTTTTCTTCCTCCAGAACTGTTTTTATCAAGTGACAGAGACAAATATCAAGATAACATACTGACAATTAGGACAGTTAAAGATAAAATAAGATGCTCCCAGTATCCAGACTGTGTCCTGGGGTTGGTGTGTATGGAGCCTAACATCCTGCACCTAACTTAACTTGTGATCACAGTTAAATCCACGTGCATTGTGGCCTCAACTTCCAACTGGGACCAGTGGGAGGAGGCAATTGTGGGTGGGTAGGCATCCAGGAGTACCACTGGATACTGTGACTTACACTTTCAGTGTTTCCTTTTGCTCACCTATAAAATGAGAATTAGTCACTGATCTAAGGGATTATCTTGAGTTTTTGTTTTGCTTTGTTTTTTTAAATTGACATATAGTTGTATATTTTCATTAGGTAAAGTATGATGTTTTGAAGTGTGCATAGATTGTGAAATAGATAATTCTAGCTAATGAATAAATACTTCACATAGTTATTATTTATTTTTTAGTGATGAGAACAGTTAGTATCCATGATCTTTGCATTTTTTCAAGAATATGCTATATCATCACCATTAACAATGGTCACCCTGCTCTATAATAGATCTCTTGAATTTGTTCCTGCTGTGCAGTTCAATGTATCCTTTCAGTAACATTTTCCGAGTATGCCTCCACTCTAACTACCATAGCCTCTGGTTGCCACCTCTCTACTTCTGTGATATCAACTTTATTAGGTTCTGCATATGATTGGGATCATGCACTTTTGACTTTCTGTGCTTGGATTATTTCACTTAATATATGGCCTCCAGGTTCATCATTAGGTGCAAGTGACACACAAAATTATTACTGAATATTATTTAATTGTGTATGTGTGTGTATGTGTATATATATATTTATATATATATGTATACATATCACATTTTATCCATTTGTTCATTAGTGAACACTTAGATTAATTCCAATGAATTGTGGGCTATTGTGAATCATGCTGCAATAAAGTAGAAGTATAGATTTTTCTTTTTTTTTTTTTTTTGGTACTGGAGATTGAACTCAGGGGCACTCGACCACTGAGCCACATCCCCAGCCCTATTTTGTGTTCTATGTAGACATAGGGTCTCACTGAGTTGCTTAGCGCCTCGTTGTTGCTGAGGATGGCTTTGAACTCGCGATTCTCCTGTCTCAGCCTCCGTAAATGCTGGGATTACAGGCTTGCACCATTGCTCCCGGCTTAGATATCTTTTTGATATACCAATATAATTTCTTTTAGTTTTATATCCAGTAGTTGGATGGCTGGATCATATGGTAGTAATAATATTTTTAATTTTTTGAGGAACCTTCAGGCTGCTTTCCATAATGGTTATACTAATTATGTTATCAAAAGATTAACTTGATGATTAATTATGGTAGTATTTTCAAGAAATTTTAAGCTTATAAATTACTATGTGAAAACAGTTCACATTATTTGATTATTTACTATGTGCCAATCTATCATAAGCATTATACATACATACATGCATACACACACACACACACATAATACCTTGAATATATATTTAGTCATTTATCTTTACAACAACATGAGGTAGATAATATTATCATTTCATGTATGAGGAAAACTAAAGCACAAAGAGTTTAGATGTACACAAGAATTGTTATCATTCACTCAGTATGTATCACATGCCAACTTTGAGTCAAGTGCTTGTCTTTTGCCTTTTTGACTCTACCTCTCCCCCTATACTTTTTTTCCTCTTCCATTTCTCCTCCTTTCTTTCTTCTTCTACTTCATCTTCCTTCTTCAGACAAGATAGAAAGAAAGCTAGACTTAGGGTGCAAACACCTGTGCCAAGCCCCAGTGTCATGGCATTGAGAAAGTCTGTATCTTTTTGATATTATTTTCTCCCACCCTCTTAGGCCAGTGCTCAGGATCCAATAATATGAAAAGATAATTCCTCATCAAAAATCTTACACAGAGGTAGGATAGTGACTATTATCATGACAACTAGTAGACAATCTCTTAAGATCCTCTTCCTCCTTGCACCTAAGAGTCTTCTTCCTCTTCAACTCAGCACAGAAATGATATATAGTCCACAATTCAGGGACCTTATTGGTCTCAAAGAAAGTAGGTCAGTATTGGGTTAACCAGAACACAAGAATAGCTAGGTCCCACTTACAGCTGCTACTAGTCTATACTGAATGTGTGTTCATCTATCTGGGAACCTGAGCAGAAGCAGAGGAGACAGACTACTGAATGTAAGAGGTATGTAAGAGTTATGACAGCAATTCATCACATTTAATCAACAGAATTAAGTTATGTACTCTTATCAGAAAAAGAAATTGAAGCTGTCAACTCTGAAAGGGCAGAGAATAAGTCAATTAAACTTGTCTTGTGAAGCACTCATCTGTTCAGGTGGTTGTTGAATAAATACTTATTGGTGATGAGCATGAAGCCATGCCATCAGGAATTGGAAGAATAGTGATACACCCTGAAAACATGAGTCAGAAAATCTTTGATAATTTTCTAACAGGCTTAACAAATTTGTAAGGGAAAAAAAAAAGCCCTGGTGTTTTTTTATTTAATTTAGCTACAAGTAAGTAGACCTTGAGTTTGTGTCAGGCACAGGGTTGTGTACTGATGGTAGCTATGACAGCTATTCTCAAATAGGTTTGTACATTTTATTCCAGTTGTCTTTGTTATGCTAAAAACATAAAAATAAAAAAGCCCTAAAAGTGTTGGAGTCTGAAAATTAATTGTATAGTAAAAGATTAATGGAACAGATCAAAAAGAGAAACCCAGAAGATCCACAAGGGCCAGGCAGACTCTTGTCTTTTTAAAGTTGGGGGTTCAATGGTAGTATGTAGCAGAAGGGTTCTTAGGTGATCATGGTTTTCCAGTAATTTAAGCATCTGAATTTCATCAATTGGAAGCAGACTTATTTCTAGTGACTCATGCAAGTTTTCCATGTGTGTTTATATGTATGAGGAGGAGGGGGATTAAGATCATGTTTCCAAACTAGTACTCATGAAATGCTGTTATGCAGACAATTAGTAAGTCAAAAAGAAAAGGTTCAAATCATATGTAAGTTTGAAAAAATTTATATCCTGTTACCACAGAGCTCCATGAAGACTTTAATGTGCCAGTGCACCTTATGAATTTCTAAAAAGGGAAAATCCTGATATGATATGTGGGACCTAGAGTTGACCTGCTTCAGCACTTGAACCAGTAACTGGTGGCACAGATACTACTGGAATTGAAAGGGCTGAATAATGCAAGCATTTTAGGAAGTTAGTTGTATATGTAATTATAATCTGCAGAGTTATCTACCTTAAAAGTAATGCTACCTTAAACCTTCCAAATTCTAGGACTGATCACAATTTCTCTTGTTGTACCACGAATCAGACTTTGATAACATACACTTATAAAATTCCACTTAGTTGCCATGAGGTATCTGCAGGCAAATGAGTTTCGTGTGCACATGCTCATGTGTATGAGTGTGTGTTCACTTTTCAGAAGACACATCAGTAGCACCGTTTCCTACCACTATGTGAGTGGTAAATTCCACAGTGCAGAGTCATTTATTGTATCTCAAAGTGTTACTGGCATTAATAACAGTGGAACTATGGCTGTATTTGTTGAGTCAGCCAGACATATTCCCGCTATTAACTTTTGGATAACAGCAGCAGCTTGTCTAATGAAAAATAATGACTTTAAAACAAAGAACTCCAAATAATTTGATTCCACAGAAAAGCCAACAGCAGAAAGTCAGGGGATCCTCTCCAAGTTCCCACATTTCCTGCAGCACTAGTTCTGAATGACTTTATTAACCATGTCTCTGTAGCAGTGGGAGAGACATAAAAATTAGTCTGAGTATCATTCCCCCTTCATTCCTAAGGTCCCTGGAGATCTTAACAATGCATTTGAAATAGTTGATTATAACATTCTGTTGGATAAATTAGCCTCCTAGCGTGTGATGCTTCAACTCAAAGATGGATCACAAGGTACACAAGCCTAATAAGCTGAGGAGGCTGGGCTTTTGTGTGTGTATGTTCTCCCACACCCCACACATGGAGGAAGAGGAGGAGGAGGAGGAGGAGGGGCAGAGGGAGGAAAGATTTCTCATTCTTCTTAGTAAGTCATAAGAAATAGGAAACACATTCTCAGCCCCATAGGAGTTTTTTGGTTTGTTTGTTTTTGTTTTTTTTTTGCATACTGCAATGCCAGTTCTAAGTGTGCAGTTGCAAAATGGCATCCTGGTTCATAATATACACCAGTTTAAGTGTGTGGATTATAAAGTCATTTATTTATGCACCCATTTGTATACAGTCTTCATCATTATAGCATCTGGAAGTCTGACATTACTTAAAAAACACAATTAAATTTGAATACCTCATACTGGAACCTTATTATAAGCTTGTTATTTCCCTTCCTTAATTTCATCTCATTACTCCTAATTATAGTTTTCTATCATAAACAGTTCTTCAACTCTTTTTTTCCATTGGGAAATTTACAACGAGAGATGAAATCTTTTTCCTTCTTTTCACTTCTATTTCAGTCTCCTGAACACTAACAATGGGATCCATACTATTTTTTATTTCTAGAACATTCCTATAAAAGTGACTCCTTAAAGACCAAAGGCCATGCCTGGGTAAATATAATTTATCTATAGCTAAATGTAGGGCAAAAACCAAATGACAGTGGCAGTGAGCCTGGGCATTAATTTTCTCTAGATTCTAAGTTGTTCATTATCTAAGACTTTGTTTCCTCATCTGTAAAGTAGGCATTAAAAATCTGTGCTACCTATTTAACAGAATGTTTTTAGGTAATAACTTGAAGTGTGTTTTTAAACCATGGAGTGTTATTCAAATTTAGGAAATATAATGACATAGTTATTGCTTATGGAGCTCTTTCTATGTGCAGACACTATGCTAAATAATCCAACTACAATTCTTTATTTTTATCCTCCAATCACCCTTAAGGTAGGTATTATTTTAATCCTCCTTTACAGATGAAGAAAATGAGGATTACAGAATTGAAATGATATGTCTACGGTGAAAGTAAACAAGCAAACATAAGGAAGTGGCAGGGCTAGAATTTAATACATATCTTTCTGGCTTCACAATCTGGCTTGTAACAGCAGAATGGGAGAGTTGACTGAAGGGATGCATCATCTGTATGGGAGCCTGAGAGGGAGTCAAAGCAGGATTATCTATACTTGAGTAATGAGAAATGTAATGAGAAACGTGGTACTTAACTGCAACTTCAATAGTAGGGCTGACTTTGGAGACATGGCATGAATGGGATGAGCAGAGTATCAAGTATGGGAGGTAGTCAGAAATCTGCAAATGATTTAATTTTCTGAAATTCAGGCTGTGCAAAGGAGTTAATTGGGAGAGAAAACTGGGCTTATGATAGATCTTGCAATGATAAGTTAGGTATTTTGGATTTTTTTTGTTGGAATAAATCATAAATATACTTTTGAATTGATAGTTGTAAAAACTAATATAAGAAGAAGAGGAAGAGGTAGAAAGAGGATGAGGAAGGATAAGAACATGCAGATGATGAAGAGAAGGAAGAATAGGAGGACGCAGAAGAAGAAAAGATGGGGAAAAGGAAGTTGGAGAAGGAAGGTGAGAGGAAGAGTTACAACAGCGAGAACAAATACAAAGCTTGACATAAGTAAGGTTTGTTCTGCTGGAGAATAGAAATTCCTTACCCTGCCCACTCCCACCTGCAGCCTCACACTTACATACATACAGGTGAACACATGCATAAGCACCCAGACCCTAACCTAAACCCAAATCCACGTAGACACTGAAACCTCATGCTGGGCACCATGTGCTAAAGATGGAGCCTCCAATTCCGTGGCACTCCAGTTGGAGAAATCATTACTTGGGCATCTTTATTAGGTAATAGCAGTTCCTGAAATCTCATTTAGAAGATATAAATGGCTCTATGTAATGAAGTACTAGAAATTGTAAGTTTATCTTTTATGAGCAAGAAAAGGGAAGTGATATTTCAGGGCATTCAGAGAAGAGAGGATTTTGAGATGTGTTGCATGAGAGAAGGAAAAGGCAGACCCTCAGAAATGTAATGAGAGGCTATGGTCTACAGAAAGTGATAACTGAGAAACGTCAATTTCCTGGAGGTCTGATGTTCAATTTAATATATTTCTTAATGGATCCTGTAATTGTGGTTTGTTTTCCTAGGTCTTCAGCTAAATTCTGCTTTGACAACTAGGTGACTAACATTGGGAAAATATAGTCTGGGAAATGGGCAGTGTACTCAAATGGAGGTAAAGCAGACCAGAGAGAGTTGGAGCAGCTTTCAATCCTTGGCAGGGTGGCAGGACCAGTCTCAGAGGCAACAAGAACTGAGATAGAAGCTGTAACTATTCTTAGGGTGATAAATCAGTGCAAATTTCATCCTTCCCTCACCCTAGGAATTCTCAGAATCCTAGCAATACATTAGAATTTGCACATTTCATGAGGCTAGGATCTGCAGTTCTTTATTTAGATGCTAAAGCACGATGGTCTTGGAATGCATGATGCTTGGGTCATGTAAATTATTCTGATGAGTGTATACACTCCTCTCTGTTCATAATAATTATTCATTTACTTTTCTGTGAATAGGGGTTTAAATAGCTTCCTTTAGCATCAAAGTATCCTAACTCTTGACTCTTGACTGTTGATGGCAGCATTTCTCTCTTTCAAATTATTAACAACATCTCCCTCAGTACTGAAATATAGGTTAGGCCCTGGGTTACCAGCTAAAAGCAGGAAGTAATCTGTTTCCTCTTACTATAGGAAATTTTGTGTCCCGAAGCTATCCAAAATCTTGCATCCTTTGTTGATTTTCAAAAGCTATATGGAAGATTTTGATTGGATATTTTCTCCCTGATGAGGATAATTCTATAGTCCTAATAAATATGCCATTCTCATGAGCAGGAGACATACTTATAGTTTAAATAGATTACTGTAAATCCTTGCAGAATGTGGGAGAAAAATTGTTCTCTTTCCCTGGTTGGTTTGAGGCAAAAAGTCCTGACAAGAGATGCTTAGCATAGACAGCAAAGATCTAATTTCACACAAAACACAATATTTACATGTTGATTTAGACCTTTTTTATGTCCTGTACCTAGTCTTCACATCCTTGTAAAATACTTTGTTATTTGGTAAGTGCGGGGCTTAAATAATCCCTGAGATTCATAGCAATTAGAACTAATTTGCTTTTCAGGAGTGTGCTCTCATCCTTGAAGTTTTCTAAAGATAAATCATCAGACCTCAGGCTCACAGAGAAGATTAGCCCAAGATAAGTTTGGTTCTGAAAAAGCACAGACTCAGCAAATGCTGAGTCACAAGAGCTATTTGAGTTCAGTGGTGGTGACCCAAGATTATATATGTTAAGGAGCTTTCTTAAAGTGTTAATGAGTGGCTGACACATCCAGAGTAAGAATCTTTATCTTACTCCTTGGCTATGTTTCTAGTGCGACATTTTGAGCTTTTAATAAGCTCTAAGAGTCAAACAGAATGATTAGGCAATATGTGTCTAACTCGCCCTACATTAATGCAAAGATGGGCCTCTTTCCCTCAATCCTTCCCTTAAGTGAATGTTTTTCTTGTCTTTTGTCTTTGCTATATTAATTTACGAAAGGAATACTTTTGCATTTTAAAGTTACTTTTCTGTTCATGGTCTTCTGATGGCCACTCAATGTCTAGATAGAAAAGTTTCCTAATTTCCTTCTGGTAGTCATTTTCCTATTGCCTGCTAAACTGGCAATTCAGCTTTATCTTCCTTTCATAAAAATAGCATCTTCCATTTTGGAACACCATATGACTATTGTATCTATTATTTCATTTAACCTTATGAAATAAGCAATGTTTTTGGTGCTCTGACATACTTGCGATTCCTTGCACACAGCATGCCCTTTGCTGCCTCCATGTTTTCATAGTTGCATCCTATTCTCCGAAAAGAAAGTAACTACAGGTGAGAGTCACCTTTCACCTCTAGCTCAGGTATCATGTTCCTGATGACTTCTCTACCACTGCCATGAACTGAGTTCTTCACACTCTCTGCTCTATCACTTCTGATGACCGTATTTTGCTTATTTTACATACAATTCTCTATTCATAAAATAAAAACATTTTTATTTCATGAATTAAATAAGATTTTTGCATGTCAGCCAAAACTGCCATTGTGATGGAGAAAAAAGTTCCTCTTTTAACCATTTAATTTATATAGTGTTTTACTCTTGCAGTATGATACATGATACTTTACAACAGCTCTAGGAAATAAGCAAACCAAACATCAGCTTTTGTTTAGAGATGAGGGAAACAAGATATCACACAGAAAATGATGTTAACTGAGTTTTCTCACCTCAGTGGTGTACCATAGATGATATAGGATGAACCATAAAACAACTTGTGATCTTCCATATAACATCTCAATGTGCCCAATATGTTCTGTGCCATATAACAATTCAGATTAATAAAAGGGATATATAGTAAACAAAACACACACCATTAAATCTCTATTAAGCAATTTGATATGCTATCCCATAAGAGGCCATAATTATATTTCATTAATAATTATGTCCATTAAAAAGAAAACATTATAAGCTGATATATATTGGTTAGAAATTAAAATATGAAAACAGACTTATAAGCCTCCCAATCTCTAGCTTTTGCTTTTTTTTTTTTCATTTTGATCCTGAGGATGATTAGAATGTCCTGATTTCTATTTTGGTAAGTAGGTTTTCAGCAGGGTTCCCTTGAGGCCAGCAAGCTCAGACAAACACAAGAGCAGCTGCATCTGGAAAAGTGTTAGACACCCAGGAATTGATCTAAATTCCTTTTTCACAGCTATTCTTCAGTTTATTCAACAGTTTTTGGAGACTCAATCCATTAGTAAAATGCCATCATTTCATTTTGTTCACTGTCTGGTCCTTTGAGTTTGAGACTAGTGAGCTAAGGTATGTTATGGTTTTGATATGTGGGGTCCCCAAAAGCTCAAATAGGGGACAATGCAAGAAAGTTTAGAGGTTAAATGATTGGGTTATGAAGCCTTAATCTAGTCAGTGCGTTAATCCTCTGACAGACATTGACCGAATTATGACTGTAGGCAGATAGGGTGTGGCTGGAGGAGGTGGATCATTTGGGTCATGCCTTTAGGGTGTATATTTTGTGACCCAAGCTTAGACCCTCTCTCTGCTTTTGGGTGCCATGTCCCCAGCAGCTTTCCTCTGCTACACTCTTCCACCCTGGTATCTTGCCTCACTTCAGCCCCCTAGGAATAGAGCCAGCTGTCTATGGACTGAGATATCTGAAACCATGAGCCTCAAAATAAACTCTTCCTCCTTTAATAATTCTTTCTAGGTCTTTTGGTCACAGCAGCAAAAAAAAAAAAAAAAAAAAAAAAAAAAACCCACAAAAACCACAAACAAATAAATAAACACACACACACACAAAACCGAGTATCCTTCTTTAGGGTATGTTATAAAGGTTTTATTTGATAACATATTCTGAATTCAAATCTAAAGATAGAGAATTTCACCTTCAGAATAATATAGCTATTGATATTTCAGGAAAAAGTTACACGGACTCAAGTACATAGGAATTAGTTTTAGGGATTGATAACAGTATGAAAGGGAAGAAAGAAAAACCTACTCTTCATACTAAAACTTTTCTGTTCAACCATCTAGCAGAAATCTTAGGCTTTATCATGCCTGGGTCCTTGCAAGGGTAGGAATATTAATTGAAACCCCTTACATCATGTGCCAGTCAAGAATTCATTAAACCTAATCAATAAAAATGCTATTTTTAAAACAATAAGACACATGTTATCTCACATAATAGGAATATCAGAGACAGTGTGATCTTCAAATAGTGTTTTTGTTCAGTACAGAGAGTCATTAAAGACTCTGGGTTCTTTCCATATCTTTAATTCCATATTGTTGGGAGGCTGCTTACTCAGTCCGTGTAGCCAGCTGGTCACAGGTCTTGTAAAAATATATCCAGAGAGGACAATATCCAGATGAAGGATTGGAATGGTTTCTTTCTGCATCTATCTTTGGAGTGGCAAGAATTTTCCCCGATTAATCACCGCCCTTCTGACTTTCCTTCATACCTCATTAGCCCAAAGTGTGTTGCATGAACATCCTCAAGAGAGGCCAGCCTCTGGTAAGGATATCAAGAGTGAGGAGTTAGCCAGGCGTGGTGGCACAAGCCTGTAATCCCAGCACTTAGGGAGGCTGAGACAGGAGAATCATGAGTTTAAAGCCAGCCTCAGCAATAGTGGGGTGCTAATCAACTCAATGAGACTCTGTCTCTACATAAAACACAAAATAGGGCTGGAGTGGCTCAGTGGTCGAGTGTCCCTGAGTTCAATCTCCAGTACCAAAAAACAAAAAGAGTGAGGAGTTAATCACTAAGCCCAACAGTTGCTGCATCTAAGGGATTTTCTCTGAATCAGTGTAGCACAACTTTATACACAAAGTTAAGTGGAGTAGATTCAAGAAGCACAGGCTTTGGCTGGGCATGGTGGCTCGTAAATGTAATCCTAGAATCTTGGAGGCTAAGTGAGGAGGATTGCATGTTCAAGGCTAGCCTCAGCATCTTAGCAAGGGCATAAGTAACTTACTGAGACACTGTCTCAAAATTAAAAATAAAAATAATAAGAGGACTAGGAATATGACTCAGTAGTTAAGTGCCCCTGAGTTCAATTCCTGGTACCAAAAGAAGAAAGAAGGAGGAGGAGGAGGAAGAGGAGGAGAAAATGGGGGAGGAGGAGGAGGAGGAAGAGAAGGAGGACCAGGCTTTGAATAGATCTGCAAGTAGAACAGGGCCAAAGTAGGACACCTAAGTATGGCCCTCAGAAGCATGTTTGAACCCACAGTAAAGCCGTGGCACCTTCTAAGGCAGATATAGCCTGAGCAGGTGAAACGCAGAAGTCCAGCCTATGCCCGGGCATTGGTTTTTTTCAGCCACAGCATGCAAAGCCATTTTGATGTCCAACAACATGAGAAGCTGTAAATCCTTTACTTACTTTAGGGTGAAGTTTTCTTCTCTTTCAAACCATTAGATCTATAGGAGATAAGAAGCAGCATAAAAAGTTCCTTTCTTTGATTCTTTTCAGCTTTGTGTGTGTGTGCCCAGGTGTGTGTACACATCTGTGTGAAGTTCCCCTCATTTAGTGAAAATAAAGTATCCTTAGTTGGACTGTAGAATAAGAAGACACATTATTGTCAGATAAATACAAATGTAACCTCTTGTTGATAGCAACAGAGTGACTTATTGCTCTCCCAACTATACCCACAGCAAATGCACAAAGATCAACAGACATACCTGAAGTTGCTCATATTCTGTAAGCATGGACTGAATTGGGACCTGGAATGCTGGTGAAAAAATTAGCAGGTACAGATGTGGGGGAATATATAATCAAAGATACAATGCCCAAAATGGGAGGGCTGACACCTCAGATAACAAAGTAATTCTCTGCTGAGTAATGCTGGCCACATAAATTAAGAAAATTTTTATGAGCCATCTGGATACCCATATCACATCACCAAATTATGTCCACTTAATTCATCTTATGACATGAATTTTTAACTCTCGAACAACTTACTGAGATTTAGTCTATAATTATAATCTTTAACCTGAATTCAGCAGCAAATTCTTAAAGGTAACTTACTTTGGGGTGAACATCAACTTTTTTCTCAGTTTTAAAGCATCAGGTAATACTATGTTATATTCATTATCACTTTAGAACATCTTAATACAGAATTTAAGGTTAGAATATCCAACAATTGTGGCCTTCTGTTCTAGAATGATAGAATGTGGTTGTGGATATCAATGTGATAGGAAGGCACAAAAATACAATAATGAAGAATGTAACTATTATCATCATTGTTGGTACTTGACTATTGAGTCATTCATCAGTACTAGGCACTAAGAAATTCTTCACTTTTATTCTCCAGAATCTTCTCTTATAGTCCTAATTATTAAGTTTCTATTTCCAACTTATCAACTCTGCAGTACCATGGGGGGAGAAAAAGGCAGTAGGGCAGAATTCCACCCTTGAATTCTTCAGCTTTATTAAGATGGATACAATTTTTGAGTGTTTCAGAGTTAAACAAGAATAAAAAACAAGTAATATGATGAAAATATCGTATGTGTCACTGAGAACCATCACTTTTCCAACTTTTTTCTGGGATTTCAAGAGTTTCCTTAAGGAAATGAAGTATTTGTTTGTTTTTCTTATCACAAGGTCACATTTCAAAAGGTTTTGGTAGGTGTGATTCTATGATTTTATTATATGAAAATAATGGTGCTATCTATATCATTCTATGAAAGCTCTTGTTTTTACAAGGAGGTTCTAGGAACATATTGAGACTTCTTTTACAAGGAGAAAGTACTGAGCACTCCATGATGACTAGCAAGGATACTACAGTGGAGGATTCAGGATGCCTTGCTGACTGAGAATAAGCCTGGGTGGCAACTCCTGTGGAGACAGGCAGAGCAGTGCAGGGAGGAGGAAACCAGAACAGAGTGCTGAGCATGGCTGTTTTCACTGCCATGGCACAACAGTTAACTCTCAGAAGAGCATTCATTCCAAGAAGCTTCTGGAGTTACCCCCAGGATATCTATGTCATTTTGGACTAAGCCCACCCAAAACTAAACTCTTGATTTGCTCCACCTTCATAATGGCTTTATCTCCAAGCTTCATTTGAAGCTTGTTACTACAACCTCAAATCTCAGAGTTGTTTTATCTAGTTTCAAGTACATTTAATAACTTCTGATTCATTAAAGGCTTTGTGGACCTGTCTAAAATATGCTGTGAATCTGGCCTCTACTTACCACTTCTAATTGCTAAATTGTGGATATAGTTTGAGTGTCCTCCAGAAATTCATGTGCTGGAAGTTTTGTACCCAGTATGGCAATTTTGAGAGGTGGTGTAGCCTTTTAAGAGGTGGGGTGTAGTGGGAGGTTACTGTAGACATGATTCTCAGTAAATATGCATACTGATCCTAATAAGTTAGTTCTTATGAAAGTGAGTTATTACAGTGCAAGTCAATCTTATATGCTCAATATCTCTCTCTCTCTCTCTCTCTCTCTCTCTCTCTCTCTCTCTCTCTGTGGATAGGTGCTCATTCCCTTTCTGTTTCTACAGCATGTTGTGACCCAGCCAAAGGGATCCTCGTGAGAGGCTGACCAGATGGGACCACTTGATCTTGGCTGTTCAGCTTCCAAATCTGTGAGCTAAATAAACTGCTTTTCTAGCTGGGCGCGGTGGCACAAGCCTGTAATCCCAGCATTTAGGGAGGCTGAGACAGGAGAATCATGAGTTCAAAGCCAGCCTCAGCAACGGCGAGGCACTAAGCAACTCAATGAGACCCTGTCTCTACATAAAACACAAAATAGGGCTGAGGATGTGGCTCAGTGGTTGAGTGCCCCTGAGTTTAATCTCCAGTACCAAAAATAAATAAATAAATAAACTGCTTTTCTTTCTGAGTACCAAGATTCAGTTATTTTGTTATAGAAACAGAAAATAGACTACCACACTAATCTACAATTTTCTACCACCTGAATTATTTTAACTCCTGAATCACTTCTTTGATTCAATGCTTGACTCCTAGAATCAATTATCCAAACACCATTTAAGATTATTTTTTTAAAAAAGTATATATAATAAAATAATTCTATTTATCAGAATCATAACTCACACAATGACTACAAAATTATCACAAGTTCTTAGAGAGTCTATATCACCAATTCCCTACTAATAAAGAGGGACAACTGTATACCCCTGGCCCAGAAGCAGGTAAAACTCATTCATTCAAAACACTCTTAGGAAGGCAAAGCAGGAGGAAATCATTACCCATAATTAGACAAAACATTTATAGAAATAAAAAATCAGCATACTACTATGATACAGCCATATCAATGTTTATAGTAAATCAATTCATAATAGATAAGCCCTGGAGCCAATCTAAGTGCCCTTCAACAGACGAATGGATAAAGAAACTGTGGTATATGTATACAATAGAGTGTTACTTAGCCATAAAGAATGACTTTATGCCTTTTGCTGTTAAAAGAATGGATCTGGAGACTATCATGCTAAGTGAAATAAGCCACTACCCAAAAACCAAAGGTGGATTGTTTCACTGATATGTGGAAGCTAATCCACAATAAAGGAGGGAAATAGAAATTCATTAGATTAGACAAAAGGGAATGATGAGAGGAGAGGGGGATAGGAAAAGGAAAGACAGTGGAATGAATCGGACATAATTTTCTTATGTACATATATGAGTACATCATGTACATCCACAAAATGGGGTCTTAATTAGAATAAGATATAGTCCATTCTTGTATAGTTATATCAAAATAGATTCTACTTTCGTGTATAACTAAAAAGAATCAAGAAGAAGGAGGAGGAGGAGGAGGAGGAACAGCATGAATGACATTCATAGATACTGATAATAAAACAGACATCTGTATCACATGCTTTGCTAAGCTAGAGAAACGATTGAACATGACATGCTCAGAGATATAAAATAGATATTAAAGAAACAAGACTTTCTAATGAAGGAGATTATACCTGACACTAAAAGTGTACTGAATGGGAAATTAGGCACTCCAGAAGAAAATTACTGGTGAATTTGAAGACAGCAAGAACAACTTTCCAAAATAAAACACAGAGAAAGAAAAACAAGGAAAAACAAGAAAAAACAAAAACCAGAGCAGCAATAAGCAGCTGGACAACTTAAATCAGCCTAATATACCTTTAATTGAAATCTCTTAAAAAGAGAGAGAGAGGGAAATTTATTTCTATTTGAAGGTATAATGGCTGTAAATTCTGTAAATTCAATTAAAGCTATAAATATATAGACCCAAGAAGTTCAATGAGCCCTCATCACAAGAGAAATGAATACAAGTACACCAAGGACATCATATTGTATTTATTAAAACTAAAAATAAAGGTAAATATTAAAAGTAACCATAGCAAAAAGGAAACATTTTTATATAAAGGGGGAAAAAGGATAAGAAATATGAAAGTTTTCACTAAAAGCAATATAAAATAGTTGACAATCGACTTATATAAATCAGGAACAAAGGAAGGAAACCTGTCAGTAATTCTGTGTAACATCACTCGAGTTGCTAGCCAGCACAATCAGGTAGGAAAAAGAAAGAAGAAGGTGGGCATGGTGGCACTCATCCATATCCCAGCAACTCCAGAGGCTGAGGCTGGAGGATCAGAAATTTGAGGTCAGCCTCATGAATGAGACCCTCAGTAGGTTAGTAAGACCCTGCCTCCAAATAAAAATTGAAAGGGCTGGTGATGCAACTCAGTGATAAAGCACAGCTGGTTTTAATCCCAAGAAGAAAGAAAGAAAGAAAGAAAGAAAGAAAGAAAGAAAGAAAGAAAGAAAGAAAGAAAGAAAGAAAGAAAGAAAGAAAGAAAGAAAGAAAGAGAGAGAGAGAGAGAGAGAGAGAAAGGAAGGGAGGGAGGGAGGAAGAGAGAGAGAGAAAGAGAGAGAGAGAGGGAGGGAGGGAGGGAGAGAGAAAAGGAAAGGAAAGGAAAGGAAAGGAAAGGAAAGGAAAGGAAAGGAAAGGAAAGGAAAGGAAAGGAAAGGAAAGGAAAGGAAAGGAAGTGAATGAAAAGAAAAAGAAGTAAAACTTTTTATTTTTAGATGACGCAATCATTCATAAAGGAAATGTGATTTAATTTACAAAACAAAAAGCTACTGAAACAAGTGAGTGTAGCATGGTTGAAGGATATAAAATCATTGTGTAAAAATATTTGTTTTTATATACTAGCCAAAAATAATTGAAAATTTAAAAAATAATGACATTTACAATAGCATCATAAATTTGAACTAAATAGAATAAATCTAACAAAAATGTGTGCAACTTGTATATTGAAACCTGCAAATATTAGCTGACAGAAATGAAATTGCTTAAATAAAAGGATAGTTATACATTGTATATGGATAGGAATATATATTTTTAAAATGCAAATAATACCCTAAATAATTGACAGATTAAATTTAACCTCAGTTAAAATCCAAGCAGTATTATTTACAAACTAATGAGCTGATAGTAAAATTTATATGAAAATGCAAAATATGTGGAACTTAATTTTTTTTGACAGTGTTAGGGATCAAAACTGGGGCTTTGTGCCTGTGAGATAAGCATTCTATTGCTGAGCTATACCTTCAGCACAATAAAACAACTGTGAAGGATAAAAACAAAGTCAAAGAACTTATATTACTAGATTTAAACCTTACTGTATAATTACTATAATCAAGGTACTGTGTACTATAATTTAATGCTTCGATCAATGGAATAAAATAGAATCAGAAACAGGCACATACTTATATGGTCTATTGGGTTTTCATAAAGATGCAAAGATAATTTTGTGAAAAAAATATTGTAATAAATGACACTGAAAAAATCTGGACACCTCTATTCAATGGTATAACATTTCATGCCTCACACTACATTTGGCAATTAGCAGAACATAGATAAAACTAATGCTTTTAAGAGAAAGTCTTTGTGACATTGGATTAGGTAAAATTTCCTAGATATGACACCAGAAACACTATACATAAAGAATAAATTGATAAATTTCGCTTCATAAATTAACAATTTCTGTTCCTCAAAAAGCAGCATTAAGAAATCAAAAAGTCAACCACAAATCCTGGGAGAAAACTTGGAAATAGTATTTTTGTTTTTTTACATTTAGGTCTATGATTTATCTTTTACAAATCATACATCTGATAAAGGACTTGTATTTAGAATATACCAAGAACTCTTGAAACAGAAATATAAAAAATTCATTCAAATGGACAAAAGTTCAGAATAGACACTTCATCAAGGAAGACAAATGGATGAGCATGCAAAAACATACCAAATTTTATTGCTAATTAGGGAGATCCAACTTAAAACCACAATGCAATATTATTATGCATTTTTCAGAATAGTGAAAATCAAGGACTGACCGTGCTCAGCATATGTTAGGATGTAGAGCACGTAGGATCAGACTGAGGTAAACTATTGTACCTTTAATTTCACATTCCAGTATTTCATTCCTAGAATATAAAACTACATTGATCTTTCTATATTGATTTGGCTTCCTGCAATCTTTGCTACATTTACTTATTATTTCTAGCAATGTTTTTTGCAGATTCCATAAGGTTATCTGCCACTACCTACTATCTTGAAAGGGATGTTGAGGTTTTCTGTAGGCTTCCCTGTAAAGAGAATTCTACCTCATTAGTAATACCTGTCAGAAAAACATAAGAAGGAGAAGCAACCACGTACCTATATTCAGCCCGATCTACCCTAATTGCTTCTTTACATAAATAAGAAACTTAAGCCTCAGTGAGGTAAAGTGATATGTGCAAATGATGTGGTAGGATTAAACCAAAGTTCATAGATTCTTTTTCCATTTAATCACAGTTTTTACTATGCCTATCACTATCTCTTCATCAAAGCCTGGCTGAAAACCCATTCTTTCAGAAATCATTTATGCCAGATAGAATTCCTTTCTCCTTGCTTTATGGATAAATGGGTCTTAGGTAACTGTATCATTACATATGTCTTAGCATGTTTTTCCCAGTTACTGCAAGACAATCCTCTTAGATGGAAAGTGAAATTACGAACTACTTTACTAGTGATGACTAGACTTAAAGTGATCTTACCACACAGATAGCCTAGAGGTTTAAAAAAAGTAAAATAGAGCTTAAAGGGTATTCACACATTACCTTATAATGTATGGCTTTTCATGTCTTATCTGCATGATCTTTATAATCTCCATTTCTTTGCACTAATTGAAATGATTTAATATGGTAAGAGTCTATTTAATACAGTTATTTTTAAATCTTTGGATTATACGTTCTTTATAACTAAAGCATTGAACCTCTGATATTAGCAAACCCACACTGAACTAGACTACAAAGCAAATTTTAGGGCAGATAACTTTCCGATGACACTAAGCATGGAGTTTTGCAGATACCCATCTATTTCACATACTCAAAAACATTTCTACTTTGGATCCTCTTTGCACCATGATTGGCTTGAGTTCTCGGGACAAAAATGGACATTATTCAATAACAATGATTGCAGTTAAATTATATTAAAGGCACAATAATAAAATTTATTTAACGTTTAAGAAAGGAATCATGCATAGCATATAAAAGACTAGAAAAATTATATCATAGACATACATGATTAATTTTTCTGGCTTGTGGGGGAGAACTTTTCAATAGAAACCAAAATCTATGTAATCAGAAAAATTTTTAAAAAGCAAAGGAGTACATGAAAAAGACCCTGTTTTATCATGTAAATGAAAAACCTCTCAAAACTGACTAAAGACCACATGTTGTTGTACAAGATCACATATGCCTTTTGGAAGCAGAATATCCATTCAGACAAATGATAAGACTATACTCAAGGTTTTTCTGAATGCAAGTTGGTGGTTAACTACTCTTTGTGTCAGAATATCTGTGCATTTATTTATACTAATGCCAGAAACTGACTTTGCATCATTGCCTACATAACACCCTCAGAGAAAATCTAGCTGAAGAATGCCAGTGAAGAGTTATAAAGTGGGGGCTGGGATTGTAGCTCAGTGGTAGAGCGCTTGCCTAGCATGCGTGAGGCACTGGGTTCGATCCTCAGCACCACATAAAAATAAATAAAATAAAGATATTGTGTCCATCTACAACCAAAAAATTTTTTTAAAAAAAAGAGTTATAAAGTATATAGATCATTACTTTATCAAGGCTGGCCACATTATTCCCTCTCCACTAAGCTCTAGGTGTGCAGCCCTCCTACATAAAACACGTGGAAATCAATTCCTCCTTAACTTAGCTTGGTAGAAGGGAGATGATTTTTGTTAATAACAAATTTAAGGTCAATTCTTGGGCTCAATGACTGAATTAGTACCTATGACCCAGACAATGACTTCTCTTCCTTCCTTATTAGCAAATTGTAGATGACAGCATCTGTTTTGCATGCATTATGAACTTTATAAATAATACAGATAAAACTCTTTACACTGGTGAACAAAAATAATAATACTGTAAATTTTGTGCCTATGAGAATTAATGGAATGTTTGTAGAAGTCACCTGAAGAATAGCCATTTCATTGTGATTGCTACTTTGCTCTCCCCTCTATGTCTTCAAATGCTATAGCATTTGATACCGTTGGCCTTTGAATGGATGTACAGTGTATGGTGCTGGCCTATTGCAATGTTTGTAAGTTTTCAGTTACAGTGTAAATTTGCTCTTTTATAATGCAGGTGCCAATGTACAAGGTCAATGCCCACATTACAAACTCCCTATGTGAACGCTATTGAACTATACTATCCATCACTAAGTACAGTAGGAAATGATTTGACCTTTCCTTGAATAGTAGTCACTGGATCAAATTATTTTTCCATCTGAAAATAATCATGGATCTCAGATGCCCATTTAGGCTGCTACCTCCTGAATTCACACCACTCTTTCATGCTCCTGTTGCTGCTATTGGCAATCCTATGGAGCAGCACACATAGTGTGCAAAAGAAGCATGTGGTGAATTTAAACATTGAATCATTTTTTCTGTCTCACTAATTGAATGGTCTCTGTTAAATTATTTCCTTATATCTCAAGATTGCTACAAAATTTAAATAAAATAATATATTTCATAAATACCGTAGTTCAGTTTGCTTTCCAACATGAAAAGAGGCTTGGAAGTCATCACTCCAAGTTTTTGCCACAAGAAAAATGAAACAAACTGAAAATTAATCACTTTTGAGGGGACGCAGCAGACAATATGTTTCTGGACAAATTTCTACCCCCAAATCAGAAGAGATAGAATATCCAGAGAGACACAGCTGGGAAATGCTTACCTGGATCACAACCAAGAGGGAATACAAGGAGGTTCTCTGGCGAAAGGAAGAGTAATTATTGTGAAATATATGTAGATAATTTCCTATCATAAAGACCTGTTTTCCAGGTAATACTGCAGCTAGGGAAGGGAGTGGAGCAGAGGCAAGAGGAATCTACATTCCTGGAGGAAAACATGTAAAGATCACAGTGCTAAGACGCAACCCCTAAAAATATAAGATATGACTGGAAAATTATAGAAACTTCCCTCTCCTACATACCTTCACAGTAAAAACATTTCTCCAGTAAAATAACAGTGAATTATGGCTGAAAAAGATGCATGACATAGGAGATCATATAGGTGTAATATTTAGTAATGAAAAAAGCCAGGAAGAGATAAAAAAGGTCACTAAAGTCTTCTGGAGCCTCTGGCATCTATGGCTACAAGAAACCACAGTAAACACAGCCTAACACCTTGCCAGATTAACATCTGTCCTGACATTGAAAATTTATCTACATCAGGTCTTATTACCCAGTGTAATTACAAAGCATGTCAAAGGTGGTGGTAGTGGGAAAATCTAGACAGACAATGCAATCAGTAGAACACAATGCAGAACACCAAAGTTATAACTTTAAATAACTGTAAATAATAGAGTAAGGGCTAGAATTGAAAAGTTAAGTGACATGCAAGAGCAAATGAGTTATATAAGCAGACAAAATTGTTAAGAACTAGTAGGAATGCTGAAGTCAAAAATAACTATGAAAGAAACAAAGAATGCCTTGGACAGGCTCAGCAGTAGATTGGTCAATGCCTAGAAATAATTACCATGCTTGAAGATAAGTCAGTGTATACTTTCAAACTGAAATGCAAAGTTAAAAATATGAAAACAGAAAAGAATTGACAGGAACTATGGCATGATATCAAAATATGTAGTGTACATCTAACTGGAATACCAGGATAAGAAAAAGAATGAGCATGAGAAATCTTAACGTAACCATGGTGGGAATTTTCAAAAATTAATAACAGATATCAAACTACAGATCTAGGAATATCAATGAAAACCAAGTAAGATAAATAAAACACATAGAGAAAGAGAGTTAGACACACAAACACACACATACATACAGAGACACACATATACACAATGAGGCATATCATATTCAAACATAAAAACCAATGAAAAAGGGAAAATTTATAAAGAAACTAGAATTGAGAGTGTGGGGAATCTTTCCTATAAAACAACAAGGACAAAGATTATAATGGAATTATCAGAACTCGTGAGAATATTTAGAACACAGTGAGATATATAAAGTATGTGGGTGGGGGGATCCCTAGTCATACTAGAATGCTATAGTTAAATAAAGTCCAGGGGTATAACTCAGTGGTAGAAAACTTGACTAATACACACAAGGCCCTGGGTTCAATCTCCAACATCATGCACATGAGCACATGCACACACACACACATACACAAAAATAAGTAAAGACTTCCTCATAGAAAAACTGAAAGATTCACCAGTAGGAAACCTAATTTGAAGAAATGTTAAAAGTCCATGCTCAATAGTTTTCATGAACATAAATCAAAAATCTTCAATAAAACATTACTGAATGGAATGCAGCAATGTAAAGTGAATTATATGCCATGAAGAGTAGAGTTTATATCAAGTATGCAAGGCTGGTTTCATATGCAAAAATCCATGCATATAATCCATCAACTCAGGCTAAAAGAAGAACCATATGATCATACATGTGGGGGAATGCCACAAGATGGTGCTGAGCCCCCAGCTCAGGGCTGACCACGCTGCCCTGAGAGAGCCACATCACCCACCCCTATTGGCTGACCTTTGCTTCCGTGCTCGTGGACAGTGCATGATCCCCTAGCTAAGTGCCTCTATACTGCTGCACTTGGACAGCCCACTTCCGCATTCTTAGCTTAGAAACGGGGCACCACTGGACCCCCTCCCCTATATAAGCTTGTAACTTCCTCTCAATATAACAATTCTTGCTTGAGACAAGACTCCCTGGCTCATGCGTGGTGATTACGTGCCAGGCGACTTTACCTTTCTCACTTCGTCTTTGTCGGGGACTCCCGGGGATCCCCTCCTCCCCGTTGGCCAATGGGGGAGACTGATACCTGGCTGGGGGGACCCCGACAATAGAAACAGATGCAGAAAAAGCATTTGATAAATTTCAATAGCCACTCGATAAAAACTAGAAATAGAGAAGAATGCCCTCAATTTGATGAGGAATACTTAAAAATCAACCTACACCTAATATTGTACTTCATGGGAAGTTTCATGGGGAAGCTTACTCCAAGAGATCAGATGGAAAAAATTGAAATATCCTGTCTCACTGTTCCTATTCAAAATTGTACTAGAAATCTTAATAGTCTTAGATAATTTTATTTTTAATAACTAAATATAGCATTGTTTCAGGATGCAAGGTTAATATATAAAATGAGATTTCAACAATGAATACAGTAGTCCCCTTATTTGTAGTTCTGCTTTTCTGTATTTTTAATTATGTTCAGTCAACTATGTTCCAAAAATCTTAAATTACAGAAATAATCAATTTAAGTTTTAAATTGCACACTATGCTGAGTAACATAATTAAAAATTTTGCCATCCTGCCTCATCCTGCCAAGGACAAGCAAGATACCTTTCTTTGCCCAGTGTGTCCATGCAGTTTACACTACCCACCCCTTGATCCATAGCCATCAAGGTGGTCAGATCGATGATCATGATGTTATGGTTTAGATATGTATCTCTCAAAAGCTGATGTTAGACAATGCAAAAAGGTTTAAAAGTGAAAGGATTGGGCTATGAGAGCCTTAACCCAATCAGTGAATTAGTCCCCTTATAGGGACAGACTGAGCAGTTACTGAAGTGGTAGAATGTTGCTGGAAGAGGTGGGAATTGGGGGCATAGCTATGGGTTATATATTTGAATCTGGAGAGTAGACTCTCTCCCTTTGCTTCCTGATCACCAAGATGTGAGCTGCTTCCCTCTGCCACTCTCTCCTACCATGATATTCAGCCTCACCTCTAAGGAATGGAGACAGCCTTCTATGGACTAAGAACTTTGAAACCATGAGCCCTTAGATAAACTGTTGTTCTGGTTAGACCCTTTATTCACAGCAGCAAAAAAGCTGACTCAAACACCATCTGTATGTACACTGAGACCTCTGCAACCATGAGGCCCCAAATAAACTTCTTCTTTTTTTTTTTTTTATCTTTCAATTTTTTTTTTTTAAATTTTTATTATTTTATTTTTTTCCCAAAAGTTGCATTTTAATACATGTTGGCAAACATAACAGAAAAAAACAAATTATCAGAAGCTGTACACACTATTCACTGAAAACATTTGTTGAGGCAAATAGAAAAAAATTGTTACAATCATAATTTTTCTAACTTTGCACAAAATTATAAGCAGATTACATTCTTCATATTAAAC
>CM053399.1:37137376-37224371 GCA_028644305.1 Xerus rutilus
AACTTCTTCTTAAAGTTGTTCATGTCAGGTCTTTTGTTCACAGCAGCAAAAAAAGCTGATTAAAATGCATTAAGACAGTATTTTTGTTCAAGTAAACCTTATTTTATTCTGAGAGCAGTGGATTCTGGCAATTAAGATATGCCAAAGAGAAGTCATGAAGTGCTTCCTTTAATTTAATGTTCAAAATTTATTTTTCTATTCTACTAGTGCATTATAATTATACATAATAGTGGGGTTCATAATAACATTTATATATGAACATAACAACTTGCTTCATTTCATTCCTTAGTATTTCTCATTCACTCCCTCCTCCCTCCACCTAACACTTCCTCTACCCTACTGGTTTTCTATTAATTTTTAAAATTGGTACATTATAATTATACACATAGTGGGATTTATTGTGATATATTCTTAAATATACTTAGCATAATTTGGTCAGCTTCATTCTGCAGTTCCTCCCCTTTACTTCCCCTCCTTCTTCCATCTAGATCTCCTTATGCTACATGACTGTTTTCTCTTGTATTTTCATGAGATCCTCTTTTAAAAATTCTTCATTTCTCTCTAGCTTTTATTTCCACATATGAATTTTCCTAAATGGTAAATTTGTTGACTTACTAAGGAAAAAATAATACTTGCTGAGATTGCTAAGATCTATGGTCAGTTACTGATGTTAATTTCTTAGGGTACTTAATATCTGAATTAAACTTTATCAAGGTATATAAATGTAAGAAGAATCATATATATATCTGTGTGTGTGTATATATATATATACACATACATACATATATAATTTAGTATTATCTACAGGTTTCAAGTATCCACTAGAGATCATAAACCTTATCCCCCATTGATAAGGAAACTATTTTAATTGGAATCTGACATTTAAACATAATATAATTTACATTATCACCAAAATTACATATATATAAATCTAAAAAGAAATTAGAAGCTATGTGATGAAAACTAAAAGATATTTAAAAAATTGATCAAAGTAGTAAATGGAAAGATATTCCATTTATGTGGATATGAAGAGTCAATATTGTTAAGATGTCAATTCTTCTCAACTTGATCTACAGCAATAACACAACCTCAATTAAAATGCCAGTATATAATTTTGTGGTTATGGACAAAATTTATAAATCACCTGTATTCACAATTACCAATCTTTGTAACATCCAAAATATTCTTCAATAGGTGATGGATAAACAGACTATTGTATATCTATACAATGAATTATTTTTCAACAACAACAAATGAAATGAACTATAAACTCATAACAATACATGAAGGAATTTTAAATGCATATGTTAAAGTGAAAGAAGCCAGCCTGAAAGTCTGCATACTGTATAATTCCATCTATGTTGCATCCTGGAAAAGGAAAACATATAAAGACAATGAAAAGATAAGAGAAACCTGGAGCAAGTTGTCAAAGATTACGGGGAATTAGGACAATGTAACTATTCTGTATGATGCTGCAATGATAGATGTATGCTATTAAACATTTGTCAAAACTCACGGAACTGTATTGAAAGAGAATGTGAACCCTAAACTATGGGTTTTAGTTAGCAATACTGCATTAATATACGTTAATGAATTGTGACAAATGAACTATACTAATATGTTAATAACAGAGGAAATGGGGTGTGCTTTATATGGGAATTCTCTATGCTATCTTTACAGCTTTTATGTAAATATAAACCATTTTAAATTACACTGTTTATTTTAAAATACCTGGCATGTAGTAGGTTTTCCAGAAGTATTAGTTCCTTCACAATATTATCTATATAATACATGGACTAAATTCAGATGTGTTCATTTTCATGGGATGCTTATGGAAGAGAATTTTCTACAAAATTAAATATAAAATTTAATAAAGTATAGTCATGTAGTATAAAGAGATAATAGAGTAAAGTTTAATAATGGACAGTTAGGCAAATCTCTGCTGAGCTCAATCCAATTTCTTGATGATTCAGATGCCACCTGGGAAGCTTTGAAACATTCTATGATATCATTATGAAGATCAATTATTTCTGTAAGCATGACAAGCAGAATTCCACTAATGGAGACCTCTTTTTATGGGAATGCCAATTATAATTAGTTTAAGAATATGGATTCATAAAGATCATCCCAGATTTTTTGAATTATACCAATCAGAACAAAAAAATTAAAGATTGCTCCTAGGATACTCATTGAGAAGTTAACTGTATTAGCATTTTCCTGTGTTACTTGCCAGAACTAAAAGAGCTGAGCACAGGATATCAGACCTAGAGACAGTAAGAAAAAAAAAATAGGAAAGTCATCCTTGTTACCTTGGATAAATAAGGATACATTTACTTATAGAGTTTGCCTAAGTTAAACATATTAATCATAAAGACCTTATATCCACTGCAAATAATAGCAGTATTCCTTTGAATACATCAATGGGTCGTGTGAGAAACACTTGTAACTATAGTTTCTTAGGATGTCTTGCTCCTCCATGCAATACCTAGCAAATGTTTACCCTGCCATAGTGTAGGAGCTCATATCTTTTTCCAAAGAGGATTTTCTGCCCCCAGGCCTACCCCTGTGTTGCCCTTTATAAATACGGCAAGAGAAAAAAAACAAGGAAAGCAAAGCTAATAATAATAATAATAATAATAACAATAATAACAACAACAACAATAAAAACTGAAGGTTCAGAGATGAGTGAAAAAACGAACTGGATACGCATCAGGAATTAAGCCCATGTGAGAGCTATCAGGATTGCATCTGCTGCTTTCTTTGAAACTTCCAAAATCCACAGGCATTTTCTATGTAGGTTTAGGAGTGAGATTTCAGTTGAAAGCAAAACTGTCATGGAATTTTGCAAGACTGAGGTGGACAGGTTCAGGAAATATCTGAGATTGTGCAGATTTAAAAGAGCTTCTGTCAATTATAAAGAACCTTAACCCAGTTTGCCAGCCTCAATACATTTGACCAAATACACTGTTCCTATAAAATGATGCTAGTTTCTCTTGTCTGTATCCCATACCCTATCAGAAATTGCTTTAAATGGAAACAAATGATTTCACAGCTCCAAACCAAATATTGTTAGTCCTTTAAGCTGCCCATTTAAGTGTGAAGGTGTCAGAGGCGGTAGTCAGGGAATGATATTCTTCCAAAATCTCTTATGAGAGGACAGCTGCATTTCTTTCAATTAAACAATAAAAGAAAGCAAAGAAAGGTGCACAGTACTTCCCTTCAGCTATGGAGAAATTCTGTAATAGTTAGCATTCCTTTTTGCTCTAGATTGTTTTATACTTATCTCTTGCCATCAAGAACGAAAAAGTAACTTGTAGACATTTTGATGGGAAAGCATGTCACCATAAAATGTCTTTGGACACACAATTAAAAATATGAAGTCTTTTTAGCTCAAAGGCAGATAAGCTACTAACCATAAAACCAATGCTCTATGAACTCACAGACACAAAAATAATTATTTCCCGGTAACTAAGCCAATATTTAAAACTGTTAATAGATCTTAGACTCTCTTGCCATTTTAGATAAAGGTCTTCATTCAAATTAATGTTGCAAATGCTGGTTAAATCAACAAATTACCAAGACCCATTCTTACTGGTCTAGTTAAGAATTTGACCCTGTTTATATTTTAAACCAATTTGCAATAATACAAAAACACTTAAAAATCTCCGTATTTGTACAATCAGTATTTGATTATCTTTTTCTGCTTTACTTGGATAGTAACAATGCTCTGCAAATTCAGCATCATTGGATATATTTTGCAAGTGCATTTCCTGCATAATGTATAATAGGCCTCCTGATTTTATTTTAATTTATTTTGGGGCTATCCCTTATGAAATATCTATACCAAAAGAAACAATATTTTATAGTGGAAGAAGTAGAATTTGGGGTTTGAGTGGTTGGATTTAGTTACTGGCACCAAGACTGCTTAGCTTTTAGACTTTGGGAAAGGATCTAACTAGTGTCTCCTCATCTACAAAGTTGTGATAATATCAATAATGTACATGCATCCCTCAAAGGATGAACATAAGGATGAGCCCAGTTTATGCATCATGTTAGCCAACACCTGACATGGTATATGTATTCAGTAGGTGGCAGTCATCAATCCACTCCAGGCAGGAATGATATATTAAATACTTCACATTGGAATGACATAGGCATGTCTCCCTTAGTTTGAGTGCTAACCTAAAACAACTGAGACAAGAGACTGAGCTTTCCCATGCTGAATGTCAGTTCCAAGTAATAGGATGTCAAAGGGAATAAAATTGAAAGAGACAATTGGGAGAGAGTTGAGGAAAGCCACAGTTTGTTAGAAGTGTTTAAGAGAACTGCCTTTCACTACAAGCCAAAGTGAAGCCTCTACCATTGGTTCCCAAACCACAAGTTTTATTTGAAAAAACTGTAAGGAAGTTCCATATGAAAGCAAAATTCATATTTAAGATAGATTAAATTATAAATATAAATTGATCTCCTATTCTGATATTATGCAATTTTTAATCTTTGAATTTTTAATATAACTTAGTAATGTGGGAAGTATTTTTCTATTTTATTTTTTTTTCATATTTAATTTATTTATTTGTTCTATTTAGGTTTACATGATATCAGAGAGCAATTTGATTCGTTGTACACAAATGGAGGATAACATGTCATTTCTCTGGTTCTAAGTGATATAGAATCACAACATACATGCAATCATACATAAAGTTAGGGCTATGATGGCCATTATACTCCACCACCTTTACTGTCCCCATGCCCCCTCCCCACTTACTCCCCTGTGAACAGAGTTCCTCCATTGTTCCCATGTCCTTCCCCACATTATCAACAAATACATTTGGCATTTGGTTTGCTGAGATTGGCTTACTTCACTTAGCATGATATTCTCCAACTCCATCCATTTACCTGCAAATGCCATAATTTTATTCTTTTTATTGCTGAGTAATATTCCATTGTGTATATATACCACAGCTTCTTTATTCATTCATCTATCAAAGGGCATCTAGGTTGGTTCCACAGTTTAGCTATTGTAAATTGAGCTGTTATAAACATTGAAGTGGCTGCATCAGTGTAGTATCTCAAATAGAGCATTGATCTCCAGAATATATAAAGAACTCAAAAAACTTAACACCAAAAACACAAATAGCCCAATCAATAAATGGGAAAAGGAACTGAAGAGACACTTCACAGAGGAAGAAATGTGAATGGTCAACAAATATATAAAAAAGTTTTCAACATCACTAGCAATTAGAGAAGTGCAAATTAAAACTACATCGAGATTTCATCTCCAGTCAGCATGGCAGTTATCAAGAATATAAGTAACAATAAGTGTTGGTGAGGATATGAGGAAAAATGTACACACATACATTGGTGCAACCACTCTGGAAAACAGTGTGGAGATTCCTCAGAAAATTTGGAATGGAACCACCATTTTACCCAGTTATCCAAAGGACTTAAAATCAACATACTACAGTGATGTGGCCACATCAATGTTTATAGCAGCTCATTTCACAATAGCTAGGCTATGGAACAAATCTAGGTGTCCTTCAATAAATGAATGAATAAAAAAATATAGTACATATACACAATGGAATATTACTGAACCATAAAGAAAAATAAAATCATGGCATTTGCCAGTAAATGGATGAAACTGAAGACTATCACACTAAGTGAAACAAGCCAAACCCTCAACAAACCAAAGGCTGAATGTTCTCTCTAATATTCAGATGCTCACTCATATTAGGAGTGAGGAGGGAGGAGTGAAGGGAGGTTCACTGTATTGGACAGAGGGGAATGGGGGAATGAGGAGGCATGGGAATGGGAAAAGCGGTAGAATGAATGGGACATAACTTTCCTATGTTCATATATTAATACACGACCAGTGCAACTCCACATCATGTAAAACCACAAGAATGGGAAGTTATACTCCATGTATGTATTTGTCAAAATACATTCTTCTGTTGTGTAAAACTATAAAGAATAACAAAACAAAGCAAAACAAAAAGAATAGTGTGGAGACAACTGGGAAGTCATTGGAAATGGATAAAGTTACAACCATACTTCATGCCATTTACAAGAATAAAGCTCAAATATCAGAAATCTAAATGTAAAAGAAATGCAAACACCAGAAGAAAACATGATACATTTTGCTGTGTAGTAAAAATAATTTCCAGTTATGACTCAAACTTCATCAAAATGATCAATAAAGTTCAACTATATTTTAAAACTGTATAGCAAAACTTCTACAACACACTTTTTAAAAAGCAACAGATGACAATTGGAACAAAATGTTTGCAACATACAACACAGAGTCAATATTCTTACACGGTACAAAAAATTTCCAAAATGTGCTATTTCTCTGGAGAAATAGTTGATTCCAGGACTGAAGCAGGAAGCCTACTAAATGAGTTTGAGGTAGCTTTTTATGCCAAAGCCAGGACAACTTAAGCACCAAAAACTAAGACAGTAGTAGATTATAATCTACTGACAAAATAATAATTTACAAGTCTATGTCCAATTTATGTGAATTATGAGGGGGACATAGACTTATATTGGAAAATGTGCAAGATATTATCTTATCAAACCAGTCAGAGGTAATAGCAAATCATGGGACAAACTAATACCAAGTGCCTCTTATAATGGATACAGACACACTTTGCAGTATTCCTGCCAAAAATATATAATTTGAATAAAAGCATGAGATGGAACTGAGAAATATTTGCTAAAATATTGGACTACGAACTTCAAAGTGTCGGTCTATTTATATCTTACCCTGAGCCATTTATTCATTTTTTTAACTTTCTGTGCTATAATTTTCATTTCTTTTTCATAGTTTTCAGAAGATTCCCCATCTCTTCTTTCATGTGATTGCATTTATATTTAGGGTTTGAATATATAATATGTACTTTAATATTCTTGTATGATAGTTCCAATATGTCTGTTAGCTCTGTATCTTTTTCTGTTGACAGCTTATTCTCTTAGTTATCAGCCACATTTGCCCATTTCTTAGTATGTCAAGTATATGTTAATGTTATAACACACTAAGAGCAGATTTTATTTTATTGATTTAGGGAAGGTTGAGTTGGCAACCCGTTACCTTACTGGAAGATTAGTTTTATACTATGCAACTCAGTGAGACCCTGTCTCTACATAAAAAACACAAAATAGGGCTGGGGATGTGGTTCAGTGGTCGAGTGCCCCTGAGTTCAATCCTGGTACCAAAAAAAAAAAGATTAGTTTTATACTGTTGAGGCCTGGGTTTGGTGTTCATTAGGACAGGTGATCTAGAATAGTCATTATTCTATGACTAATATAGTACTACTATTAAGGTGTGATACTTCTAGGGTATCAACTGAATAATGCCTGGGGTCACAGTGAGTCTCTCCACTCTTCACTCTGGTTGAGCCTAGCACTGTGGATTCACAATTTTGGTTCACACCATAAGTTCCGAGCAACTGTTCCCTGCTATGTCATGTAGTTTCACACTATCAATATTTAATATTTAGTTCATGGCTCAAAACCACTGCCATAAAGGTTTCTGGAACTTCTTTTATGTACAGAATTCTCTACCATACATAGTACTCAATTTTGCGAATTCTGGCTACCTGACCATGTGGAGCCCTTAACTATGATCTGCTTCCACAGTCCAATGAGATTACCATGATTGGGCTCCAGTCTCCTGTTTAGCATTTTGGAAAGTAGTTATGACTTTATGTATTTTCTTCTCTGAAGCATCCCTGCGAAATTGTCTAACACTATAAAACTATTAATTTTTTTCACTTATTAAAGTTGTTTTTGATGGTAAGGTATCTTCTTGAAGACTTCCCCTTTGTTCTTCCCATTAAACTAGATAAATGTTTCTAGCTGATTTTCTGTATCCCTCTTGGGTAAATTTTTTTGTGGGGGGATACTGGAGATTGAACCCAGGGGTACTTTACCACTGAGATATACTCCAAATACTTTTTATTTTGTTTTTTTCATTTTGGGACAGGGTCCAACTAAGTCACTGAGAGTCTCTTCTAATTGAGATGCCAGCCTCAAACTAGGGATCCCCCTGCCAGTTTTCTTAATCTCTGGGATTACAGACATGCCTCATATGCCTGGCATAGGTAGAGTTTCTTATAGTCATGGCTCAAGGTCAACATATATATATATACCCAATTTAAAAATTTTAAATAAGCAAGCTTGTATTTAAAATCAGTAGTTTGACAACTGCAGATCTACAAAATTTGGATGCTAGTTTGAGCTCCAGAAAACCAGGATGGTGACATAATGTCTGAGGGTGCTCTTACTCAAAAACAAAATAAGTAATCTTTGCAACATAACATGTGCTATTATTAGTTGAACTGTGAATCTTCAAAATATGCTGAAGTCCTAGTCTTCTTGTGAACATGACCATTTTGGTTGGAATTAAAATATAAGTAAAGTTTAGGACATTGAATTCCTTGTGTAGGGTAGGCCTTTCATGGAGTATGACTGGTCTCCTTATAAAAAGAGGTGAAGTACAGACAGATACAGGGCTATGATGTAGAGGTGGAGACTGGAGGGATGGATCCGCAAAGCAAGGAATAAAATGAATTGCTATATAGCCCTAATTTGAAAATCTGACATCTGAAAGGCTACAAAATTGAAACTTTTTGAATATTAATTTGACATCTCAAGAGGAAAGAAATTCCACTTTTGATAGTACATGATGGGTCAGAGTTAAAATGAAGATGCACTAAAATTATTGTATAAAAATCCATCTAGGATACATGTACAGGTGCATATAAAACATAAATGGATTTCATGGTTAGATTTGGATCATATCCTCAAGTTATCTCTAAAAAAAGGAAAAAAGAAAAGAAAGAAAGAATTGCTATAATACTGGAAGCTAAGGAAAAAGGCAGAAGAAGATTTTCCACAGAGACTTCAGAGGCAATATGACCATACCAATTCCTTTACTATATAATTTTAGTTTCCAGAATTATGAAAGTATAGGTTTTTGTCATTTAAAACTCTCCTCCAAAAGATGATTCTGGAAAGAATTCACACTAAAATCCCTGAAAAAATCAGTGTCACTGAACACTGATAAGACAGTTTTCTCTGATTAAGTTTGGGCAAAAAAAGGAAACCTTGAAAAATGCTTGACAAAGCCTCCTGCAGTTTCTCTTGACTTCAGATGTATAAGAGTTTCCACATTTCAACGAACAAACTTTGATTTGGACTTTTTGTTGTTATTTTAGTTACCAAGGATTCGCAGGAGTTCACAATTTTCAGGTCTTCCAAAATTTTACCTCCTGCCCTCATTGCAATTATTTGTTTATACATTGGCTCTCCAGACTCTTAAGATGCCCAATAAATGATACTTGAAAAGAACTGAGCTTGCATGGCCTGAAGGATTTTGGGGCAGTTTAAGAACTCCCATGTAACTCTAAAGGTACTGACCAGGAAATCTAGCTTACCAAGTCTTCAAAATAAGTGTGCTCAGAATATGGAGGTGTCAATAAAATGTTATGTTTTAAACAAGATGCTCCTTCCTCAAGCACTTTATAAAGTACTTACAAAGGACTAATTTAATCATTAAAAGAACACTGTATTTTCACTGGATAAAACTATTTTTGTAATGCAGCTTCTGCAAAAGTCAACACCAGTTTTTCAAAGTAATGTATGCAATTTAATCAATTGGCTGGACAGACACTTCCCCAAAGTGGAGAATGGAATTGCTTATTGCAATTCTAATAGCAACTCTGCCAAGCTTTGCCTTAGAAAATGATCACTTCAATCATAGTGAATCTTACTTTTCCCTGTTTAAACAAGATGTACAGTTTGATATAACTGCAGCTCACAAGATGAAATATATACTTGGTGCAGCCTTCCAGCTGTTGGTAAGATTAATTTGGAAGATGAGCCAGTAAGGCAACTAATTTTGTCTTTATTTCCTTTTATTCTTTCTTTTTTCTTACCTATATTTTTCTATGATAGAGAACTTGGGGTTAATAGTTTATCTTTTCATAGCTAATAAACAAATTTGGTGCTTAGAGAAAGTAGAAGATATTGGGTGTGGCTTTTTTCCCTGATATGTATTGACACGTGTTAAGAATAAAGTACAAAACAATGTTATAGAATTATTGAATGCTGAGGCTATTATCATCATTCCAGTGTCAATTCATGAAGCCTTCATTTAAAATTGAGGTGTAGTAACTCCTCCTAAGTATACAAATATCACTATTTTGTTGTTCATATGTGTACTAGTCAGAGTCAGATCAAATACATGGAATGAACAGGAAGTATACATTAAGATTTATTGGAAAGTATTGGTTTTTGAAACAGTGGAACTATCAAGGCATGTCTTATATCTGTAAGACAGGCTAGAATCCTATGCAACAAGCTGAAGTTAGTACAACAGGTGGAATTCCTTCTTTCTCTGGGAGACCTTAGCACTGGGCTCAAGACCTTTCCACTAATTGCATCAAAAATCCAAGGTTATGCCAGGCACAGTAGGACACACCTGTTATCCTATCAGCTTGGTAGTCTGAGACAAGGAGGATTCCAAGTTCTAAGACAGCTTCAGCAATTTAGGGAGGTCTAAGTAACTTAACAAGACATTTTCTTAAACAAACAAACAAACAAACAAATAAGAGCTGGGATGTAGCTCCGTGATAAAGCATTCCTGGGTTCAATCCTTTGTACCAACGAAGCCACTGCAGAAGTACAATGTTCTTCCCCTACATTCATATTTTACAGATGGGAAGATACTGAAGCTTACAGAGAAGCTTTATGAATAAATCATGGTTAATATGTACCCATTATTCTTGTTGAGTTAAAATTTTTCCCATATTGATTTACTTTGTTGTCTTTTAGGTTAAATTCAACTGTATCAGTTTTCTGTTCCTGCATACCAACTTATGACAAATTGATGATCCTAAAGTTTCTGTGGGTAAAGGTCTGGGCAGAGATATCTGCTTAGGGTCTCACAAGGATGAAATCAAAGTATTTGGTGGGGGGCAAAGGCTTATAATGCCAGCGACTCTGGAGGTTGAGGCAGGAGGATCTAAAGTTTAAGGAAAGCTTCAGCAACTTAGTGAGATACTCAAACAACTCAAGGAGACCCTGTCTCAAAATAAAAGGGCTGGAGATGCAACACAATGATAAAGCATTCCTAGTTTCAATCCCAAGTACCAAAAAACATGTTATCTGGGCTTTAGTATCACTTGTATTTCGAAAGTTCTCTCATGTATTTACTTGTTGGCCCAATTTAGTTCCTTTTGGCTGAGGTCTTTGGCTTTGGAGTGATTCACCACTGATTTTCTGTGATGTGAATTTTCCACAAGGTAGACTGCTTCTTTAGAGCCATCATGATAGAAAGTCCTTGCTAGTTCAAATTATCCTCAGTTCTTCTACCTCTGTCCTCTAAACCATCCCTTAAAGTACTCATCTGATTATGTTAGGTCTCCCAATTGTAATCTCTCTTTTGATTAACTTAAAATGAAGAGCAGAGAGACCTTAATATACATGCATCTATGAAACTCCTTCACCTTTGACACATAACATAGACCAATCAGGGGAATAAGATCTTGTCATCTTCACAGGCTTTGCCCACGTTCAGGGGGCGGGGTTATACAGTGTATATACACAAGGGGATGGAATCTTGGGAGTCATTTTAGAATACCGTCTACTACCCAAATTCAATGTTTTCAACACCATCTTATTCTTTACGTGAACCTGCGGCAAGGTGAAAATACGAGGAGGAAATTTAATTCACTTCATGTAGCAGTACATTTAGGGAGGCACTGAACTGAATAAAGTAGGTTAAAATTGGGTTTATAAAAGCAATAATCACCAAGCCTTATTATACAATAGATTTTGTTCATCTAAATCAATGTGTAATAGAGCCTAAATAGGATCAAACTGAAAAGTATCAAGATTTTTACAAGCTTTAGACATAATCATAAGAAAATGGGCTATAGATCATGGATTGACATTTTTGCATCGTCTCGGGCTATGAAACTGGCCAGATGGATTTGCTAAAGGATATGATTTCTTCTCATTTGGCTGTCTTTCAAATACGCAGTTGTTCATCAGGTACCAACTTTCAATACAATGAGGCAGAATCCTGATAAGGACAGAGCAACACTCAGAATCTGGGTGAATTCTGCACTACACTCAAGGCTCCAAGCTTGGCAGCCCATGGTTATCTCCTATCTGCTCTGACTTTTATTCTTCTCTACAGAAGTAGTTTTACTATGAGACTAAAGAAAGCTGAACATCAGTGCTCTTCACCTGCCCCTTCCAAGGCCTAGAGCACTTCATAACAAATTTGCAAAGTTATATATTTTCATAAAGTATTCATAATAAAACATTTTAATGCAACACATTAATCTGTCTCTTTTCAGTCTAAACTTACCTGTTTTACTTTCCCTTGAATTGGGTAGCATTGGAGAAGATATGAGCATTCTTTGTATACCGTGAAGTAGAAGTTGAACTGGGATGCCCTCCTTTAGGTTCAGGGTGACATCATTCGACATTTCTAGGCATAATTACTATAAACATTAGTTATTACAAAACATCCTGGTACAGCAATAGCTTCCAGGTATACGCTTAACATCTAGTCAGCTAACTCACCTAAGCATACAAAAACAAGACTTTGACAGAAAACGATAGATAAGTTTTAAAGAAAACTTTTGATAGCAAAATATTGAAATTTCCTAAATTTCAATAAAATTTTATTTTAGTTCTTAATTTTATTACATATCTTTATATATATGTACATATGCATGTGTGTGTATGTGTGTATATATACATATATATTATATTATAAGTTTTAGGCTTATAACAATCATAACAATCATCATTACCCCCAAGCTCTTCTACTTTGTTATCCCATTGAATACACTTTATAGCAGTTAATAACCACTTTCTAATATCCTATGATATTTTATGATATTATATATTATTATGGCCATGTAAAATCTAATTTCATCTTCTCAACTTTGTTGAGGCTTAACTTCTGTGAGTCTCAATTTCTCTAGTAGTGAAATTGAAATCCAATTGCATGTTTCATATAATGAACCTCTAATGTAACTGTCATTGTTTTTGTTAGTATTGCTTTTAGCATCACTATTTTAAGCAGTTTAATGAAATAAATACTAGTTCAAAAAATGAACTAGCATAGCCAGCACGAAGCCCTGGGTGCCATCCCTAGCAATGCAAAAAGAGAGAGAGAGAGAAATAAACTTTAAAAAGAAATAAAAATAAACTAGCAACAAAACCCAAATTAAAGAAATATTTCCTTAATGAGTTAAGGATCCAGACACATGAACCTCAGATACAGCATTAATCTCCAGGATATTTAAAAAACTCAAAAAACTTAACACCAAAAACCCCACAAATAATCCAATTAATAAATGGGCAAAGGAACTGAATAGGCATTTCACAGAAGAAGAAATATGATTGGTCAATGGATATATGAAAAAATATGCAACATTTCTACCAATTAGAGAAATGCAAATTAAAACCACTGAGATTTCCTCTCACTCTCATCAGAATGGTAATTATCATGAATACAAGTAACAATAAATGTTGATGAGGATGCGGGGACTGGTGGGACTTAAAATTGGTGCAACCACTCTGGAAAGCAATATGGAGATTCCTCAAAATCTTGGAATGGATCCACCGTTTGACACAGCTATCACTCCTTAGTATATACACAAAGGAATTAAAATCACCATACTAGAGTCATATAGCCACATCAATGTCTATAGCAACTCAATTTATAATAGCTAAACTATGGAACCAGCCTAGGTGCCTTTCAATAGATGAATGGATAAAGAAAATGTGTTATATATACACAAAGGAATACTACTTAGCCATAAAGAGAAATGAAATTATGGCATTTGCTGTTAGTGAATGAAACTAGAGACTATCGTGCTATGTGAAATAAGCCAATCCCCAAAATCCAAAGGCCAATTGTTCCCTCTGATTTGTGAATGCTAACTCACAGTAAGCAGGGAGTGTAGGGAAGAATAGAAATACTTTGGATTAGACAAAGGGGGATGAAGGGAAGGGAGGGGGAATGGGAATAGGAAAGATTGTAGAATGAGTTGGACATTACTTTCCTACGTGCATATATGATTACATGACCAATGTGATTCTATATCCTGTACAACCAGAAGAATGAGAGGTTATACTCCATATAGGTATAATATGTCAAAATACATTCTATTCTCAGATATAACTAATAAGAAGAAATAAAATAAAATAAAACTTAAAAAGATGACAATAAAGATGATTTGAGCAAGAGGATTTGACCCTAAATGTGAATTACAAGTATTCTCTACAGTGCTTTTCTTTTAAAGTGACTTCTCTAAGAGGCGAGTGCTACACACAAACATGTCATAGGCACGTTGAATGAATTCATATCCTTAATACTGTTGAACCCCTTGAACTCTCCTTACAAGCACAGGCATTGACTTGGTGAACCTCATACCTGACTTAGCACCCGGTTGGGTGAAGTTGTCGGTGGAAGAGTGGGGTTATGTACCCAGAGTCTTTGCTTCACACTTTGAAAAGAAGATGGACTAAGCAATTTCATCTGTGGCTTTAGAGGGAGAAGGGACTAAAAAATAAAACCACCTACAAAGAGAATTCACTGGAAAGTTAGGCTTAGAGCTGAAAACATAATCATAATAAGCAAATGGCAATTTTTACTTTTTAAGTTTCTTTCACGTACATGATGCCATGTAATTCCTCCTGAAAAAATAAAGTTGGGATGATGATGGAGCCACTGGGATACATTTAGTGACTATTCAAGTGATCACAAGTCAGGCACGGTGGGAGCCCTTTCGGACTACTGCAAATTTAGGGGCAGTAGCGTCACTCATTGACAGAGTGTCACTCATTGTCTCTTATGTGAAATTAGAGAAGAAAAAAGAAAAGGGAGGGAACCAAGGAAACAGTAGGTCCAGTGAGAGTTGAACATAAAATTTGTATTTCAAAGCTTTCTATCTACTGCAGAATGTCTTTTACTGGCCAGCCTTAGGGAGGATTTGCTCTGGGTTTGATAGATGCACCATGTCAGGTTAGGAGGGTGATGCCGTTAAATTGAAACAACTGAAGTGTTTGCAATAAGTGACTCACAATGCATCTTGGAGAAAAGCAGAATAGCTGTGGAGAGTAGGCAAGGCCTGAGGTTGTAGCTAGGAGAATGGTGAAGCATATAAAGTTCAAGGGGCAAGTCAAGACAGAACAAGACATTAAATATTAAGATTGTATCAGAAAGTCAGCAACAGGTTGGAATCTTGAAGAAAAGAGAGGGGGCAAGGTTCAGATATCTGGCTATTGAGGTGAGAATGTGCTTGCTCTGGCATTTTATACTACGCCCAGAAAATGTAGTAGAGAGTAAAGTAGCTGAAAACTACATTGCAGTTCAACCAATAACTAAATATTTCTTTAGATCAATAGTTTTCTAACTTCTCTTTTGAGTAGCATTACCCCTTTTAAAAATGATTCTAGTGCAGAAATCTAATATATAAATGGATTAAAGGAGAACTGATCTTATTTAGGTAGAGAGAGAATTCAGAGTTGTACTGCTAGTCACCCAGGTGGGCCCTCAGGCTTTTGGGATTTCCTGGATATTTTTCCTGAGTATTAGGGCTTGTGTGGTTTGAAAATTAGTTTTCTTATAAGCTTTCTTTGAAGACTTGTCCTCATATCAAGTCAGATAACCAGAAAGCTCTATATTTGGACTTTATTAAATTGATTCCCACTGTATTACTGAAAAATAATTTAATACACCCTGAGTTTTTAATCAAGTATCAGCATAAGAAGCAACTATAAGAAACCTTTTCCTCATCTTCATAGAATTACATTTAAAAAGATTGTCCATTTCTTGCATAATTTCCCTGAAAACATTTCATGGGAAAATTTTCTCTGGGAATGTGACTGGGGCATGGCTAAACCTCATTTTTTCACATTTTCAACAAAAAAATCTGATTCGATGGATTCAAAGTAGCCTATAATTTCTTAAATTTTATAATTATAATCAACTTGTTGGTTAATAAGATTTTAGCTTCTATACATGATATTTATTCATAAAATTACCTTGGAGAAATTCTGTTGGCCAGAATCAGTAAGAAGAGATCTGTGAAAGCAGTCATGTATTTGGTTGACTCCACCAGTTCCCCTGTCCATCACTCTGCTTTAATCTCTAATCTCTCTCTGCTCTTCCACATTCCCATCTCATTTCTTCATCAGACTTTCCCCAATAGCCTTTTTCACCAGCAGAGCCTCACTGATGGGCTCCTCTTCATCCTTTGGATTTTGTTTCAGGTATGCCTTCTCTATATAAAATTGCTTCTTTCCAGCTCCCTCACTTCATATCACTTTATGACTTATCACACAGTAAAAACTCAATAAATGTTTCTCAAATAAGCAAAAATATAAATTTGAAAATGAGGACTCATTCTCTAACACCGAGACCACTGCATTGAGGAAAGATAAACCTGTAAGAATAATGATGATATTTTAATCTTATAATAAAGATGTGTGACTAAGTGCTAGGGATACATAGAAGAAAAATATGTATGCATATGAATTCTAAGCAAAAGCAATGACTTTGAACTGGTTTCCATGGATGAATAAAAGAACAAAAAATAAGAGTATTCCAGGTAAAGGGGAAATGTGTCCCAAAATACAAAGCTTGGAATGATTATAGGGAGAAGTTTCACGTAGTAAAGTGGCTTCAGGATCTCAGAAGCAATCGTAAAAAGTGTGAACTTTATTTTGTAACTGAGGATTTAAAAAATATATATATAAGCTTTCTTTGCTTGAATATTTGTGACAAGAATGACAAAGAGTAAAATATCTTTAATGGTTTGAAGTTTCCCATTTTAGGCAAAACAAAAACCTGGCAAATCCTTAGTTAAGAAAAATCAGTGGGAACAAACAAAAAGAAGGGGGGAAATCTTAAGTTTCTAAATATCTAAGAAGAATAATTTACCTTTTCTGTGCTGTTATAAAAGGATTTTTAAAGATATTTAAGTGAAGAAGTAAAATGATTAAGACTTAAGGAAAAAAAAAAGATGTCATTTATGGCATAGCTAAGAAAACAAGAGAAAAGGTCTCACCGCCTCTTTTGAAGGAATAGGAGCAGAACTTCAACCAAGGGGGAAGAAGTTCCCTTGAAGCGGGGTAAAAAGTCATTTGCACTTTTTTGTTTTTCTTTATTTTTGTGTGAATTTCCATACAATGAGTTCAAATACAAGATCCAAACAACAAATCCAGAAAACATAATTATTATAGTTAAAATGGTAAGGAAAATGATGTCTCTAATTTACAAAAGGATTTTCTGAATTTAAGGCATGTAGGAGCCAAATGATTTTAGGTTTTCCTACCCAGGTGACTATGCCAGGCAGTCAATTCCTTTCTTCTAGATCCACTGCCATGGCAAATTCCATGTTTAAGCTTAGGGTTCTCTTGGAAACTCAGGCAAGATCTGATGTGTACATTTGCTGCAACATTCTAAACCATTTCCTTAGTCTTCAACGGCAATTAAACTGTTTATAATGTAGAGAACAATCCTTTTCCCTGCCTGCTACTACCCAAGAGATTCTCTAACCTTCTAATTACCCCTCAATATTTACTTAATGGATAATCATCATCATATTAACTTTCAGTCATGCAATGTATAATTAAAAATGTAAATCAATAAAATGTAATTGTAGCTGGCTACATTAACGCTTTTAAAACATAAATGAAAAGTCATTTTTAAAATTTAACACAATTGTGATTTTTTTCCTCATAAAAGCTATAATAATTGAGTTGAACTGGTTGATCAAAGTCTCATGCAATAATTACTTTTATATGAAAGAAACTGTGTATAAAATAGCTCACCATGTTTAGTCAAATTCCTAAAGCTTCGTGCAGCTGATTGTAATCCGTGGCTTGAACATAGGTTAAGATCTTCCCTTAGGCTGTTTCCTAAAAGGCCATGTTTCTTCTCCTTGCCTTAATGACAATTTCCTCTTGGTTCAGGTCAAGGCTTCAGGAATTTACTCAAGTAGCTACTACTGGTCTCTCTGCTTCTATTCTTGCTGCCCTCCCCGTCATATTCTCTTTACTACAGAGGACCCAGAGTGGTATTTTTGGAAACATAAATCAGTTCTAGTAAATGTCTTGCTGAAATATTCACGCATGCATTCCCATTGTATTCAGCATAATATACAATGTCTGTAAAATAAGCAATCTCAATATGTTGGATATTTTGAAATTAAAGATGGGCATTGTGCTTTTCAAAATTATTCAGCCTTCATAAAAATGGTCATGCATCAATCTATCAATATAGTATGTCATATTAATAAATTTTTTGATAATAAACAAATATCACATTCTTCTAATAAATCTCACTTGATCATGGGCTATTTTCCTCTTGTGATCTTGGCTTCTGTTAAATGTGTTCTATTTGTATGCTTATGTGTTATTGGACTGTAATTTTCTTTTAAACTGCAGTCTTTATTGGGCTTTACTATTATTGTTAAAAAGGAATTTGAAATTTTCCTTTATTTTCTAGGCTCTGGAGAATTATGTGTGTCACTGGGACTGTCTGATCTTTGGATTTGGCAGAACTAGGTAGATCTCATGTTTATCCATTACTCCTTGATACTGTTCTGTTTATCCAATGAAAATGGGTATAGTTAAGCTTTATCTCTACTGTAGCCACAGAAATCTATAAAGAAGTGTTTCATAGCTTTTAAAATACGCCCTGTTTCAATGGGTATTTTTCCATTATCTCTTATGCTGTATATGTGTGTTTCACTTTCCCCTTAAGTTAACTAGTAGTTTGTCTCCTTTGTTGATTTGAAAGCAGGATTTTCATTTATCAAACTATTTCAATTTTTTTTATGACATACTTCAATAATTATTGCTTTTAACTTAATAATTTCTTTTGTCATCCTTTTTTAGAAATCTGCTGGTTTCTTTTTTCTAGCATTTTAGTTGAGTACTTAATTTGCTTGTTTTCTTTTATGGACATGGAATTTATGTTTATTTCAGCTCTTCTCTGATCATTTTCAAGTATGTCTCATGTATCATGTTTTTTGATTACCAATTTTTATAAATTTTGTAATGTTGATTTTTGTTTTCTCTTTCACCCATGAGTTGTTTATTATATAACTTTTCAAGTTTCAGGTTGAAGAACGCAAGGTTTTTTTTTATTGCTATTAGTTACTAGTTTTATTACATTAAGATCAATGTGTTTTGCTGTAATCTTTCTACTTTGTGTCCCACATATGATTATTTTTGTGACTTTTCCAAGTCTCTTGAGCAGGTGGCGTATTCCTTATTATCAGGATGTACAGTTCGACATGCAACTGTAAACTTGTATTGACTGTATTGTTCAGGCCCTCTGTGTTTTTACTTTTTGGGCCCCTTGATATGCCTTACATAGAGAGTAGATGCTGGTGTTCTCTTATTAATGTATTAATGTATTGGAATCTTTGTATCTTTGTATCTCCTGTGCTGTTTGCTTTATAAAGATGGTTAATTTCATTTTATGTATATATGTTCATAACTCTTAAGTAATCATTCTGAAGTGTAGATTTTAACACTAGTAACGTTGTCCTTCATTATAGAATTTGATTAGTGTAAATTCTACAGTAAAGTCAGTACAGGAATATCTGTTTTATTTTTTCCACTTGCTTAGTATGTAGTTTGCATCTAATCTTTTATTTTTAATGTTTCTGAATTAATTTTAGATGTATTTTGTATACAGATTATAGTTGCTGCTTTCTGTTGTAGACAAATTGAAAATAACTTTCTTTTAAATAGATGAGTTAAATCTATTCACTTTGATGCTCATGCAAGTGATGTAATGTTATGTTTTAATATCTCCATGTTATTAAAAAACTTAGTGATCATGTAGCTAAAATACCTAATGGAGGTCTTAATCTATTAAATTAATATAAATTCAGAGATGAAATTAGACTTTCTTCTAAACTCCTCAAAACCTAAAGTAGGATAGTAGGACACTTTGTACCTTGGTGAGTAAGTGCGTGTGTGTGTCTATATATGTATGATGCTTTTATGTGCATCTTTTGAACTGATCTCAACTATTTCTCCCTTCAGTAATATGAACTACTTGTTTTTATGCACAACCTCCTCATTCTGCAGTCATGTACATAAAATCATCCCTAGAGTGTCAGGCACGTGGTAGGTGCTCGATAAATATTTGCTGAATTAATTAATACATGAATAACTCAAGAGGAAAGGAGATTCTTGAAAGTAAATCATAGTTATTGAATTACGTGCATTCATTTTTCCATTTGCCTGCAGAGTAAAATTATAGATGAAAGTCTTTTTTTATCTTTCTGGTTCGGGCAGAAGATTGTCAATTGTTTTAATGTGTTCTGCATTCCTGAATGGTTTCTGTCTGTAACAGTCCTTAATATCAAACACCTAGTCAGTGTCTATCTCTGAACCCACACTTGTCAAACTGCACTTCTTGTGTCTTTAAACTTATTCCCAAACCACATGTCATTTAAAAACAATTTTACACTATTGTCCTGGATCTTCAATAAATACATTTGCATAACACTTGGCATATGGTTGAGACCCCCAACCCTGCTATCTTGACTAACATAATTGCCTTTGTTTAAAATGAACCCTGGGAATTCCAAATAATACTGATCTACTGGTTCCTTAGCAGAACTTTGGTAACAGTGGCTTCTACTGCCACTCTTGGCATGCTTTCTCCCAGCTTTTGGTGTTCTGCTTTTTATTTCCAGAAAGAAATATAGAGGTTTAACTTTTATTTTGGATCATTTATTTCACTAAGTCATTGGACAGCAGGGTACTTAAAGCTTCCTCAGCAATTTGGATGAAAGAAGTCTTTGAAAGTGCTTCAGCTGAATGCTTCTTATTCTGAGCTAAAGGCATTTGAAATAGACTGCACTGCCCATGGAAGATTTATGAGTGCGTGATTGAACCAGCAATGACAGACATGCTAATATGTGAAGCTCTCACAAATGCAAAGGTGAAGAGACAGTCACTTTCAGCGTCTTGAATGACATTTTCAATTTAAAATAAAAAATAAACTATTGGATGGTATGTAGTGTTCTAGTTGGGTGTTTCTATCAATAATTGGGGGAATTAAAGTTATAAAGCAATGATTGAAAAGTACTTAATTTAATATTTTAGAAAATAATTAAAATCATTTTGCTATTAATAATAAATACTATTTTATTGTTTAAAGTATTTATAAAATACTGATTTGTAGAAGAAGGGGGAAATGCCCTGGATGATACAATTTAAGTATTAACAACCTTCTAGAAATTTTTAATGACTGTATTAGTCCATTTTAAATGAAAGTACCTATATCTATATTCATATAGATTTGTGTTTTATATTTGACTGTTAAATATCAGCACATTTTTTCCTTAATTTTCAAAGGATTCCTTAACCCCCTAAAGTGGGAGAGAATTTCACCAGAGATTCTTGCCATTCAATCCTTGCTGAATGGCTGGACTTAACTTCTGCTTATTAAGCTGAAGCCACTGTCTTACTTTCCCAGATTCCCTGCCAACAAGTTTATAGGAATGTACAGAAACTCAGCTAATTATAGTATATTTGGAGTTTCTGACAGAAGAGGTAATTCTTCCTTGCAATAACAGTGGAAGCAGCAGTTTCTTCTATTGTCCACTGATTAAATTGGTCACAATTCAAGCTACATTGTCCAACTTTGATGAACTGTTTCAATACTACTGGTTTCAACCTGCACTCTGAAAACAGTCCCAAAATCTGGGATGAAAAACAGACAGAATTGAAGTGAGAAATACACAATAGGTCCTGGAAAATTCAATGCTTTAGATTTAATAATGGGTAGAACAAGCATGAAGACAAATAAGGAAACAGATGTCTTGAATAACATCTGTTTTTAAGTGATGATACATTTATAATTGCTATAATTCCCAATAGAGTTGGTTCATTTTATGAATGAAGGTAAAAAGTCCCTCTTAATATCTAGTAACAATGTTTAAAAGTGTAATTGTCAGGCTGAGGTAGGAGAATTGCAAGTTCAAAGCCAGCCTCAGCAATGGCGAGGTGCTAAGCAACTCAGTGAGACCCTGTCTCTGCATAAAACACAAAATAGGGCTGAGGATGTGGCTTAGTGGTCCAGTACTCCTGAGTTCAATCCCAGGCACCAAAAGAAAAAGTGTATTTGTCTCAGATTATTATATCTACTCCAGCTATTGTTTAGCTACTTTAAGCATGATATAGCTTCTGACTTTTAATTTCAACCTGTATATGTTTTTTAACCTAAAGTATAAGTTTATAGATAGTATGTACTTGGGACACTTTTGAAGTCTGTTATGCTGATACAACCTTTTCAGTAATGGCTACATGCAGGGTTTGTTGTTGTTGTTGTTTGTCAGCATGAATTCACCTACTATGTATAACCATAAAGCTCTAATAATAATTAAAAAACATCCTCAGTTAGATGGCTACCAGAAATCCTTAAAGTCTATATAAAGTAGACTTTTCTCATCTGCTACATTAGATTAAAAACATTCCAAGATGAAGCAGTTTCCATTGCTTGTCTGTCTTGTATTTTTGTATTATACGGAATTTACTAATGTATCTTGCGAAGGGCATCACTGCCCGTGCTTGCTGTTGTAGTTTTTGTGTTTATACAAGCTGTTAATATTAATAAACTCTATCCCTCACAGTGCGGTTTCTATCCACACTCCTCAGAGAGTGCCGTTTGGGGTATATGCAGAGTGTTCTGATGCTCTCATACCCAGCTGTTAGGCTCAACTAATTGATGGCTTATTTATCTAATGTTTTCAACCAAACCTAGGGACATAAATTGCTCTGTTGTCTAGTACAATTAATTTCAGGTCCATTTTCAGGGGTAGTTTTTGAGGTCAATATTTGTGGTCTTTCCTGACCCCAGGAATATTCTATTTATAGCTGATGTTTTCCATAGTGATCTCCAGTAAACAAACTGTCCTTCAGGTTAACTCATTACCTTTGTGGAACTTCCAGTATCCTCTTAATCACTTACTACCAAAAGTACTATTTTTAAGATCATCTTTATTTAAGTTTGAACTTCCCCACACCTGCAAAATAGTCATTTCCATTGGGGATAACTTTGGATTTCTATATATTTATATTTATTTATTTTCTTATTTTTTGCACCAGTGATTGAACCAAGGAACGCTTATCCACTAAGTCACATCCTTAGTCCATTTTATTTTTTATTTTGAGACAGTGTCTCACTAAATTTCTTAGGGCCTCTCTAATTTGCTGATGCTAACTTTAAAATTGTGATCCTCCTGCCTCCTCCTCCGTAGTCACTGCAATTACAGTTATCCTTGCACCCAGCCAGTAGCTATCTATTCTTATGACTTATTTCTCTTCTTTGGGCTATATCTCTTCGCCACTGTTCTCAGAGTTGTGATGAATGCAGTTGACTCTTCTTTCAGTGATATTTCTGATCTTTAGGAATGGAAATAGGTAGGGTAGCTGTTTCTCATCTTCTCCTCTTGCCTTACTGTGCATGAAACTTCCACCCTACAAGTGACATGGGGTTAGTACAAATGAGGATTTAGCATCCTTAGCCTTTTACTTCTGACATAGAAACTTTGCCTTATGAGCAAGTGCTGTGCAGAAACGTGGAGCCTCTGAACTCTCAGCTATACTTGATTTTTGTCTCTGCAACATCAAAATTGGGGAGATGAGAAAATCTATTTTTCTCCAAGAAAGCATTGCAGTCACTAAATGGAATCAGGGAAGAGGGTCTCCTATGGTTGTTTTTAGTTGTTGTTGTTTTGGTTTTTTGTTTGTTAGTTTGTTGTTTCTGGCCTCACCAACCAGGAATAGAAGTTACATCATTCTGCATTGAAGTGGGCAGAGAAAGTCATGACTCAAGCATCACAAATCATGGGATTACAGGCATGCACCACTGTGTCCAGCCTAATAGATGTTTTTAATAAATAAATAAATAATGTCTATCTCTGTGTTGTTTGTCTTTAGGGCAATTTACAAAGATTAATTTTAAATATATGTGTGTGTATGCATATATGTATGTATATATGCATATTTAGTTTTTTAGAACTTATACCTGTGATGAAGTAGAGTGGATCCATGGGTCATCCAAGCCACCATTCTGGAAGTTGTCTTCTCGCTCATTTCCTTTTTAAAAATGCCCTTTCTGCTTAAATTAGTTCAAGTTGGTTTCTATTTGTTATATCTAACAAATTTAACTCGTATTCCCCAAAGAAACAGAAAATTTGCCAGAGTGAAAGCTAAGATTACTTTATGTTTATTTCTCTTAAAATATGTGCCCTTTGGTAAAAAGTAATAAATTTGTTTCTGTTCCTTTGTTTAGTCAGTAGATAATTGAGCATTTTTATTTGTGTCATAAAGGCTTAAGAAAGGAAATAGTGAACTTCTGAAAAAAATAAGTCAGATTTTATGATATAGTTTCTGTACTTTAGTAGCAGGTGAAGGCTTATGCTAGTTAATATATTTTAAGAGATCATAAAAATGCAATGTTTGTATATGAACATATATACTTTAATTAGCAAGGAATAACAATAAATATAAAAACATTCTGATTTTTGCAGTTAATATGTTGTAGGACTTTTATAATTCAGTTGTCATTAATGTTGACTTTTTCTTAACTTAATATTCTTAAATGAAATTTGTGAAATCCTTGAAAGTTGTAGCAGTTTTTACCAGACTCTGGCTGTGAATTTAAGTAAGTTCATGTTCATCATGGAAGCAGAATGTTCTTGAGAGTTGTTCATTTAATTCTAAAAACAATCTGTGATTTCAAATGTCTTAAGAATTATAGCACACCAATTATTCAAATAGCTGTCCTTTATTGACACATGGTTATTTTACCAATTTCTTAAGCAGGAACCAAGATTCATTCTTATTCATACTCTTATGATTAATGTTGCAATAAACAACCACTCTTCAGCTAGATTTTTGAACACATACTCCTTAAATTTAGTACCTAGGACCAAGATTGCTTAGAGAAAAGCTTATGCACATTCAAAGGGTATTGGTATGTGTTACTAAATTTTCCTCTAGAACAGTTGCATCAGCTCTGTTGCTTGAAAATCCTGCAATCTAATTTGGTAGCATGGCATTTCTAGTCACAAGATAAAACTGGTTATCCCAATTAAACCTATTCTATTCTTTTCTTGTTATAGATGTGATGCATAAACTCTTACAGTTACACTTCTTCACTTTTGGTACTAGTAAAAAGGATCTCATAATAATGGAAGCCAGCCACATTCATTCTAGCACTTACCTGCTGTGAATCCATGCAGAGTGGAGTCTGACCTCATCATCCTTAGAATTTCCCGTGACACACTCTTTGAGATAGTATTGTTTTTCCAGTACCACAGAACACATGCATTTACAACTTTGGTAGGCAACCCATGGCTTTGGCCTGCTGCTGGGAAACAAACACTTCTATACCATCTCAGATCCTCTACTGTGACACAAATGTTGTCAGATAAATGAAAAAGTCACATCGTGGCTTTGCTACCTGACTGTGCGATATGTTGGTATCAACAGGAAACATTTGTAGACTTCCTGAACTATTTTTTTGTGCAAGTTGCAAAATCTTTTCCCATGTAATAGTCATTTTTATGCAAATTGAAAGAAATCAAGTTTATAATTTATAATTATTCACAGTTTGAAAGTGATCTATAAGTTTTATTTCTGAGTGGACATGAGAATTTACTATCTGAAATGCTTTGGAGCAGAATAATTTCAAATTTCAGCATTTATTGGATTTGGGGACATTTCCATATACATAATGAGGTATCTTGGGGCTGGAACCCTAGTCTAAACACAAAATTTGTATATGTTTCATGTAAACCTTATATACCTAGACTAAAGGTAATTTTGTACAGTGTGCCTGCATTTGGCTGCAATCCATTACATATGAAGTCAGGAGTGGAATTTACCACTCATGGCATTATTTAGGTGTTGCAAAAATTTCAGAGTTTGAAACTTTTTGAACATTGAATTTTCAGATTAGGTATGTTCGACTTGTGAAGTCGGCTGATGACCTTGCAAGTTGTAGTTTCTTGTCTTGACAATTTTTAGTTTATGTGGTTTCTGATTTAATATCTGAGAGCAGCAATATTATCAATGACAGAGTTTTGGAAACTAAGATTCTCTTTACCATGCGCTTCTGTTTTTCTCTTTCCCTTCCATTCTGTATTTCCAAAACCTCTCTGTCATGTCCATCCCGTGTGAGTTGAAATAGCAGAAATGACTATTTTGGAAACTCTAAGGATGGACATATTTTAGAATACTTCAGTGGAATAGGATGATTGAAAGACATACATTTACATCATCAGAGAGAGTCTCTGTTTTCCTGTTTGAAAGGCAAGTCAGCCGTCATCTCCATTGCCAATTACACCTAGTCTTTTCTTAGGGTGTCTACAAGATGCAAGTTTAATTTTTAAAAATATTTTCACTTACACAGAATACTTGTACGTATTTAAAAGATACAATGTGACATTTTGATTCATGTACACATTGTTTGGTAATCACCTCTAGATATGTAACACATCTGACACCTTAGACTTTTATCAGTTTTTTAAATGGTGAACACATTCTGAGTCTTCATTCTAGGTATTTTGAGATATAGATAGATATAAAGATACATAGATATGAATTCACCCTGCTGTGCCATAAAACACCTGTACTTATTCTATCAAACAATAACAGTACACCCATTGACTACCCCTCTCCCCTTTTTTCTTTCTCCTCAGACTCTGATAACCCGTATTATCTCAACTTTGATGACATCAATATTTTCAGTTTCTACTTATACATAAGACTGTACAGTGTTTTTCTCTGTGTGATTTATTTTACTTAATATAATGTCCTCTAGGTCTGTACATATTGTCACAATTGACAGAATTGCATGCATTTTATGGCTAAAAAACATTCTATTGTGTAGATGTATCACATTTCTTTATCTAGTAGTCTGTAGACGGACATTTAGGTTGATTCCATATCCTTGCTATTGTGACTAGTGCCATAATAAAAAAGGAAATGTAGGCATTATTTTACATGATGATTGAATTTCCTTTGTGTGTGTTCCCAGCAAAGGAATGCTAGATCTATGGAAATTCTATTTTTGTTTTTTGGGAAACCACATACGCTTCTCCTTAATGGCTGTACTAATTTAAATTCCTACCCACAGTGCACAAATGGTATTCTTTCTCCATATCTCACCGGCACTTGTTATTGTGGGGGTTTTGTTTGTTTGTCTTGATAATAGCTATTCTCACTGGGATGAGGTAGCATCTCATTGTGGTGTGGATTTGCATTTTCCTAATGATTAATGACATTGAGCATTTTTCATATGTCTTTTGTATGTCTTCTTTTGAAAATATCTATTTAGATCTTTAGCTTATTTCTTCAATTAGGTTTTTTTGTTTGGTTGGTTGGTTGTTTTTGCTATTCACTAATTTGAGTTGCTTATGTATTCTGAATATTAATGCTTTAGCAGACACATAGTTTGCAAATTGCCCCCTCCCTGATTCTGTAACTTGTCTCTTTGCTCATGGTTGTTTCCTTTGTTGTACAGAAGCTTTTTAGTTTGATATAGCCCCATTGGTCTTTTTATTTTTTTTCTTGTTGCTTGGGCATTTAAACTTATTTACAAAAATTCATTGCATAGGCCAATGTCCTGAAGCATTTCTCCATGTTTTCTTCTAGTAGTTTTATATTTTCCAGTATTACATTTAAGCATTTAAGTTTTAATGTAATCTAAGCTGGGTTTTGTATATAGTGAGAGATAGAAGTCTAGTTTCATTATTCTGCATATAGATTTTAAATTCCTCTTTCCTTATACATATTTTTCATATGAGTCTACTTTAAGAAAAAAACAAACAAAAAAGAGATTAATCTTTAATGTTTTCCAGTGTTGTGCTAAACTCTGTTTTCTTCCTCACTTAATTTTCCCTAAACATTTTTGAGGTACTATCATCTTATAGAAACTGAGGGAGAAGGGAGCAAAATTTGCCCAAGGACATGTAGTGGGAATATATGTCTAGGGGCATGCTGGGGATTGAATTTAGGGGCATTCGACCACTGAACCACATCCCCAGCCATATTTTATATTTTATTTAGAGACAGGGTCTCACTGAGTTGTTTAGTGCCTTGCCATTCATTGCTGAGGCTGGCTTTGAACTCATGAGCCTGCTGCCTCAGCCTCCAGAGCCACTGAGATTACAGGTGTGCACCACTGCTCCCAGCTATTTTGTTTTTGAATCAGGGTTTGAATTAAGATTGGTCTAAATATGAGATTCACGATTTGTCTAAGACTATTTGATTTCTATTATGCTCTTCCTGGGTTTTTAAAAAAAATAGGATATTGATCATTATGAAAACATTTGGTCATGCATCTTAGCAGTACACTTTGAGTAACATCATAACAAACTGTGGAGTCTCAGCCGGGCGCGGTGGCGCAAGCCTGCAATTCCAGCACTTTGGGAGACTGAGGCAGGAGATTTGCAAGTTCAAAGCCAGTCTCAGCAACGGCGAGGCGCTAAGCAACTCCGTGAGACCCTGTCTCTACATAAAACACAAAATAGGGCTAGGGATGTGGCTCAGTGGTCGAGTGCCCCTGAGTTCAATCTCCAGTACCAAAAAAAAAAAACAAAAAAAAAAACTGTGGAGTCTCCCTTCCTCAGTAACAAAATGAATAAATAATGCCTTTCTCCGGCCCCTATAACATATGCAGAGATGGAAGCTAAAGTGCTCACAGTCTCATTCTCTTGAAAACAGCTTTGCAAATAATTTACCCCTCATTCTTCTAATCAACCTCTAAAACATAGGGCTTGGTATTAAAATACCAAAAATATTAGATCTTCAGGGGAAGTTTGAAATATATTGGTTAATAATATATTGCTTTATGTGACCACTGAAAAACCAAGATTTTCTAGCAAAATAAAACAAAGAGTAAAACTAACAAGTACAAACCCAAACACAGACATTTCCCAAAGGTGAGAGATTTAAAACCTTCAAGCCTCCCCACTGCTCAGAAGACAAAATTCATATTCCTGTTTCTCTACCATGTACTCAAAACTCTTTTCCTTAGCTAATAATCCTGGGGGCAAAAGAAGAACACTAAATATGACAGAAATTTAATTTGATAGAAATTAATTTGAATCTCATGCAAAAAATAAAGAGAAGGAAAACTTATTTTCCTTGAATGGTTGATAAAGTGAGATTTTTACAAGAAGACAATGCACAGCTATAAGTAACTATAATCAAAGAGCATAAAGAGAGTGGTAGTTACTAAAAAAGTATTTAATTTTCCTGATCCTCTAAGTGGCATGACTTGGAGGTATAAGTTCGACATCATTGACAGAAGTCTGTCCGCAGAGTCAGCTTCAACTGTTCATGCTGGCAGTTGATTTTATTTTATAACACTCCGCTTATTGGCATCTGTGCCTCCTTTATTTTACTTCTCTACTTTTTTACTGACATTGCCTGTATCTCTCAAACAATTGAGTGTAGAGTTGAATCTTTTTCTCAAAGTCCACTTTTGGGGAACCCAGACTTAAGCCTAAAGCCAACGTAAACAAGATAATCAGTAATAAGAAAGCTTAATCTCAAAGAAGTCACCTGGGGATGAAATTTGAGCACACGTGACTGAGTTTTCGACAGCAATGAAAGTCTCCAATTATGATTCTATTTCTTTCTGGAGATTTTCAAGGATGAGAGGCAAAATATTTTTTTCTTTTCTGTTTTAAGTGATTTTCAGAAAAAGGTTTTCTGTTGCTTGCCTGTTTTTTATAGGACTTGAAATCAAACCCAGGACTTCACACATGGTAGGCAAGCATTCTATCACTGAGCTACATCCCCAACTCCTTATGACTTATATATTTTAACTGACACATTGACTGTAGACCAAACCAAGAAACAAACAAATACCATATATCCTTAAATAATCAAAACAAGTTATGAAACCTACTAAAGTAATAACACTTTGACAATCTTAGCAATCTCATAAGGAGTTGTGTGATGTGTGTGTGTGCATGTGCTTTGATCTTTATATATGTGATCTAATTGAAGATCTAATTTACAATGGCTTAAATTATGACTTTCAAGGTAGCTAATTACCTTCTTGAGATTAGGTAGACATGGCACTCTTCAAGAATTGAAGCAAATTTGGGTAAGTAAACTGTTTAACAAACTATTGTTCGTTGAGCTATTGAAATAAGTAGCTAAGTCTTTTTGACGCAGGTCTGTCCAATTTTCAACCCCAATAGCCAATCATAGTGAGACTGGTGGTCTTAGTTCTCAGTAAAGATGAGTAGGACTCCTTTTGATGGAGAAAGGTCAGTGACCTAGAACACATTCTAAGCGAAAGAGAAAAAAGTCAAAAAAGTGATAAAGAATGGATAAATTATTAAGAACAAGGAGTAACTAGGTTTTGCTGGGTTAGAATGAATAGGAAATTAGCTAAGAAAGGGAGTTTGGATTACATGGTAGAGAACTAGGAGTATGGACTTTGTTTTCCCACCAACAGGAAGCATTGAAGGTTTTAAACATCTACCCTTGAGAAATACTTGTGTTTGTTGCTGTTAATTTTTTTCCCTTTGCTTGTTTTCCTGTGTTTTGTTTTGCTAGGAAATCTTGGTTTTTCAGTGGTCACATAATGCAGCATATGTTACCAACCAACCAAGGAATCTGTTATTTCAAACTTCCCCTGGGGATTTTACATATTTTTGATATTTTAAAAACAAGCCCTGTGCTTGGAGGTTGATTGGAAAAATGGAGGTTGATTTCCAAAGCAGATAGCAGGAGAGTGAGACCTTGGTTTCCATCTCTGCATATGTTATAGGGGCCAGAAAAAGGCATTGTTTATTCACATCATCACTGAGGAAGGGAGATGACGTAACCTATGTAGGCATCATTGCTAACTTTCATGATGAAAAACTGTGATAATAACCAATATTGGGTTGTAGGAGTGGGAATACCTGATGTCATTTAAAAGCACTCAGTGAATGGATCTCTCTGATCTTCAGTGTCTTTACCACATCTGCATCTGTTAAGATCTCTAGTAGTCTAGTACTGGTTTGCATTCTGAAGCCTTGGCTCATCCTTTTTATTGCAGAAATTTCTCTTTCTAAGTTATTTAACTGACACAAAATAATTTTACATACTTATTAGTGTGATAACTTGATACATATAAATGATGGGGTATGATCAAATAGGAGTTATTTATCATTTCTATGTTCTTAACCATTATTTTCTTGTGTTCAGAACCTCCAGTTCCTCTCTCATAATTCTTTATAAAGTCTGTGATAAACTGTGTTCACCCTGCTATGCTGCAGTACTCTAGAACTTGTTCTTCCCATCTGTAATTTGTTAGCCCTTATCTGACTTCCCTCTCCTTCCCAAGCCCTTCTATCTTTCTGATCTCTGGTGTCCGTTACTCTCTGCTACTATGAGAGTCACTTTTTCAGCTTACGCCTATGAGTGACAATATGTAATATATGTCTTTCTGTGTCTGGTTTATTTCACTAAACATAATTTCCTCTGTTTCCATCCATTTTTTCTGGAAATGACAAGATTTTATGTTTTAGGGTTGAATAATCTTCCCCTGTGTACACATACCACAATATCTGTATCCATTTAACACCAGTGGACACCTTAGTTGATCCCAAATAATGGATCTTGTGAATAATAATACAATAAACATGAGAGATGACTTTTTGACACATGGATTTTCTTCCTGATGAGGAAAGGAGTGAGATAAGAGTTCAATTCTTAAGTTTTTGACGTTTCTCAATACTGTTTTTCATAAATGTACCAATTTGCATTCCCCAAAACAGTGTATAACAGTGTATAACTCCCAATGACAATGTATAAGAGTTCCCCTTTCTCTGCAACCTAACCTGAATATGTGCTTTATTTTCTTGTCTGTTTGATAATTATTGTTCTAATTTGATGAGATGATCTCACATTGCGATTTTGATTTTTGTTTCCCTGATGTGTAATAATGCTGAGCACTTTTCCTGTGGTTGTTGGTCATTTACATATCTTCATTCCATATATATTCAGTTTTTATGCACATTTTAAAATTGGATTTCTAAAATGAATTAATTAATTAAATAAAATCAGATTTCGTTTTGTTTTGACTTTTAATTTTTTGAGTTCTTTATGTATTCTGAATATATAATACAATCATACATATATAAGTAATACTATTATGTATTTACGTCATTTATTGTACATGTTATGACACATATATTTCTGAAACCAACTCGCCTCTCTCAACAACAGAAGTAATGGCAAACAGTGATAAAGAGCCCAGCATTCCCATAATTAAAAATCTTTCAACAACACATGTTCCTTTTCAAATTCTTGTGCAATCAATTAGTGTAAATACAATTTGCGATGTAGGGCCAACTCAAAAGGCCCCTAAGCTGATTTCCCGCTAAATTTTCAGCCGATTTGTTCTTGCCACACAAGCATGAATGGGAAATGTTGTCATAGCTTCTGACCTTCATTTTCAAACATTTTTCTATCAGAAGTACTGTAACTATTCACGTGGCTATGGATGTCAAGAGAAAACAATAGCAAAAACACAAACAAAGCCAGGCACAGAGGCGCATGCCTATAATCCCAGCACTTAGGGAGGCTGAGACAGGAGAATCGCGAGTTCAAAGCCAGCTTCAGCAACGGCGAGGCGCTAAACAACTCAGTGAGACCCTGTCTCTACATAAAACACAAATTAGGACTGGGGATGTGGCTCAGTGGTCGAGTACTGCTGAGTTCAATCGCCAGTACCAAAAAAAAACCAAAAACCCACAAACAAAACCAAAAAAACCAAGCCCTTATTTTTTCAGTAAACAAATATAATATATAACATATACAGTTATTGACTTTGGTATCTACACATTTTTAACTCTCTGAGAAATAATTTTTAATTTGTTTACTCTAACTTAGTAGCACAATAGCAGAATGCATTGTGACTCATTGTACAAAAATGGAGCACAACTTTCCTTTCTCTGGTTGCACACAATGTAGAGTTGCACCATATGTGCAGTCATACATATACCTAGGGCAATGATGTCCATCTCATTCCACCATCTTTACTGTCCCCATGCTCCACCCCCTCTCCTTTGACCAAGGTTACTCTTTTATTCCCCTGCCCCCTCCCATTATGGATCAGCATCCACTTATCAGAGAAAACATTTGGCCATTGGCTTTTTGGGATTGGCTTAACTCACTTAGCATGATATTCTCCAAATCCATCACTTCTCCTGCAAATGCCATGATTTTATTCTCTTTAAATGCTGAGTAATATTCCATTGTGTATATATGCCATGGTTTCTTTATCTGTTTACCTATTGAAAAGCATCTAGGTTGCTTCTACAGTTTAGCTATTGTGAATTGAGCTGCTATAAACTTTGAAGTGGCTACGTCACTCTAGTATGCTGTTTCCAAGTTCTTTGGACCTTCAATACCAATTAGAATTGGTAAGCTAAGTTTGGGTGTTCAAATTTTAATCAAAAAATTTGATTGAATACAGTAAAAATACATAGGAGTTTGACAAGTAGTACAGAGAATGAAAGCTGTAAGGAATTTATAAAAGAAACTCATATGGGTTTTAATTGTCAGAAATGTTTTATCAAGAAGATAACTCTTTAGCTATATTTTGAAGACTGGGTGACATCTGGATAGGTCAGGATGCAGGATTCTTGCATAGGGCAAGGGGGAAAGGATTAGAAACAGAACATCATGAAGGATTAGAGTGGTTGTAGAAATCAGCTTACATGAGAAGGTAAAGGGCACAAGGTGTTTACTCTTGGCTTTTCTAGAATTAATGAGCTTAATCCTTCTGAATTCTGAAGGGTCTATAAAAGCAAACACAAAGATTCCATGAAAGACTGTGATGATTTGTGTGTATTTACAACACTGTTAGTTGATTTTTTAAAATTCAGAATGCAATATGTGCTTTTTCTCAAAATATGTAAACATTGAGTTTCAGCCATCATTTCTTTTCTCTTTAAGTGATATAACATCTATAGTCATTTTGTTTAGCTTAAAAATCAGTCAAGCCTTCAGGTAATACTTTTCCTGAAATGTGTCTGATTTGATTTTGAAGTATAAATCAAATCATGTCTGATTATCTTTTGATTTGTGGACAACACTATTGAATGATAAGGAGCCAGAAGAGAAATAAAAACAGAATCTTAGCCTTTTTTCTTAATGCTATCAAAATATTCAATTTCCAATTCATTTTTCCAAACTAAAACAACATACTTTCATAGTCAGAAGCATTATGTAAAGTGACCCACTATTAGTCCCTTTCCTCCATCAGTTAATTATTTCTCTATGCCAAGCTCGGTTTCTATAATCAATCTTCAACTATTTATGATTGGGGCTTAGCACTGTTTATGCTTCTGAGATGTTGCGGTGAATGCAAACCAAGGGTAAAGTAGATTATCCAGGCAGGTGTCTTATTTATGCTTTGACATAAGTATCCTGGCACTCATTTTTCCCTCTGCATAGCACCATACCCCAATATGTACTCAAAAGATAAAATGTCACCATCTCAGGTCTTTAATGGTATTATAAAAATTGGTTTCAGGAAGCAATTTAACCTATTCTTTGCTAAATTATTTCAATTTTAGCCACATTTGTTAAAAAGAAGAGAAAAATTTTACTTCAGAAACATTAAAAATGTGTATTTTCCCTTTCATTTGTAGGTATGAAAGCAGAAGTTGCTCTTAAATAAACAGACAGTAGAGGTGTGTGCGTATAGTTTTACTCTCTGGCTAAGGACAATATCAATTAACAGAGAAAATTCTTCTTATAGATGATAGTTTTAATTACTTAATTATATAGATTTCAAGCTTCTACTCCTAGACATAATGTGTCCCTTTTTAACTGTACCAGAAACTTACAAAATTGAACATTTGAAGTAATTGCTTTTTATAGTGTATTATATTATACTGAGAAAATGATCTACATATTGTCTGATTTTTACAAAGTTAATTTTCATGTCTAAACTTTAATTGCTTAAAAAATTAATACTCATCCTCACTCTTTTTTTTAAATAAATTTCAATTATTTTTCATGAAGCCATTTTCCAGATGTATTAATAGAATTTTGAATATTGATTTGTTTATTTAGGGTTTGAGTACATCCTACATTTAAATTTTAGGTGAATTGTTTTAAAGGAAGGAATTAATATGCAAAATATATATATAAAAGCAGACTTAAGTAGATCTTCAGTTTTAGAATAGATAAAGGAAATTGGAGTGATGTATCCCTGATCTTGGAATACCATTCATTTCCTACTAAATGTGACAAATCTCATTCTTATGGAAGACAGTGGCTCATGGAATAAGATCATGGTGCTTTGCAATATTTTGTAAGATCTGGCAAAAAGGATGTTGATGAAAAGGTGATATAATCCAGTGTGTTAGAAAGATATCTGAGAAAGAATCCTTAGATGTACCCTTGTCAGACTAAATAGGTCTCACAAGCATATGCAAATAATGAGATCTTGGTGCTTCAGATAAGTCAAAAATAAATAAATTCATTTACAAATTTAATTAAAATAGGTTTTACTATTTGGTTATAATCATCAAATAACAAGACACTGTTATTATAAAAGCAAGAAACTAAAGTCATGCTCTTTCTAGAAGTTATCTTCAAGATAGTTATTAAAATATCTAATATTCATGTGAATAAGGCAATGAAAAAGTAGAAAGAGATTGACTCTCTCCCCCCTCCAACCCCTGTGACCAAAGTTCCTCCATTGTTCCCATGTCCTCCTCCACATTATGGATCAGCATGCACTTACCAGAGAGAACATTCAGCCTTTGGTTTTTTGGGATTGGCTTACTTCACTCAGCATGATATTCTCCATCTCCATCCATTTACCCGCAAATGCCATAATTTTATTCTCTTTTATTGCTGAGTAATATTCCATTGTGTATATATACCACAATTTCTTTATCCATTCATCTGTTGAGAAATTTTTTATAACAAGTGAGGAACTTGCTTAGCATGAAAGGGACCTCCTTCAGAGGCAGGGCAGGGTGCAGAAGCAAGGGTAGAGTCTACTGGTGCAGATTAAGGTAGATCGGTAGATAAATGTGAAAATGTGTGCAAATTCTCTTCTCGTTATTTGTTGTTCAAGGAAATGCATGCTATTATGTCAATTATGAATGAAGAGAAGAAAGTAGGTATCAAAGTTTTGAGGTAAAATAAATACATTAGAAAATCATTTATCTTAATGTGTCAGGGAAAGAATGGACTAGACCAACAGTGGGTTTTTGTTTGTTTTGGATTTGGTACCAAGGATTGAATTCAGGTGCTTACCCACTGAGCCACATGCCCAGCCTGTTTTATTTTTTATTTTGAAACAGGGTCTTGCTAATTTGCTTAGGCCTTTCTAAGTTGCTCAGGTTGGCTTTGAACTTGCCACTCTCCTGACTCTCCTTCCTGCCTTAGAAAAATTTGAAATGATGTCACCATTAGACCCAGCTGTTCCATTCCTTGCCTCAGCCTTCTGAGCAACAGAAAATTAAATTGTGACCTCCTTGCTGGACGCGGTGGTGCACACATATAATCCCAAGGGCTTGGGAGGCTGAGGCAGGAGGATCACAAGCTAAAAGCCATCCTCAGCAAAAGCAATGCCCTAAGCAACTCAGTGAGACTCTGTCTCTAAATAAAATACAAAAAAAGACTGGGGATGTGGCTCAGTAGTTGAGTGCCCTTGAGTTCAATTCCAGGTACTCCCCAAAAATGTGACCTCTGGGAGAACCCCGAGCAGACTTGCACTTGATCTGTATGGTCAAAAACATCACACTAATACATATATTGCTTTCTCACTCTCTTTCAGTGGAAGCAGAATTTTTCAGGCTATGTGGTATTGGTATTGCAACAGATTCAATATAAAGATAGATATGAGAATCCAGGTGTCCTCTATGTAGTCAGACAGGGAAAGGTTTACAAAACCCAAAATAATAACACTTTTTCTGTCAATGTTTACTTAGTATGGAAAGTATGGCTATTATTTCTGAAATATTTATGGTAACATATAATAGATTTATTTAGTTTTTAAATGAATTAGCTAATGTATTAAACTTTCTCAGCTTTAACTTCTAACACAAGGAATATTGATAAAACCCATATAAAGAAAAATTTTAAATTTAATAATTTCTAAGAGCTTTAAATGGTCCTGACACAGAAAAGATTGAAACTAATTGTTTTAGGAAATGTAGTTTGATTTCTGTGCAGCACTGAAGAGGGTGCACTTGAATGGTTATGCATTTTAAATAGTTAGTCAATATTTTTATGTGTCTGTCTTGCCAAATTCAGATGCCTGGTATAAGGTAGATGAAACACTGGGTTATCCAGGATTAGACTTTGCCAAGCAACTACAATAGCAGGAAAGAGAGAAAGAGGTTATATTGGTAAATAAGCTGGATAAGGCAGAAAGTAAGGACACGAAGGATCCCTAAAAGGAAAAAAGGTGGGGGTTTAATAAATTATATTTCTGTGCTGAAAATGATTTCATGATTTTTCTTTCAGAGCTAAATTTATTCTGAGGCCTCTTGCACACTAAGCAAGCACTATGCTGCTGAGCCTTATAACAAGTCCTGTAAAATTATTCTGAGTCTCTCTAGTAGAAACCATTGGCAATAAGGACAGGAAGCAGGGGTTGGAGAGTCTAATAGATGGAATTACCATATGGAAGCAAGAAGTTGGTGTTTGAAGATCGAGAAGTGAATTGCTGAATGGAATGGAGAAGGAGGTCATTGGAAGAAAGTAGTTTATTGCCTGTTGCCAAGACCAGACCTCTCTAAGTAATGTAAGTTGGGACAAAAGAGAGATGAAAGGGAGTTAATAACAATAATTGTCATAGCAGCATACATGTACTGAGGCTTACTGTGAGCTATTTATGACTTCATTTTTTAGCACATTTAACTCCCACAGAAGCCCTAATAGTGGCTGGTACTACTATTATTACTGTTACACAAATTGGGAATTTAAGTAGAAACAGATTATTTAACCTGTGTAGAGTCATTTAATAAGCCGGAGCATCACTTAGCAGGGAACCAAGACTCAACCCCAGTGGTGTTATTCAAGTGGTAATGTTTGTCATCTGAATGATTTGACACTGTACACTACTGCCTCTTTGGTATAGGAATGGCCTCCACTCTGTTTCTAGGTGATGGTGGAGTTCGTCTTTCAGTATGCTGTATCTTTTCTGTCCTTATTTTTAAAAGGCTTCGAACATTTAAAGATGCTTATTTTATGATAATTTGATTATACTTCCAATGAGACATCTAATGTGCTGGGTATGCAGAAGGCTATCTTTCGTCCAGTCAAATAATAAAGCAGTTAATCAGTGCTCACATCTCTTTTCACCCTTTAGGAGGATGGTTAATTATTCCTTTCTAATGGATGTTTTGGATGATTAATGCTAAAAACTTTCTGGGGAAGTTTTTAAGTGCCATTGTGATGACATAGACTTAAGATAGATAGAATTTTGTCTTATGGAAATATTTAAAATATTTCCCATCATATAATCTGAGAGAAACATACATTCACGAAGTGAGCAATTGTTTCAGAATTACTCAAAGTATGAAATAACCTAATTATAGACACAAACAAGTCTCTATGTCATTTATTTAATTTCAAAAATGTTCAAAATGAAATTAAATAAATTTCTTGGCATCAGAAAATTTTTCTGTATACAATGGAATTAACACTGACTTGAAAGGCTTCAAATGTTCCTTCAGATTCCTGCTTTCCTATAAGTAGCTAGAGCTCTTGGGAAAATTAATTTTTTTCATTTACAAGATGGTTAGTGAGATGCTCTACTGTCCCTGCCAATAGTATTCTTTGGGCACTGACACTCAGTTCACAATAAGTACATCTGCTTTTTTTTTTTCTTTTTAAAATCTCATGTATCTGTAGGCCTTTCATGAATGAATGAGAATTTCAGTTTCCAGATGGGTTCCTCTGGTGGTTTTTAAGAAACATGCATCTGACAATTAGGAATTAGTACTGGGAAGTGAACCATACAATAGTTTTACCTCCATATGGAATACATCATTTGTTATTACCATTCTATACATCATTCATGAGTACCATAATTTTTATATTCATAACTTCATTGAATTAAATATTACATGATTGGTCTATGCCTAAATACTCAGAGCTAGAATTATGATCCTTTTCAAGTAACCTCTGCAGTTAAAATGTATTTTACTATGGTGTCATAAACCCATAAACCATCAACACATAGTTAAACAAAAAATACCAATACTCTCTTTAATGCTTTGAAAGATTTTTCCAACGTTTATGTCCGTGAACATTCTTCCTCCAAATAAATTTGTTCATAGTTTTATTTCATACTCAGTTCAGTTTAGACTAATGCAAGAACCACAGCTAAATGTCTAAGACTTACAATTCTTCCAGCGTGTTTTAACAAAATGTTTTCCAAAATGAACAAACTTCCTCACACATAAGTAATTCCTAGTGAAGTGTCAGTGGAACTAAAATAGATCTGAGGCTTATATCTGGGTACTATGGCTGGATGAACAGAGTAAGTGGACAGTTATTGATTATCTGTCTAAATTGATTGACACTAATTTTAAGAAGCAGGGACCTTTCACCCTCATTTCAGGCAGATGTGCATAAGTTCAAGGCTTTATTCCTTCATTAGGACTAATAGAATGGCTTGCCGACTTTTGTGAAAACCTTTCTGTGGTCAGAGAAACAAGTTATTATGAGAGCCCGGAAGCTGAATTGTGCTTTTATAAAGAAGCTTGTGGTCTTTTAATGTTTGATTTGCTGTTTGACTGCTTGCTAGATAATTAAAATGTTCTTTACCCAAGCCCCTAATGTGGACAAAAGGACCTCTGAGAACTTTACTGAAACTAATGCAGATCATTGTTAGTTATAAGATTATATTTACTGGGGCTGTGTAACAATAGCTGGCTAGTGTTAAAATTAACTGGGGGACACAAATCTAAAAGCTTTATTGGAAGAATGCAGCTTGCAGTTGTGACAGTAACCTGATAAGGAGATATGTATACATATACTTATATATACATATGGATATATATATATATCCATTTATATTTCAGTGTTTTAAATATTACATATAATGATGCTTTTATTTAAAAGCATACCTCTTCCTTGTACATGATAAGTTTCAAAGTGTCTTTGGTACCTAAAAATAGGATAATAAATGAGAAGTCCAAAATAGACAACAGTTAAATTATCCAGTTTAATGACTCATCCTCAGCACCATCTCTGCCCCTTAATCACTGAATCATGAACCAAAATTTGGAGTGATGGCTCCTACTGTAAATAGTAGCATCAAAAATTAATATCAATGAACTTCATGTTAAAGGTATACATCTCTCTGTAATGAAAGAAAAAATAACTAGAAACAGGTTTGTTTCATTTTTTTCCTTCTAGGAATCTAACATTTAAATGGGATGATTACATTCCAATTTGTTTTCCTACAAATGCAACACATTTGATAGTATGTTTTGCTGACTTCTGAAAGGAGATCATGATAACTAGAGTATTTCCCTATGCATGGTCTGTAATGAAGACGTCCATTTTAATCTCATCCTGGCAAGGAAACATGCCTTGCCAAGAGCTCAGAATTGCAACTCTGTTCTCTATCTCTTCATTTTCTTCTCTAATTACTCCTTGATTGTAGGGCAAATTCTCCAAGCTGTAGTAGAAAGGAAATCATTGTCTTTTTATTACCTCCCAGGGGAATTCATTCCACTTGTTTACCGATGTATATGGTTGACTGACTTAAGTGGTTCCTAATTAGCATATATGAAATAATCTTTGGTCTATCTGGAATCATAATTAATGCATTAGGAAGTACTTACTGAGTGTCAAGCAAATAGGTATGAGCATAAATGAGCTTATTTGATCCTTGTTGAAACACAGAGGATACCTTTTAGACACAATGTTTATTAAACAGAGCAATAATAATGACAATTTGCTAATATAATTAGTGCACATAGTTGGAAATACAGGTTATTGTATCTAAATGTCCTTCTATATAACATAACTCAGAAATCAAAAGTCAGTTTGACTCCTTAGTAAATGTAACCAAAGTTTTTAAGGGAAAATTAAATTTTTTCATAGTGTTATTTTAATAAACATCTCCTCCCACCCCCACAGCATTTTCCTAGACTGGAAAACATCCACCAACTAAGAGAATTTTATCTTTACTTGGAAAGGTGAATAAAATCTTTCAATTTTTTTCTTTTTTTGGAGGGGGATACTGGGGATTGAATTCAGGGGTACTCGACCACTGAGCCACATCCCCAGCCCTATTTTGTGTTTTATGTAGAGACAGGGTCTCACTGAGTTGCTTAGCGCCTTGCTGTTGCTGAGGCTGGCTTTGAACTCGCTATTCTCCTATCTCAGCCTCCCTAAGTGCTGGGATTACCTGCTTGAGCCACCGCGCCCGGATAATTTCTTTAAGCCTATATTCCATTTCCAGATAGGAAAGAGTAAACTTATGAAGCTGAGCAAAGAGAAGGGAGCAGGATTTTGAGCGAAAAAACTGATCAATGCCAAGGGGATCACAATACAACTTTGGAAAAATTCACCACGGTCCACAGGCTGCCCTTCAGTCTCATCAGCTCAAAGGCATGCTTTTTTTTTTTTTTTTTTTTTAGCACATTGAGGAAAATCAGCTGCTTAGAAATAAATTCCCACAAATCAAGCTCAAGATGAGTAAGGTAAAAAGCAAAGGCTATCTTGCTGATTTACAGTGAGAAATATAACTGTCACAAGGCTAAGTATATTTTCATCAATATGACCATTTCATTCTCCTACTAAGGAAATCTTACAACTTAGGTTGTAAGCCAAACTACAATGTGAGTTTGCTTGCTGAAGATGGAAAAAGGTCAGGTCAGTGAGTGAGTTGAGTGTGCTCAGTAGCACCAGGCATAATCTCTGATGTCTTAATGAAACCATCTTCAGAGTAGAAATCAGTTTGCCATAGGGACTGGCATACTGAGGACTTGTATCAGGACACTTGTTCACTGTGGACAGAGGAGGTCAAGTCTTGCCAGCATCCGCCTGGAGATCTCTCCTTTCTACACATCTTTACTGAGTTCTCTCTTATCAGGCACATTCCTCTGTGTTGAATTAACACTCTGGATTAAGTCCTTTGGGTTCTTCCCTCTCTTTAAGATTTCTTTGTACATCTCAGATTTCTGCATTATACTTTGATTTTATATTTTAATTCTCAAAGGTCATGATTTTTAACAAGTTATGGTAGCAAAATCTTTCTATTGACCTATATAATACGTCCTCATTTAAAATCTAAAAAATAAATATCTTTATCAGAATTTCAGTTACATAATTGAACTGAAAAGTCTAAGATACTCGTATGGAGAATCTGTAGACACAACACACACAGGGTGTAACACTGGCCTCAATAAACCTCACTTTGTCATTTATGTTCTCCTCCTCATGGCTCTTCACTCATTCTTTTGTCTCCTTTTTCCATCCAAATTTATCTCCATCTAATCCCTTACACACATACATAGTACGTGCCAAATCTTGAGAGGTAAACACCAAGCTGAATGTTCTTGTAGCCTTCTTGTGCCCTCTGGGACCTTCCATAGCATGAACACTTGTGCTTCTTTAAGCTACTTTCCCTTCTCTTACTGAAATCTGGATCTCAACATGCAATCCTTATTCCCTCTGATGCCCATTTCAGGAAAACCTGTTCATCCTTCCTAACTCCACACTATTCTTTTGTAAACTTCCGTCTTACTTTGAAATGTAAGTTGCCATGTTTTACTACATCTTACCCCTCTGATCACTGTCTTCTATTGATATATTTTGTTGCCTAACTTACATTCCCTTCCTACCCAAGGATTTTCATCCACTCTGTGGATGACTTTTTCAACAGCAGCCTCACAATTTATTCTCTAACTCCCTCCAGTGATCATTCCCTCCACCCCATTTGAACCTGATGACCCCTAATCTGCATCATCTCTGGACCATCTTCCATGCCCCAAATCTTAAGTTTTCATGAATCACATTTTATCCCAAAGTCTCTGTACTCCTGAGGCACTCCTGAAGGTCATAGCACTTACCACATACCTGTTCTTCCACTGTGGACAATCCTCATTTTCCTCCATCCCTCTGGTAACCTATTCCATGTTTTTTCAACTTGCTAGCTTCTATCTTGTCAGACTTCCCTCCCTACCTGACATGGAATGCATAGTTGATCATGCAGGTCACTTTTCTCATCCAAGCCATCAATTTCTACACTCTTTCATATTTGTGCTGCATCTTTCCAATAAACAGCAACACCAAATCATTGCTCTACATCTGTATTCTCTGCTTTTGAAAGCTCCTAGAAAATAATACACTGTAATTACTAAAAATGTACCCACCAGCGCAAGCTATATCTTTTTCTTATTGATATTCTACAGACCTACTAACAATGCTCCAATGGTCATGCAGCCTGTCCTGCTTAAGATGATTTCCCTTCTCCACACACACATTTATTTTCAAAAGGATTTGAAATTATACATAAGAGTCAGGACAGAATTGATCATGGGAATAATTATAGCATTCTTTTACCTGGCTTTTGTAGAGTTCTTTTCTTTACCACACCTCACATGAAAATTTGGGGTTATTGATAATTTGCATATTTCATGTGCATTTCCATCCCATGAACCCATGAGACCTCTTTCATAGAGAATATTAGACTTAAGGCACAATATTGTTTATTAAACTAATCTGACAAGTTACTCCATATACACTGTGGTAATATGTATGTGCATGTTAGTTAGCATCAGCACAGTGTTACATGTTGGATGTGTGTGTAGATGGGTAGGTAGTTATAGACAAGTGAATAATTGTACATAGATCAACATTTCAAAAATAAATAAGCAACCCAAAAAGAGGAAGAATTGTAAAGTTAATAAACTGAAAATCTGGGTTCAGAAAAATAAATAGGGTTTTTTAATTGCAGGATGTCTCAGAGCATGAAATAGGCTATAATGACAGTGTATTTATGAGAGCTATACCATTGTGGAGTTTCCAAGCTTCATTTGGTTATGGAGACTTCTGTGTAAAAATCAATTCTTAGAACTTTTATTGCAGAGCACACATTTTTAAATTCAGTTGTAAGAAGTTTATTTCCTAGAGTCCATTATTAACCATGGTTGCTGATCCAATTAACACAGAGACAAGTTGGCCTGGTGTTCAGTTAATAGACTGTTGGACAATTTATAAAATAGTGTCAATAAGAAGATTATGCAAAGTAAACAAAAAAATAGATAAGTGAATTATGCTGTAATCATAAATGACACAGCAATAAAAAGGAATGGAGGGCTGAAACCCAAAAGTATGGATGACAGTTACAATAGTTATCATCAAGAATATACAAAAAAAAGATGCCAACAAAGAATCTTATACCAAGAAAAATTAAGCTTCAGATTTGACGACAAAATAAAACCCTTCCAAGATAAAGAAAAGTTAAAAGAATTACAGCAAGAAAGCCTGCACTACAGAACATTCTTGGAAAAATATTCCATGAGGAGGAAATAAATAACAACAATGAAATTCTGCAAAGGGTGGAACTACACTAAAGGTAAAACCAATCGAAGGAGAAACCAAGTCAAGTTAAAAATAAAAAATAAACCAAAATGACTGGGAATACAAATCATATTTCAATAATAACCCTGAATATCAATGGCCAAAACTCATTAATTAAAAGACATAGACTGATAGAATGGATTAACAAAAGACCCAAAAATATTCTACCTTCAAGAGGCTCATCTCACAGAAAAAGACATTCATGGACTGAAGGTGAAAGAATGGGAAAAATAGTATCACTCACATGGACCATGTAAACCAGCAGGGTTTTCCATTCTCATATCAAATAAAGTGGACTTCAAATCAAAGTCAGTGAAAAGGAACCAAGAAGGACATTTCATGCCACTCAAGGGAATCATACATTAGCAAGACATAACAGTCATAAATAGCTATGCCCCAAACAATGGGGCATCTATGTAAATCAAACGAACCCTTCTCAACTTCAAGAATCAAACAGACTAGAACACAATGATACTGGGTGATTTTAACACATCACTCTCATCACTGGATAGATCATTCGAACAAAAACTAAACAAAGAAACTATAGAACTCAATAAAACAATCAATAATTTAGACTTAACAGATATGTAGTATATTCCATCCATCAATGAGAAAATACATTTTTTTCTCAGCAGCACGTGGATCCTTCTCCAAAATAGACCATATGTTATGCCACAAAGCTAGTCTTAGCAAATACAAAAAAATAGAGAAACTACCCTGCATTCTCTCTGACCATAATGGAATAAATTTATGAATCAATGATAAAATAAAAAAATAGAAGCTACTCCAACACTTGGAGACTTAAAAGTACACTATTGCATGATGCATGGATAACAGAAGACATCAAGGAAAAGATAAAATAATTCTTAGTTGTAAATGCGAATTCAAATACAACATATCAAAATCTCTGGAACACTATAAAGGCAATGCTAAGAGGAAAGTTCATTTCATTAAGCTCATTCATTGAAAGAAGAAAAAGCCAACAAATAAACAACCTGACACTACAACTCAAAGCCCTAGAAAAAAAGAACAAACCAAAAGAAGTAGAAGACAGGAAATATTTAAAATCAGGGATTAAATCAGTAAAATTGAAACAAAAGAAACAATTCAAACAATGACAAAACAAAAATATCGTTCTTTGAAAAAATAAATAAAATTGATAAACCCTTAGCCAACCTAATGAAAATAAGGAGAAAGAAAATTCAAATTACTAAATTCAAAATAAAAAAGGAAATATCATGACAACAATATTGAAATACAGAAGACAGTAAGAAACTATTTTGAAAATTTATACTCCAGTGAAATGGAAAACCTCAAAGACACTGACAAATTTCTAGAGGCATATGACCTACCCAAACTGAACCAAGAGGACATACACAATTAAACAGATTAATTTAAAACAAGGAAATAGAAGACACCATCAAAAGCCTTCCAACCAAAAACGCCAGGACCAGACAGATTCTCAGCTGAGTTCTACAAGATCTACAAAGAAGAATTAATACCAATACTCCTCAAATTATTGCATAAAATAGAAAAGGAGGGAGTCCTTCAAAACTCCTTCTATGAGGGTAGTGTCATCCTGATACCAAAACCAGTCAGAGACACATCAAAGAAAGAAAATTTGAGAATAATATCCCTGATGAGCATGGATGCAAAAATTCTCAATAAAACAGTGGCAATTCACATACAAAAACATATTTAAAAAATAGTGCACTGTGATCAAGTGGGATTCACTCCAGGGATGCAAGGTTGGTTCAACACATGGAAATCAATAAACATAATCCACCACATCAATAGACTTAAAGACAAGAATCACATGATTATACCAACTGATGCAGAGAAAGTTTTTGACAAAATACAGCACCTCCTCATGTTCAAAATGCTAAAAAAATCTAGGGATAGTAGTAACATTCCTCAACATTGTAAAGGCTATCTATGCTAAACCAAAGGCCAACATCACCCTAAATGGAGAAAAATTGAAAGCATTTCTTCTAAAAATGGGAACAAGACAGGGATGCCCTCTTTCACCACTGCTATTCAACATAGCCTTTGAAACTCTAGCCAGAGCAGTTAGACAGAAGAAAGAAATTAAAGAGGTATGATTAGGAAAAGAAGAACTCAAAATATCATTATTTGACGATGACATGTTTCTGTACTTAGAGGATCCAAAAAATTCCATCAGTAAACTTCTAGAAATAATAAATCAATTCAGCAAAGTAACAGGATATAAAATCAGTACTCAAAAGTCAAATGTATTTCTGTATATCAGTGATGAAACCTCTGGAGGAGAAATCAGAAAAACTACGCCATTCACAATAGCCTCAAAAAAAATTTAAAATACTTGGGAATCAATTTAACAAAAGAGGTGAAAGATCTGTACAATGAAAACTACAGGACAATAAAGAAAGAAAGTAAAGAACATCTTAGAAGATGGAAAGATCTCCCATGTGCTTGGATAGGCAGAATCAATATTGTCTAAATGGCCATACTACCCAAAGCTCTATACAGATTCAATGTAATTCCAATTAAAATCCCAATGTTATTCCTTATAGAAATAGAAAAAGCAATCATGAAATTCATTTGGAAAAATAAGAGACCCAGAACAGAAAAAGCACTCCTTAGCAAGAACAGTGAAGCAGGAGGCATCACAATACCAGATCTTAAACTATACTACAAAGCTATAGTAACAAAAATGGCATGATATTGGCACCAAAATAGACATGTAGACCAATGGTACAAAATAGAAGACACAGAGACACACCCAAATAAATACAGTTATCTCATACTAGACAAAGGCACCAGAGACATATACTGGAGAAAAGATAGCCTCTTCAACAAATGGTGCTGGGAAAACTGGAAAATTATATGCAGCAAAATGAAACTAAGGCACTCTCTCACCATGCACAAAACACAACTCAAAGTGAATCAAGGACCTAGGAATTAGACCAGAGGCCCTACACCTAATAGAGGGAAAAGTAGGCCCAAGCCTTCATCACGTCAGATTAGGCCCCAAATTCCTTAACAGGACTCCAAAAGCCCAATAAATATAATAAAGAATCAAGAAATGGGACAGATTCAAAATAAAAAGCTTCTTCTCAGTGATACAGGCACTTCAATGTTTATTGCAGCACAATTCACAATAGTCAAACTATGGAACCAACCGAGCTACCCTTCAATAGCTGAATAGATAAAGAAACTGTGGTATATATACACAATGGAATATTACTCAGCAACAAAAAAAGAATAAAATTATGGCATTTGCAGGTAAATAAATGGAGTTAGAGAATATCATGCTAAGCAGAGTAAGCCAATCCCAAAAAAACAAAGGCCTAATGCTTTTTCTGATAAGTGGATGCTAATCCACAAGGGCATGCATGGGAAGAGTAGAGGAACTTTGGATTAGCCAAAGGGGAATGTGGGGAGGGGTGGGGACACGGGGAGTGGAAAGATGATGGAATGAGATGGACATTATTACCCTAGATACATGTATGATTGCACAAATGGTGTGACCCTACTTTGTGTACAACCAAAGGTGCGAAAAACTGTGCCCCATTTATGTATAATGCATCGATGAGCATTCTGCTGTCATGTATAACTGATTAGAACAAACAAAAAAAAAGAATATCAAAAACAATAAATTATGGTGAGGATATAGGTAAGAGAGCTCTTATATATTACAGGTGGGAATGTAAACTAGTACAGCAACTATGGAAATCAGTATGGATGTTTCTCAAAAAATAAAATAAGCCAACTACAGTGATGCACACCTGTAATTCCAGTGACTCAGGTGGTTGAAGCAAGAAGATTACAAGTTCAAACCTAGCATTGGCAATTTAGCAAGGCCCTAAGCAACTCAGTGTGACCCTTCCTGTAATAAAATTTTTAAAAAAGGCCGAGGATGTGGCAGATGGTTAAGCCCCTCTGGGTTCAATCCCTGGTACCAAAAGTAATAATAATAAATAAATAAATAAATAAATAAAACCACCATGTGATGCAGGTATACCAGTTCGCAGAATATATCTGAAAGGATTAAAGTCAGCATACTGTACAGATACCCATGCTTATCTCTGCACAATGCACAGTAGTTAAATTATGGAATCAACCTAGGTGCTCATCAACAGAAGAAGGGAGAATACACAAGGGAGTATTATTCAGCCACAAAGAAGAACCAAAGCAGGTAATCAGTAGGAAACTGGATGGAGCTGGATATGTTTATGTTAAGTGAAACAAGTCAGATTAAGAAGACAAGAATGGCATTTTTTCTCTCAGAAGTGGAATCTAGAAAAAAATGATGACATAAAAGTTGACAGCGACCTATTAGAGAAGAGGAGGGGATCAAGGGATGGGAATGTGTAGGAGCATTCCCTATACCTTCAACCCCTCCCTTCCCTCTTTTCCCATTCTCCTCATTGGTTGTAACCTCGGGGCCGTGATTGGTCCAAGGACCGTATATAAGCCTCTGTACTTCCTGGATTAAACCAGTTCTGTGTCTCGTTCTGGCAGAGCAGTCTTACCTACCCCCGGAGTCTGGGTGGAGTGACTCCGCGGACCGTCACCCCTAACTTCGTCCCATGAGACTCCACTTCATCTTCCCTGAAGACCCCTTTTCGCTCTCAAGACCCCAAAGCCTCGTCCTGTGAGACCCCACTTCGTCTTCCCCAAAGACCCCTTTTTGTCTCTCAGGACCCCAACTTGTCGAGGAGACCCACGAGGTGCGACCTCAAACAATAGGAATGGAAAGTAAGGGTGGATAAAAGGGAATGCATATGATCACAGTATGTTATATGCATGTATGTATGCATGTTACGGTTTGGATGTGAGGAGTCCTCCCAGAAGTTCATGTGTGATACGATGCAAGAAAGTTCAGAGGAGAAATAATTGGATTATGAGAGTTTTAGACCAATCATTGAATTAATCCCCTAGTGGGATTAATCGTTAACTGAAGGCAGGTGGGGTGGGGCTGGAGAAAGTGGAGCATCAGGCATGGATTTGGGGTATATATTTGTATTTAGCAAGTGAAGATTCTCTCTCTCTCTCTCCTTCTGATAATCATGTGAGCTGCTTCCCTCTGCCACACTCTTCTGCCATGATATTCAGCCTCACTTTGAGCCCCAAGGAATGGAGCCTGTTGTCTATACATTGATACCTCTGAAACCATGAGCCCTCAAATAAGCTTTCCTCCTGTAAAATTGTTCTTGTTAGGTCTTTTAGTCACAAAAGCTAAAAAGCTGACGAAAACAATGAATATGCCACAATTAGATCCATCGTTCTGTATAATTAACACTCACTAATAAAGAGAAGAAGAAGGGCTTGGATGAAACTTAAAAATATCACTCTAAAAGAAAGAAGCTACATATGAAACATGCTGCCTCTATTTTATATAAAATTCAAGATCTGGTAAAATTAGTGTATGATAACATTCTCTTCTGAGTGTTTGCCTCCAGGAGGGAAAGAATTGACTGGAAAAGGTCATGAGAATTTCTTGGATGAATAATGTATTTTACAGCTTGATTTGGATAATGGCAATTCAGGTAATTTCATTTGTTAAAATTCGACAAACAGTGCACTTAACATCTGAGCATCTATTTCAGTACAGAGAGGTGCTAAAAGAAAGAAAAGTTATATAAAGCTTGAGATGATAACCCTTTGTTAAAATAGTTTTGTTCACTGAAGTAGAAAGACAATGATGAGAAAAGTGGAATGGCGGTGGTTCTCCAAGTGCACTGCCCCCCGCCATGCAAAAGGCAGCTCTTGACACTGTTGTCATCAGTATCAGAGAAAAACTGATCTTTCCTGGTTCCCAGGAAACAGGCTTGTTACAAAGGTTTAAGTAATAATGCTTATCTGGGAGACACAATGTCAGGACAGTAAAAGTTGAGAAAAAAGAGAAATAAGGCCATAAGGGTGGACATCAACATATCTCTGCACTGATTACTGCATCACGATTTGAGCTAGGATGAGACACTAGAGTCAGTAGAATGTCCCCAATGGCTCATTTGTTGAAAGCTTTGGCCAACTGGTAGTGCTTAATGGGAAGTGATAGAAACTGTCAGAGGTGGGGCTTAGGTGGGAGGGGTGGGTCACTGGGCAAGGGCCTGTGAGGATGTATTTTGTCCTTGGATCCTTCCTCTTTCTCCCTCTTGCTCTTTCTGTCTCTGGCTTTCATTAAGCAAGCAGCTCTGCTCTTCTATGTGCTCCCTTCCTTGGTGTTCTATCTTGCCAAAGGCCCAAAGCAACGGACAAGTGACTGTGGACTGAAACTGTGAGCCAAAATAAAGCCTTCCTACTTTAAGTTGATTTTTCTTAGGTCTGTTTTTTTTTTTTTTCACAGCAATGAAAAGCTGACTAATGCAAGTGCTTAGTAGTGCTCCTTCTTGGCCATGGCCAACATGCATAGGTAGGAACTTCAAGAGTCTCATGTGTTCTGCCAGGAGGACATGGACCTTTTGAGATGATTGGGGATAGGGCATCTCAGAGGAATGAGAGTAGCATTGGCCCATGTGCTGGGTCCATGGCAAGAATTTTGGCATGTTTTGGCAGTGTTTGTCAGCTCCAAATGATACTATGGGATTGACCATGTGTTGACAAACACCAAGGGTATCCAGGACAAGATAAAACCTCTTCACATTAGCAGAAGCCAGGGCATCCCAGGTATGACTACTTCTGTGGTTATGAACATATTCTGGAGAAGTACCTTTTGCACTGGCAGCACCTTGGAAAAGAGGCAAGTGATGAGAGATAAACTGAGAGTAGGGAAGAAATAGTTCTGAAAATGCATTGGAAATTTGAGTTTGCTGAAGAGAATGAGTTCAGTTGAAAATTACGATTTTAAATGTAGAAGAAACTGGCAAACATTGCCCATATCACCTTTCCTCACATACCCAGAGCTAGATGGATGAAGTACAATAAAAGAAGAAAAAATGTAGATATGGTTTCTTTATTTAAGGTTCAAAGAGCTTCCTATGTCTTTGACTTGCTGTCCTTCATTCTTTATCACTAGCTCTTCCAGTATGCCTTCTGCCCCATTCTCTGTCTCCTGTGTCTCTGGGACCTCACACATGTTAGCCACTTTACCTGTACCCCACATGTCTCCATTGCTGTTTTCAAATAGCTCCCCCTTTTTTCTGTGTTTAAGAGTTTTGATTGAATGCTCATGATTGTGTGTAAATTTTGAAAATACTCTATGTGATGTCATCTTCCAGAAGACCTTCATTCCTTTCTCTGTTGGGCACAGAAAGTGAGTGATGATAACTCATTTCATGTGACTCCTTCTAAGGGTTAACACTTCCTAGTCCATAGCTCCCAGCAAAGATCCCTGTGTGTTTAGCAGGGCTTTTTCAGTGATGAGTCCTGAACTCTATTTTCTCCTCAATGGTGCAAGTTTAAACTTTATCTTTCAAAGATTTTCAGCTTATATTTTCAGACCCCAATACCAAGCAGCTTCAAAGTTGGAAAATATTCTGAAAAGAAACCCAGTCAAGGCCCCTTTAGTCTCCTGTTTTGTCTGTCCAGTCTCTTGAGACCCTCAAAACTCTAGGTAAGGTTTTCGTTTTTATCCTCACCCCATGCACGTTGACATATGCCCTCAGGGAAGTCAGCATCCATCCACAGATCTCAGGGTTTTTCCATGGTTTCTGTAAAAGACTCTTGGGCCTTGTCTGTAGTTTCTCAAGTATTAACTGGGAGTCGTATTTGTTGGTCTTCTAGATTAATGCTTCCTGGTGTGAAAACACTCTATAAATGAGCAAGGGAAAGACCATTCAGGGACTAGTATTCTGGTCCTGCTGTGCCTGGGATGGAGCCTCTCTTTACACTAATAGCTGGCTGCTATGGGGAGAGTCGGATCTCCTGGCTGCTGTTGTCAACCATTTATTTAGCCTCTGAAACACAGAAATGGCAGATGAGATATACTGGTGGCCCACCTTTCCCAGGAGACTGATCTGAGGGGAAAATGAGTCCTGAGTCCTGAGTTTACCCTGCCCACAGTGGAATTTCTATCATGCTAAGCTGAGAGAATGCAGTCCGGGGGAGAAGAACATGAGGAGACTGGTCATGGTTCAAATAACAGAAATCCTTGCTGATTTTACCCTGTTACAGTAAATTTACTTGAAGAAATGTTTCTTCATTTTCTGTATGCCTTTAAACTATTTATAGAAAGTTTAAAACTTTTCACCAATTATTGTTTCTCTAGGGAAGTGAATCATGGAGCTCTTCACACCATTATCCTGGAAGTTAACTCTAATACCAATTAATATTTATTGAGGAGTTATGCTACAAAAACTAAGGTAAGATCTTAGCAGGTACTTTCTCTTTTCATATTTATAATAATTCTAAAAAATAGGTAATACTATTGTCCCAATTGTAGAGATGAGGAGGCTAAGTACAGAGGTGTTAAGTAATTTGTCTATGTTCCTTCAGATGCCAAGCATCTGGTTTGAATCCAGGCATATGGAGTCTAATAGTAATGATTTGGAACACTTCATCATACCTGCCTCCCATGTTCCAGTATTCTGCATTAGAGTTAATTCTAAGAGTAAGAGAAATAAGGCCTGACAATCATATATATATTTCAGCAATTTATTTAACTTTTTGGAGTCTCAATTTCTTTTTTATTAGAGATTTTTATTTCATTTATTTTTTTATTACATTTATTCATCCTTTGCAGTTATACATGATGGTAGAGTTCATTTAGATAAAATTTTCCATGGCCCCTTTCACAACATAGCCCTTGCTCTTTCAAACCTAGTAGGAAATGCCTTGAAAACAGATGCATGAACAGTTGGGAAAATTTAGTTGAGCCAATAATTTCACAGTGTTGTATGTTCATATTCCATTTTGTCTTTTGAGGTTTATTTTGATTAACCCAAATTTAGAGTTCATTTAGACAAATTTTATCATTTAGATAAAATTTTTCGGGATTTTTGCATGAATGGGTTGCTCACAATGATGTCTATGGAACTTGCCTATGCAGTGAGAAGTCAGCTGTCTGGCTTCTGGGCAAGGCTAGCAAGCTACTGGGAATTGCATCCTTACTTAGAGAATCAGGTCCCTTCTTTTTCCTGCCAACAGTTCTTGGGACTTCCATATTCTGAGTTGATTCTGCATTCAATGTATAATTGCAATACAAGATTGAAAATGCTGTTTACAATGTAATTCTAAAGTAGTTTATACTCTTGCATTATTGAAATGGCTTGCTTGAAACAGCTCACTGCACCCAGAGAAACCTACTTAGCTAAGTAGGAGGACGTCCATGTTCATTCTTTATAAAATTTAACAGCAGCCAGGTGAAGTAAACACTGCTGCTACTTGAGTTTTTAAAAACTAGTGCATTAATGTTAAAGGTTTTCTGTTTAAAATGATCATTTTTTCCTGCTTATTAGCATATTTTTATGGAACTTGCATTTAAGATTTTATTAATGAAAACATTTCCTTGATTGAAGGCATTTATGAAGATATGTCATAAACCTCAAAAGTTTTCCCAAAGGGAATTTTTACTACCATTCTTCAAATATAACACCAGTAGTTTCTATTGTTAACATAATATTTATGATCCTTGCTAGTATGAATTCTCTAACTTTGTAAATATCTTGTATTGAGATTTTCTTTCATCAAGATGAATTTCTGTGAGGGAACATAATTTTAGCCTCTAAGATTCAATCAACAAATATTTGTTGGTCACCTAGCATTTAAAGATGCCATACTGAGCAATGGAAAGAATGCTGAAGGAGCACAACACTGTCCCTGTCCTCCAGATCATTAATGTATGCCTTGGAGAATGATATAGCAGGATAGAAAGAAGGAGAAATTCTAGTTCTAATACAAGTGATATGAATTTCAGCAAGTTATTTAACTTTTCTGAGTCTCAATTTCTTTGTTATTAAAGATTTTTATTTTACTTATTTTCTATTATTTTTATTGGTTTTTTGCAGTTATACATGATGGTAGAGTCCATTTAGATAAAATTATATAAGCACAGAATGCATCTTATTCTAATTAGGACCCCATTCTTGTAGGTAGATGGGATGATGGGGCTCACTTAGGTATTTTCATATGTGTACCAAGGAAAATTGTGTTAGACTTATTCACTGTCTTTCCTAATCCTATCCCTTCTCCTTCCTTTTGTTCCTCTTTGTCTAATCTACTGAACTTCTCTTCTTCTCCTCTCCACCTTCATTGTGGTTTAGCTTCCACATATTAGTGAAAACATTCTATCTTTGGTTTTGGGTGATTGGCTTATTTCACTTGGCATGATAGTCTCCAGGTCCATCCATTTACTGGCAAATGTCATAAAGTCATTCTTTCTACAGCTGAGTAATACTCTGTTGTGTTTATATACTACTATTTCTTTATCCATTTAGCTGCTCATGGGCACCTAGTTTGGCTCCATATAGTTTAGCTATTGGAAATTGTACTGCCATAAATGTTGATGTGGCTGTGTCACTCTTAATAAATATAAGGCTCTAATGTTTATTTTGGAAAATTTTATGAGGCGTATATGAGATAATTTTCGTAAAAGCCATCACAGAGTAGTGCTTACACACAGTAAGGATCAGGATTATGGTGAAAAAAATATATATGTACACATATATGCAGACACACATATGTATAGTAAGAAGTGAATATTAGACATTTTTGATTGAAAGTCAATTTAAAATAAAATTTCTGAGTATTTAAATATACACAAAATGATAGGCACTTTTTATTTTTAAACTTTTATTTTTGAAAAATTTCCAAGTTACAGAATAGTTTAAAAAATAATACAACTATTTCCTTAGAGCATGAATCCTTTACCTAGGTTTATCATTTTGCCACAAACTTGTCTTCTCTCTTGATAGATATGTCCATAGACTTTCCATTGAACAGCACTGCCATCTTCGTGAAGAAACTGGAGCTGCTGGAGAAACAGCCTAAATTTGCTCCCAGTTTCTCCAGCCATTCAATTGCTTTCTTCAGAGACACAAAAGGATAAAAGGCAAAAAAAAATTTTTTAGTACTTCATATTTATGAAGCTAGATAAAAATGAATATGGTAGGCAAGTGTCATACATGCACAATTTCCTCATATGTTATTCTGAGACCAAAACAGATACATGAACGGTTGGGAAAATTTAGTTGAACCAATAATTTCACAGTGTTGTATGTTTGTATTCCATTTTGTCTTTTGAGGTGTATTTTGGTTAACCCAAAAGGTTCCATTCAGAAATCCAGAAATGCATTCATTGCATTAATACGCACATGATATATATACACACAAAAACATGTGTATGTCATATATGTACACATATATGTTGGTGTGTGGGTGTTATTTTAAATGACAAATTTCACCACTTGGTTTATGAATTTGTAAAAGCAAAATTCTAAGATAATCCCCAATGATCCTCAACTCTTGTCTGGTTCCTTCCTGATAACTGCTATTATTATTACTCTCATAATTATTTACTTTCTGTAGCAAAAGAGATTTTTCAAATGCAATTAAATTTCCCAATCAATTAAATCAGTTGAAAAGTGAGTGACTTGGGTGGGCCTTCCCTAATCACATGAGCCCTTTAAATCTGGGTATAGGGTCAGACACAGCAGAAGTAGAGATTCAAATCTGCAAAGGCATTTTCTACTAGCCTTGAAAGAGCAAGGGCTATGTTGTTGAGGGGACGACAGGCATACAATGGTAGATGGCCTTTAGGAGCTAAGAATAACCCCTAATCAAGAAACTAAAATTAAAAATAGTCTTCCTATAGTGGCAAGGAAATGATGTCTGTCACATACATGATTGAGACTGAAAAAGGATTCTGAGCCTCAGGGGAGATGGCAGCCCCAGTCAGCACCTTGATTTCAGCCATGCAGGACTTGAACAGAAAATACTGGGGCTCCATGCCAGGCTCCAAATCCACAGAAACTGCAAGATAGTGATTTAGGATGGTTTTAAGACATTAAGTGTGTGGTAATCGGTTATGTAGCAATAGAAAATTAATACAAAGCACAAGACAAAGAACTGTAGGTGTGCTATCGAACTTCTTGATTAAAGACCTGAATAGGTGTGAATGTACCAAAACAGCATTCTTATACACACTGTACATTTTTAAATAGAACATAATGAATCTCTTATGAAGCTAATAAAGCAAGACTTCAAACATATGCATCGATGTGAGACATATTTGGCTTTTTCCCTCAAAGAAAGTAACAAGTTAGTGGGTGGGATAGACATGATCATAAATTAAAAGCTACAGAGAGTGAACAATGAAGGTAAGAACAGAGTGTGTGCTAAGGATGCAGAGTCCCATTTTTTCACTTCCAACCTGAGACACACTTTACAGTATAAAACAGAGACTTTAAATTATACTCCAGGGACAGGGGACTGTTAGATACTTCTCTTCTGAGCTTTACCTTAATTTCACCAGAAATCATTTATACCATTTTTCCATTTAGAAAAATCATGTCTTTGTTCCAATTTTTAAAAATTTTTTCCAGTAAATGTATTATTGGTTTGAAATGTCAGGAATAGTAAATTGCTTCTCCGAACCCTTTTGGCTCATATCAAGAGCCCAATGCAAGAGAATCTGATGTCATAGAAAAATTATGCAAATAATACTGAAAAAAAAACCACTGCACATAGAAAAAACCTAAATAACATGAGCATCCATGTGCAGAGGATGCTTCACCAATTTCCAAAACCCCTTTTTTATTCTCCTCATTTTCAGTGAAACCTAATTATGATGCCCCTGAATGATAAACATTCTCAGAAGATGGATAGAAAATGGCAGTAAAACCCTACACTGCAATAATGGAAGAAAAGCATGTTTTACCTTCCCGCCACTGCCATTCATTTTCAAGGCCCAGAGTTGCCATCATCTACGGTTATTACTCTGCAATTTGGTATTGCTTCCTTATGCCCCCAAATAGTATTCTTCTTCACCTCACTTATGAAGGGGAACACAAGGAGGAGATTAATTATCCCTAGTGTTGCATTTGATGAGATGATGTTGCTCTGGAAATTCTCATTTCTACATAGGCTTGGAAGAGGCAACAATTTCTTTGTACCTCTTTGTGAAGAAAGGGGCGAGAAGTCAGTTCATTCATTCATTTGTTCATATTTCCTTTCTTTCTTCTATCCTTTTATGCATAGATCTTCTGAGAGTCCGCTTTGCTGACTGTTGAGAAAATAAATATGACAAAGATGTGTTTTCTGTCATAAGGAGCTGTCATACATAAGGCTAAAAGAAAGAAAGGAAGAAAATGTTCAATGAAAGATTTCCTAGGTTACAATTATTAAACAATATTGTAGGAAGGTTATGAAAATACTCTACAATGATTTCAAACTTTTAAAATGTTTGTATATTACACATTTGTGTGCTAAATTAAATGTCTTCCTAGTCTAATCACTAAAGCAGGACTTTTTGACTAGTTACCTATTTAAATGGATTGTTTATATAACTTAAAAAATTCCTTAAAATCATTCTCTGATTCCCTTTCATAACTTCTCTATAGAAGATATGTTACAACTTACTTTCAGGTAGATCTTACCTTAAGATGCATGGAGAAACTTTGATTTTAATGCTACTAATGAGAGATCTCTCCATATCTGACAGAAAATTATATTACCCTTTTGCCTTGCTTGCCAGAAAACTCAAGGGTAGATTTTAAATAAAACTCAACTTCATCAATGTTTTTGATATAAGTAGAATCCTGACCTCATCACTATATAATCATTTTTAATGATACAAATCATTATCTATATTTAATGTTAATCACTTAAAATATTTTGATGAGGGTTTCATATAAATAATGAAAAAAAATAGTCAGACATGGTGGTACATGGTTGTAATCCCAGCCATTTGGGAGGCTGAGACAGTAGGATCACAAGTTTGAGGTCGGCTTTTGTAACTTAGCAAGTCTGTGTCTCAAAATAGAAAATAAAACGACTGGGAAGTGTATCTCGGTGGTAGAGTGTTTCTGGGTTCAATATCCAGTATCAAAAAATAAAATAAAATAAGTAGTTCTGTCCTCTGAAATTATGGGACACTCCCTGGAGAGAACTTATTTGATATAGGTTTTAAAATATAAATACAATTTTTTCTAACTATGAAGTCAGATTCAAATGAAGATTGGTTAAAAATATATTTAGCCAAAATGGTATAAGTGTTGATGTATTTAGTATTTTATTCATCTTAAGTCAGTTTTGATCATTTGTGTGTGTGTGTGTGTGTGTGTGTGTGTGTGTGTGTGTGTACTGGGAATAGAACCTATGGCCTTGTGCTTGTTAGATAAATATTCTACCACTGAACCAAATCCCCAGTACAAACCTCCAACCTTTCATGCATGTTTTTCTAGAAATAGTCATTATATCACAATTTAAAATTTTTCCATCAAGGTGTACATATTATTCTTTTTAAACGCTAAAAAACTTAGCTGCATCTTACGTTACATTCCTTCTTCTCATTCTTAATATTGTTAATTTATATATCCACTCTTTATTTTCATTAGTTTTGCCTATTTTATTTAGTGTTTTCTTAAATTAATATATTTGATTATATAATCTTTTGCAAAATTTCTTTGTTTTGTTAAAATCTACATTCATTATTATTTCTTTCCTTCTAATTCCTGCACTTTAATGTGTTATCTTTTCCTAAAGCTTAATAACTTTCTTGTTTTCTAATATATGAATTTACAATCATATACCTTTCTTAAAACTATCCTTAAGCATTTTATATAATGCATTCATTGTTTTAATGATCTAATTTTTATAATTTCATTTGGGTGACTATGAATCATTTAGAAGTGTATATGAATTTTTTCCTTTTCATTTACAAATGCAAACATTTTTCTCTTTTTAAATTAATTTTATGTAAATAATGTTTTTTCCCCCACAGGACCTGGTTAATATGATATTGATTTTTTTTTTTGTATTTTCTGAGATTTTCTTTAGATTAACCATTCAACTCTAGTGTATGGTAAAGTTTGCAAATGTTACATGTGCACTTTAAAAATGTTTGTATAGATGAGTGTTCATGAGGGCAGAAGGTTTTGTTTGGCTTTGTTCACAGCAACAATAACAGTCCTCACATGGAGAAGTCCTTTAAAATATACACAAATCTAATAAATTTGCTACTTGTTATATGTAAAAATGTAGCATGTTATATTTAAAGAATCATCAGTATTTTTCTCTTACTCAGAAAATAAAAGCACCCAAGGCTTTATTTCTCATCTTCAATCTTTCATTTTATTGTTGCATAGTATGTTAGTTCAATTTTGTTCTTACTTTATATTTTTATTTATATGTATATTTAATTTCCACTACAAAATTGAAGCCCAAGGCTCCAATTTTTATTTCATGCCTATTTGTTTCTCATCACCAAATTGTACACAAATATAAACCAATGTAGGATGAAGTTATTTTACTTACACTATATAGTTAGTAGATTTATTTAATGAATACATATAAATAAATCAAGCTGATGAGATAAATTTCTTAGACTTTTATTTTTATCCATTCTAAATCAATTTCTGTTTATCTTAAAGTAGTTCATGCAGATGGTTTGAAAAGTTAGGCGATTCACAAAAGCTTAAAACAAATATAGTTTTGGCAGCCTCTTACTTAGTTTTTAAATTGTAAACATACACACATTCACCTCTTGGATATTCTCTTGTTTTGATTCATCAGATATTATGATATTAAAGAAATCTTTTCCTTTCCTTAGACTTTTTACTTCTCTTCCTCATCCATTCACTATAATGCTATCATAATTATTAATCAGATCAATATTTGGTATTTTAACTATTCCAACAAAATGTTTTCTACTGACCAACCAATTTTATTTTCTTTAACATCTTTTGATTGTTTCTCATAGTTGACAATTTTTCACTTTCTTATACTTCTTACCAAATTGCTCCATTCCTTCCAAGAATTCTGTAAGACACTTTTCAGTGTAATATTACATGGTATCAAAACCATCAGATAAGATAGACACTTAGCCAAAAATACACTCCTCACCTACTCCATTTTCCTACTTCAAATATGACTTTTCTACCTGCACAATCTATAGATACTTTGGCTGGGCTGTTGGATTGCAGGGGATTGTAGTGTGTGTGTATGTCTAGCAATGATGGCCTTCCTAATACTAGACCTAATAATTAAATGTACTTATATGCACAAAACTGTAGTGAAAATTAATATCAGTGCTTACATTTCTACTCTACAACTTAAAACATAGAGGAGAATATTGAAAGACAGGGCTCCTGATGGCAGCTAGCTCCCAAGAAGGGAAGAAATGAGACCATTTATGCCTGGAGACTACTCCCAAATACACATTCAAAATTTATTCTCCTTCCCCAAGAGATAGGAGATAAGGAAGCAGAGAGAAGCCTCAATGTTACACTGAATGTCATAATTCCATCTATGTTTTGGCTTCCTAGGGCTGCTGCAACAGATCCTCACAAACTTGGTGATTTAAGACAAAAGAAATATATTCTCTTATAGTTTTGGAGGCCAGAACTCTGGAATCATGATGCTGGTAGGTCTACACCCCTCTGCTGTGGTTTGAATGTGTCCTTCAAAGTTCATGTGTTGGAAACTTGGAGTTTAATACAACAATAAGAGATAGAAGCTTTAAGCAGTGATTAAACCATCAGGGCTTGCACTCATGAATGGATTAATACCATTATAATGGGAGGGGTAGAGTTGTCATAGGAGTAGTTTCCTTATAAAAGAAAAAGTCTGGCACATATACTCTCACCCAACCCTCATGGTCTTTATAAAAGAGTTTGACTGTCCCACCAGAATTGATGCAGCAAGAAGGCCCTCAACAGTTGCTGGCACTGAATCTTGAACTCCCCTCCCTTCCAAACTCATAAGCCAATAAATTTCTATTCACAAATTATCCAGTTTTAGATGTTCTGTTACAACAGCATAAAGCAGACTAAGAAACCCCTGAGGGCTCCAACAAGAAGTAAACAGATAAGAAAACTCTTTTCAGAGAGTGCCCCATCTTTAAGAAATGTTGATACGCTTATTCCTCAAAGACACTGAACCACTTAAGTCTACATGGGAATTCAACTATTGCTTGGACTTTAGAGAAGTCACAAAGATTCCCTGTTAGACTGGCTGAAGCATTTTTCTTGCTTTTAAAAGAGAAACAATTGGGAAGGACGAGCTTGGTTCTGCACAAAGAAATGACAGGAAGAAAGATGTCATGGGGCTGGGATTGTGGCTCAGTGGTAGAGCGCTTGCCTTGTATGTGGAAGGCACTGGGTTCGATCCTCAGCACCACATATAAATAAATGAATAAATAAAGGTCAATCAAGAACTAAAAAATAAAAATAAAAAAAGATGTCATGGTGTTGGCTGTAAATTAAGCTTCTAAATAGGTTTTAAGGGAGACAGAACTGACCCAGGGGATTTTGAAGTGGTTTCCTGGAGAGTGTGTGTTGTGAAACCCCTACTCATATCCCTAAGGAAATCTCAGTTAATCTACATTAATTAATGCTAATGTATTAGGGGCTAGAGGATCCTTCTGCTACATACAAGGAGGTGTCAGCCATGGCTCTGGATGGGCACAGGAAGAATTCAGAGACCATTCACATTGACATAGGAGCCAGAGATCTATTGATGAAACTTATGCCTGACAAAAGCAATGCAAAGGTTTTCTCTCACAATTCTGAGCAACATGAAAGGAATTTGTTACTGGTTTTACAGTTTCATCTAAGGATAAAATGGCAGTTGTGCACACCAGTTTATTGCCCCTGTTCAATTTTTAAGGAAGATTCTTGCCGATGATTTAAAGCCTCTTTTGTATTGCTGTAAAATCTTGCCCCCTTACATGAACCCAGTTATATACTTTCCTGATTCTCAACTAAAATATCTAAATGATTGTAGAGAAAGTTGCTCAAGGTTGCGTCTTGTTCTCACTGCATTTCCATGATCATCAATGGAAAATCTATCTTCGGTGCTCCTAATAAAACCACTGCATTTCTGAGGGTCTGCATAGTTTTTTATTTTCCTTAACACAATGATTTTTTCAAATCCCCTCTTCTCAAACCTCTAACTTTACCAATTTGTCCTTCACCCTCAGCAGGTGTCTGAGAGTGAAGGACAAATTGCTCTAGGATTTTTTTCCTGGAAAAAAATCAAAATTATTAGATAAAAGCATCTTCAATTTCTTGCCATCACAACTTTCAATTTAATCCTAAATGCATGATTGCCTTAGTTTCTCCTATTGAAGTAAGCTTATTTTTCTCTTCCTCATTCCTACTTTATTTGGGAGCCTGTCTCTTCCTACATTTTCTGGATGTGTATGGTATCAATGTCTTATGAAGGAAGCATCTTAAATAGATTTGAGGTATGTGATGGTGGTGACAGTTTGTAGATTCAAGCATGAGTAGCTTTTGTCCCTAAGATGGTGATAAATAAGGAGACTAGGAAGAAAACATGCTTGCCTCTTAACAACTTCAACAGGGAACCCATAAGCCACTGGAGAAACTTAGACACAGTGGTTGAAATGCCCAGTAACATTCCTGTATTATAGAAGGATAGCAAAACTTTCAAAGGGCAATTGCCATTTCAGCCATGCCATATGTCTATTCCACAAGCCAGAGACTTAGAAATCAGAAACCATAGTTGATACCTTGCCCTGTCTTTCCCACCTTAACTCTACCAATTCCCTTCATTTTAATCTCTTACACATATGCTCACATACTTCCATTGTCTGTTTTGGACCCAGATAAAATGCTCTCACATGACAGAGACTTTGGTAAATGAGTACCTAGTCTAGACATACTCACACTGACTTCACCAGTGCATTCACCATTTGCAGCCAGAGTTATCATTTAAGAAACCAAATCTTATTATGTTTTTCCTCCCACTAATCTGACTTCTAACATCTAAGAGTGACCTTCAGGAAACCTCCTGGTGACTGTTGAGATAAAAGTCAAAGTCCAAGACATCATCTGTAAGAATTTGCATGTCTGGTCCCTGCCAACTTACAACATCATCTCTCACTCTACCTCTTGCTTTCTATGCTATGAGGACACTATTCTTTCTTCGATTCCTAGAGCAGGCAATGTTCCCTCCTGCCTGAAAGTGTTAGGACTGGAATGCTCTCAACTCCCTTCACCTCTTCAATACCTGTTTCTGTTACTAATCTTACTTCAACTATCAATTATCAGGGACGCTAACTCCAAAACTCATGATGAACTAAAATCTTCCAGATTTGTGTTCATGTGCTCATATGACAATCCTTTATTGTTCATAGCCTTGTTCTATCTTAACCATGGGAATTTTTGCTGCTTCTGTGAAGGTCTATCTGTCTCCCTACACTGACTCTAAGTTTTATGTTTAACAGAACTTACGAATGTTTTTGTTGCTCACTGTATCATCAATGCCTAAAATAGTTACCTAACATAAAGAGAGATATTCAGAATTGTTGAAAAACATGGCTAGTCTTAAGGTCATTATTGACTTCATTTCATGCCACAATCAAGAGCCATAACTCGGTTTGTCCTTTGTCTAGTGACAATGTTGTTAGAGTGATCATTGACCACTGGGAAGAAGTGCCCTACTTGTAGATAGTATGGGTTTCAAGGTTGTGGGAATGATTGTAACAGTTCCCCCATTCCACTCAAAAATTTCAGTTTTGTAGAAATCTGGCTTTTATTCACAGCACTTAATTCATTAATTTATTCATTCATTTGAAAAATATTTATTTAGCACTTAGTAACTGCAAACGTTTTTCCAATTAAATTTGAATTAAATTTGCCTGGGCTTTCCAGAATATTACCGATTCTTTGTTTTTACGAAGATGTTCCACCATCATCCTTGTTCACTTTTCATAAGGCCTGCCTTTAACTAGTACATTAGATACTCACGCCACGCTTGCCTCACAGATGCCTAGATAAATGTTTGGAATGGCAATGGTGTAATTATCGTTGATTAGTGACTGAGCTAACCAACAACCCACCACCCCCACCCTTTATTTCAGACAACAACAAAAAAGAGGAAGTAGATGTTGATTATTAGGCACTAATGTAGAGCATTCGTGCATAGCTATAATTCCACTCATGAATATGCATAGGTTATGCATCAGTTGTTATTCTCAACAGTGTGGAAGGAACCACAACCAGTGCTACACTCATTTAGGATTAGAAAACAGACGGGGCTATTGAAGAGCAATTCTGGGGAAAATATTGGGCAGGAGCCAGATACTCTTGCTTGTACTCCATATGGAAGCACTCCCTGGGCTTTTCATCATGTAAATTGAGGCTGCTGATTTAAGATCCCAATAGAGGAGCTACAGCAGTCTTCAGTGGCAGCTTGGGATAATGCTGATGTTAGGAGTATAAAGCAACTACATTTAGAAGCAACACAGCACAAGGGAAAGGTTCTGGCTTCGGGCAGCATAGACTTAAAAGTCTGCTGCTGTCGCTTTTGAGCTATGTTAACTTAGGTACATAATTGGCCTATGAGCTTCAACATCCTCAACTACAAAATAGTAATAATAATATTATTTCTTAAAATTGCTCATACAAACTAAAAGAATTGTATAAGAACTGTATTAAAATGTTAAAATGTGGACATTCAAGGTAACATTTTTAGATAAAATCAAATCATCCCTACTGATGACATTTTCTCTTTTCATTTCTTTATTGATACATGTCAGTAGAATTCATTTTGATATATTATACAAGCATGGAACATATCTTATTCTAGTTAGGACCCTATTCTAGTGGATGTACATGATGGTGGGATTCACCATAGTGTATTCATATAAGTACATTCTTCACATAAAAGTATTAAAAATATCAATAAAAAGTTCTTTTGGTGGTAGCTGTTTTTGTTCTCTTTTAGTCAACTAATTAAACTTTTACCTATTATTGGAATGGTTACACATCCTAGCCCCTTCTCTTCCATACAATCTAAGTTACTTCTCTTATTTAGTCTATTCTACATGAAGTAGATGCATGTATATTTTCAAATCACACTTTCTGAGAATTATCTATAACCCAGTTAGATAGCTGAAGGTCAAGCCCATTCTCTGCTCCTTTTGCTTTCTCTCCGTATGCACAAAGACTAACTGAACAGGTAGAGGACATCTGACAAGACCGAACAGATAAAATAGAGATCACCCAGTTAAACTTGAATTTCAGATAAGCAATATATGATTTCTTAGTATAAATATGTCCCCAAAGTTGCATTGGGCACACTTATGCTTATTTGCTACATCTGGTAACTTAATTGATACAAAAGAGACAATCAGGTTTTCTTCCCTCAGAACATGGAACTGGGACATAAACCCCAGATAGTCCTCAAGGAGTATGAGGAACTGTAGCTCACATAGTCCATCTCTGTACAGTCAAAAATAGGGAAAACTGGTCTATACTGACAGATGAATGACACAGATTTCAGAGGTACAGAGATAAGACCACATGGCTACAGGGAGATGGAGAAGGTAATGCTAGTTGGTAACTCTTTCCTTGATTCTCTTAATTTTGAATCCAGACTATGAACATTTTGCTACTGAATTCCACAAAGTATCCTCATAAATAATAAATTTCTTGTTTGATTAAGGTACTTTGAATGAGGTTTTTGACTCTTGAGAGCAATATTTCTGTCATGAGAGGATCAGATTTTACTCACAACTCTCTCTCCACTCCACCACTTTCAGCATGGGTCAGAAGCACCAATATCAGAAACAGTTTATAATCTAGCATAAAATATGCCTCACCTGGACCATGCCTCCACCTGTGCACAGTAAACAGAGTGGAAATTATAATTGGGGAGAATTAATAAAATCTCATGCATTCAAATTAACCATGCTTTGAAATATTTTGGAGTTTGAGAGAAAAAGATGAGACATTATTTAGAGAGAAGCCAAAATCTAATTTTCTTTAGCAAGCATTTCAACAACAGAATACAATTTCTCCTGAATTTTATCATCAGACAAATGCATTTAAATGTTAATGAGAAACTCAGCAGATTTCATCCAAACTAGCCTTTCTGTTCCTTGTCAAATAGTCGTTCAGGTCAGTTCAGTTTAGTTCCTAGTTATTACCAACTGCAGGTCTTGATGGTTGTTGTTCAGCCTTTTGTTGGCTATTTCTCAAGAAAAGTGATCACATCTAAAACTGTAGCATGTAGTAGTTTGAGGAATAGCTATTGTCCCTGTTCTTATGTTTCTTCTTGTTCTATATCTTGTATTGTATTCCTGTCTGCTTATTTCTCCTAAGAGACTGAGATTACTCACGACTTTATCAATTGAAAGACTATGCATAGAATGGAAAGTTCTACTGATATTTATTGTACATTTTATTTTGAATACAAATGCAAATATTAGTGAAGGACAGACAGATTAAAAAGTAATGAAGGATGATTTGGAAGAATAAATTAATATTCTAGTGATAATATCTTATATTTAAATATATTCATTTTCTGCACATGCATGGTTGTCAATTATTTAATTATTATTAATTAAACAATTAATTATTTAATTATTGTTAAAATTATAAAGTCATATGTAAGAATTTGTTTGTGTTAAAATAGCTGATGGTCTAGTGGGAGGGATAACAAGGAAGCACATAATTTAGGGTTGGCTGACCAAGGAATGAGGGAAACAGCAATGTTTCAGCTTCCTAGAAAAATGAAAGGAGAAAAAAAAATAGAGGAGGGAATGAGAAGCATCCTGCAAGTGGAGAAAATATTGCTTTCAAACTTTTAGACACTTGAGAAAACATAGGAGTGTGTAGGAATCAATGATTTGATATATTCGAACAAAAATGTTCATTGACATATTCATTCAACAACCCATGTTAGGAAAGACTAAGAAGGTTGAGATGGTAAGCTGAAGGCCAGGTCAAAAGTAGCTTTGCATATCATGATAAGTCATTCTAGATCCGTTCTTAAGGGGAAGGCTGTCAAACAGGAGAGGCACAATCAGTTTTGCATCTTAGGAGGATCACTCAATAGTGAATGAAGAAGTTTTTAAGGAGGGAAATATTTGTTGCAGAGAATTTGATCATTTTCAGTAAAGCAGACAAACACAATCACTGTTTAAACTAAAACAATGGTGGAACTAAAACAGCAGCTGTGTTCACTGAAGAGTAAATCTCAGTATCTATAAAATGGAATGGATAAAGCTCAGTGATTCATTGTTAGTAGCAGAAAACAGAGAAGCTGAGTTGGCCTTGGCTCCCAGAGTTCTGAGGTGGGTGACTGAAGGGAGTTGAGGATGGGGACCTTCTCCTTGTCTGTCAGCCTCTCTTTCAACTCTGGAGAATAAATACATTTTTTTAGATCATATGTAATATGTTTATCACTAAAAATGTGTAAAGGGCTGATTATTTGCCATATTCTTATTTTTTTCCTTCCTCTCTAGATGTCCCCTTCTGCCTATTTTTAATTAATTCCTTTCAAGTGTCACTTCTCCTTTCACTTCTCCCCTAGTCTCACACACACGCTTTTTCTTCTATAGACCCATTACTTACTAGGCATGTCACATCATCCATTGTTTACACATAGCTGCTTGAATAACTTGGAAGATTGACACTTGCTCTTGTAAACCCCAATGGCTATGTGAACTTTGTAGGAAATGCTCAGAGGTATTCCCATGAGCTCCTTTGCTTTTATTCTTACGTGAAGAAGACAACATATACTTTAGTATAGGGCAGAGGAAAGAAGGGAAGAAAGACACACTCAAATTTCAGGCTTAATGAAAATGAGTCTTCTGTTTTAGCAGTCCATCTTAGAATAGACCCTACCCCACTAATTTAAACGCTGAGGATAGTCCATGACAGCAGTCAAAGAAATCATGATCACTGAATGATATAGCATGACCTTTTGAAGGTAAATGTTCAAACTACTGTTTAAAAGCTGCTAATTCTGGAAGAGTAGGTCATAGAAACTTGAACTCAATTTTCCCTTCCTTTCTCCTTCTCCCAGGCCTCAAGCTATGGCAGAAAGAACAGATCACATTCAAAAGTCTCTTTCAAGTATAAAAAGGATGCCCCCAGCAGATCTTTTCTCAAAATATTTCTTCAGGCTGTCTGGGGTTTTATGAAATCAAAGGTAACTTTTAGCTCCTGCATGTGCACACAGGACTTTGAAATGCATGTGCCCTTTTCCAATGGGTTGGTTTGGAGAAATTCATGATTTTCCTGACTTTGGAATGGTGCTAGCCCTGCAAAGCATTTGTATCTTAGTGGAGAAAGAAATATAATAAGGAAAGAAAGGGATAAAGAAAAAGACCCATATTTTATAAACATAGCTCACAGGCCTGGAAATCTTATGTTTTCAATTTTACCTACATTACTCCAGGAAATCTTGATGCCTGCACTGCCAGGTTGGTTGTGTCAGCTCATCTTCAAAATGGAGTAAGCTGAGGGTGAGGGAATTTAAGGGACTCACTGTAGGTAGCACATCTTGTTAATGACAGAATCCAGCTGTGAGTGCCTTTGAAATGTTCTGAGTTCCCATGCTTCTGTGCAGAACAAGTGATGAAATATTCTATCTGAAGGAAACATAATTGCAAGTAGTTAGATCTGTGAAACCCTCATTTGAAAGAATCACTGCCAATATGGAGAAAACCTGCAAAAATGATGTTTCCATTCAGCTGGTGAGACAATATTTTGTAGAAGACTAAAAGAATCTTGTTAACATTATGGAAATTGCTTGGTGGACAGCAAAAACATGACAAGTCGCTTTTCCTATTTATCCTCCATGAAGTCCATAACTTTGGTATGAGCGAATTTGAGATTGTTTTGAAATTAATTTCTTTAGCCTAGGAGCTTTGACTTTTGTTGTATGTACCAACTAAACGTTTTTACCCCAATGGGAAGCTAATATTTTCCAGGAACCATTCACATCAGTATCATGTTTTTGAATGCTTCACAATAAACTCTGTGAAGGGAAAAAATGCCCTTTGCTTGTAGTTCTTCCACATTTCCAAGGTGAAGATATTCCTGCCATGGCTAATGTCAAGTTATGTATGATATCACAAAGCCTGGAATTGTCAAGCGGTGTCTCATATTTAATCCTTCTGTAGTGCTTCTATTCATATAATCAAAATATTATAAAGAATAATAAAATGAAGTAAAATAATTAGGAGATGATAAATTTTGAGTATTTTTAACTTTGTTTTAATATGATTTTTAAAGTTATATAATATAGTTTTTAATAATAACTGAAACTGCTTATCAAAACTGGAAATTGAATATTTATTTCTCACCATCTAGCATGCAGTAGTTCCAGCACATGACTTTCATTCTACTCTTTCATTCTGCTCTTGGCTTCATTGGATGCATTTCTTCTCACTTTGTTCAAATCAGTGCCTCAGCCTATTGATCTGTCTGTCTTGAGTCCAATCAGAATAGACCTGGGCAGCTTCCTACTCTTCACTGCCCAGATTAGTATCTAACTTTGAAAACCATTTAATAGACTAACTATTCCAAAGATATTTATAGGCTTAAACATCTGTAAGAGTAATTTCTTAATTTAAATGAATGTATAACTGATTGTAGATATTTCTGGAACCATAGCAGAGCAGCGGGTAAGTACTGTAAGCTTATAGACTTTCCCAGTAACCTTAAAATCACAAGAACTATCTAGTTATCAGTGAATACAGGCCTGGAATCCAAATATTCTAATGTCATGGTCATATGATAATCAAGTCACCCAATTGTCTTCTGATATAAAACCAGATCTGATTTTATACTAGACCAAACTCAATAATTCAAATGATCTTCCTGGAATTTCTTAAGTAAAGCACTCTTTTAATAGGTAGATTATTGCTTTGATTGAACTGATATACTGCAAATGTCATCAAGGATTTAAACAAATAAAAGCCCTAATCTTAGATCTAGGATAGATATTGTCAGGTTATTGAGGTGAGTTGAGCTGAAACCTTCCTTTGAATAGGGCTATATTTTTATCTTCACAGACATATGAGGGTATCTTTCTCTAAAGTTTCAGAGGAAGATATTTAACAGCTGTTCCTGTTCAAATTCAGGGAGAAAGATTTTTTAACTTTAGGAATCTATTTTTTTCTATCATAACTTAGTCTCTTCTGCTATACTTTACATTTTATATTCTTTGCAATTAACAGAATTGAGAAGCACGGGACAGTGCCATCTGTGGTCATATAGCAAAGAGGTGTCTTTAAGATCTTTAATTAAACCACCCTCTACTCTTCTTTTTCCATGCTTGAACAAGCTCAATCCCTTTAACATTTCCACAGGAATCTTATTTGCATGTTTCCCTCTGTGCAAAAATTCCAGTCTCTGTAAATAAATACATGATAGGGATTTACCATCACCACCACTCATCTGCCTAGACCCATTTATTTTGCTAACTATGGTGACATTTGAGATTTGAGATTTTATGATCAGCAGCAACCTGCTGCCATCAAGGAAATGGAATCATCCTCTGAACTGATTTATATCTATGTCTACACTTTGCTACCTTTTGAAAGCTGAAGAGAAAATCTTATCTATCAGGAAAACAATGACAAAAATAGATGATTGTCAATAAACTCCAAAAGGAGTTCTGCAGATGTTCCTAGAGTAATGGTGGTCATGGTAATGTCACCCACAATGTGTTTTAATCCAATTGTTATTATTAGTGGTCATGCTACTTAATAAAACACGTTTTTAACTGAGCTTAGTTACCTATTAACATCATATTTAATAGATTAAGTCTTACATATTACAGGTCAGTAGATTTAGTTTAATCTTGGCTATCTTGATTGATGATTTGAACAATTCAATTCTAAAATATTGAGAAATGATATTACATAGAGTGATATGTGGGATACTATGAATAAAAACAATGTCCTCTGCCTTCAAAGTACTCATGATGTAGTAGAGACAATTGACCATTCATATCCAAGATCTGTAAAATGAGATTTTGGCTTTTAGATTGCATAAAGTCTAGGTCACTCTGATATTTACATTACCAGTAATGAAGTTGTGTGGTATTGAATATAACTCATGCAATTTAGTTTCTTTTTCTTGTTTACAGTGCAATATAGAAACCCACCACCTGCATTCACCAGCACTCTTAAAACTGATAAGTTACCATGACCTTAAATCTTTTCTAAACCTCAAAGTCCTCAGATCCCTCATTAACAAAGTTAGAACACACCTATCTACTTCTCAAAGATGAAAAGACCAAAGGAAACAATTTAGGCAAGCACTAGCACATAGAAATAACTCAATAAATTATAGTTATTATTATATTAGTTAATAGATTTTTCAGAAGAATGAAATAAGAACATATATATGAAGAAATTAGAACAATGTGTTTAGTACCTAGAAAACTCACAAATAAAGATTTTATTGTATAATTATTGTTCTTAAATAATTATGTTGTATAATTATTATTCTATTATTTTAAACCAAACACAGTACCTCATTTACAAGCATTTTATTCACTAAGAATTCATGAGGTGATATTTTAGTGTATATTAATAATGAGATTTGCAGAGAAAAACTACTTGCTCAAGAGCAGATTCCCTGAAGCCGGCATTTTCTTTTCTTTGTCTTATATCTTACTCGAAAGAAAAACTAAAATATAAGGCAAAAGAAAATTCAGAGTTTAGGAATAACATGACACCCCAGTAACTAAGAAGATGCAAAATCAGCTGGGCAAATCAAGCTGTATATTTTGGACAATAAGACTTTCATGTGTAGTCACAGGCAGTAAAAGCACATGAGTCCTGTTCTTTTCACTCCTTAAACAGATTCTTGGATGCTATCATGGGCCTGGCTGCTGGTAGGGACACACGTAGCAATACAAACACAGACTCTACTTTCAAGAAGCTGAAATTCTAGAGGAAAAAACTTAATAGCTAAATGATTACCTCCAAATGGCAATGGGGCTCCAAGAGAAGGTATGTTGACCATGGCAATGGGCGTTTTGTCAGCAGATGAATGAATTTCTCATGAGTAAGTAGTGATTGAGCCAACAAATTTAGGAATGAATAGGAATTGTTTAAGTGGGGGGGAGTTGCAAAGTCCAGCATTCTGAAGCACACCGCAGGAACTACCATGACATGATTCTGCAGAAGGAAAAGATGATGGGAAGCCTGGTGTGGTGGTATACGCACTTTGGGAGCCTGAGACAGGAGAATCACGAGTTCAAAGCCAGCCTCTGTAATGTTGAAGTGCTAAGCAAATCAGTGAGACCCTGTCTCTACAAAAAGCACAACATAGAGCCATGATGTGGCTCAGTGGTCAAGTGCCCCTGAGTTCAATGCTTGGTACCAAAAAAAAAAAAAAATGACTGGAACAAGAATGCTAAGTGCAGACTGCTGTGAGAGACGCAGAGGAAGTCAGGGCCTGGGAGAAGCTGGAACTATATGCATCTTAAATGTTCTGTCTTCATCATAAAACCAATGAGAAAATAGCTGCTATGGACTAAACTGAATTCCCATTTCACAAATTCAAATGCTGACATCTTAATGCTCAATGTCATGGTATTTGGAAATGGGACTCTTGGGATGTAACAAGGGTTAGATGAGGTAATATGTGTAAGGCCCAAATGTTGGAATTAGTGGCTTTGTTAGAAGAGGAGAGAAATATTGCTGTCCCTCTGTGAAACAAGAACTTAGGAGGAAGATGGCCATCTTCAGAAAGAGCACTCTACACAGAAATTAAAAGGCCCACACTTTGGTACTAGACTTTGTGGCCTTTGGAACTGTGAAAAATAAATATCTGTTGATAAAGTCACTCAAGGCTATTATTTTATCATAGAAACCTGAGCTGACTATTATACCATAAAAGGCTTAAATTGTTGAGGCTAAAATCAAAATTATGCCTCTCAAAATCCAAATTGGCTATCAGGGCAAGAATAAATTGGTAAATGTATGATTTTACCAATCAAGAGGATACCTCCAATTACTCCTATATTTGACCTTGGAAGAGATGCATTATAACTTACGTAAATGAAGACTTTACCTATGTCAAGATTCTTCTCTCATCAACAGGAACTCTTAGGATCCTATTAATACAAAGAAAAACAGCATTATAGTTCACCAACTCTTTTACTAACTAAGTGTCTGGCAGGACAAGTTTGCTTCAGAGGAGATCCCAATGACAAAGCATCTTTACCAGTACCTTGGGGTGCTATCTCTACACTGCCACCACATTCATTCATCCAGAAAATGCATACACAGAACCTGTTATATACACAATGTTCTAGGAGATGAGAATTCATGAGTAAATAAGTGATAAAAATCTCTTCTGTCTGAAAGTTCATCTTTTCATGAGAATAAGAACACAGTAAATGAAGAAAATCAAATAAATTTCAGATTATGAATCTATCATAGTGTGGTTAATGCAATGGATAATACTAGAGGAGTAACAAAGAAAAAATAAGCCATAGGAAAAGCTTCACAAAGATGATGGAAGAGGTTCTTGGGAGAGTGTACCTTAGGGAGAAGAAACAAGCAGAAAGGCACTGGTTTGGGAGAATGCCAAGGAATAGGAAGCAAGCTAGTGTGATTGGACGAGAGTGAAGTAGCCTTAGAATCCAGAAGGCAAGCTGGACGTAGCGGTGCACACCTGTAATCCCAGGAAGATCACAGGTTCAAAGCCAGCCTCAGCAACTTAGGGAGACCCTGTCTCAAAATTAAAAAAGTGAAAACGGCTGAGGATGTGGTTCAGTGGTCACAAGCCCCTGGGTTAAATCCTGAGTACCAAAAAAAATGAAAATAAAAAATCCAAAAGACAAGATCAGAGAGGTAATGTGATGTGGACCCCAGATTATATAGGAACTTAAAGATCATTCTTGGGAGCTTTAGATTTTATCACTAATATACAAATCCAAGAGAAATGTTTAACTAGAAATCTAGTGTCCAGATCAGAATTTAATGTTATAATAATTACTCTGAATGCAAGATAAAGCAAAACATAGAATAAAGGCAATAAGAAAGTGATTATCATAACAGGTTAGAGAAGACGGTTGTTTGAATCAATGGAAGAAATGGAATGGACAAGGAGGTACAGATACTTTATATATTTTGTAGGGAGAGACAAAGGGACTTGCTGATAGGTTAGATACTAGGGTTGAAATTAAATCAATGACCACAATTATTGACTTCAAGAACTTTGACCTAGTAACTAGAAAAAAATGAACTTCCATATAGAAATGGAGAAGATTATGGTAGAACTAGAAGGGAGAGCTGGAGTTTGGTTTGGGACATAAGAAGTCTGTGTGATCTATTAGACATCAAAGTGGTTATTTTGAGTAGACCATTGGATATATGAATCTGCATACCTCAGGAGATATTCATACTGGAGATTAGAACTTAGAAACACCAGCTTTGTAAATAAGTGATATCATCAAGAGGGTGGTACAAGCAAAGAAATCCTATGTCTGAGCACAAGGGCATTCAGTATCTTTTAAATAGGGAGACGAAGAAGAAGCAGACCATGGAATTGTTTGCAGCATTGTAGAAGGCGTAACTAAGAAAGTGATTTCTGTTCAAACCAAATGAATAACTTGTATCAAGAAGTAAAGAGCAATTCACTGCATTAATATTAATAGGTCAAGGATGATGATGCAAGAATTGACCAACCGCCCACTTCAATGAACAAGAGGAAGGAAGACCTTAGAAATGTGTCACTTAAGGGATTCATATTTTTCTAGGGTTTTGTGATCACAGTCAATCCAAAATTTCCAGTAACTTTCAAAAGAACAATTCTGTGCTCATGACTTAGTATCCAGAGTTCAACAGTTAAACATTTACAATGTAAGCGGTGGGCCATATGCTTTTATTTATTTATTTATTTTGCTTCTTATCTATGCCACTAATCAAAATCTGTTATGGTTCTCTGTAAGAAGGTATTCAGATCCTCTCTTTGAGATAAGCTTTCTCCATTTTGCTTTTTTCTAACTTACAGTGCAGAAGATGGTCATTATGATAAAAATACTAAGTTTTAGGGAAAAAAATGTCAGATTCATACTTCTAATACCAAAAAAAGTGCAGATAGAGGCAATGTTATAAATCCTGTTCTGCTGAAGCACAAGATTCAGAAAGGCGGTAACAACTGTGTTTGAAAATTCTCCTTTCTAAATAAGTTAAACAAGAGAGCTTTAACAAAACGTGTATTAAAAAAGAGAAAGACAAAAGAAAAGGGGTGGAGGGAGATATTGCAATTATCTAAATGCAGGATACCAAGAATCTTCCCTATGAGGACAAACACAGAATTACATTTATAATGGAACTTGTTCAATTCTGTCCCTTAGGAGTGATTGCCATTTATTTTTGCAATGAGATTGCTTGGCCCATATCTTGGATGAGCCCCTGTTCTAAATGAGAAACCTTGAATCTTGGGTTATTTATTTTGTACCAGGAATTGAATTTAGGGGCACTCAACCCCTGAACCACATTCCCAGCCCTATTTCATATTTTATATTGAGACAGGGTCTCACTGAGTTGCTTAGCACCTCACCATTGCTGAGGCTGGATTTGAACTCATGTTTCTCCTGTTATAGCCTCCTGAGCTGCTGCGATTATGGTTGTGCACCACCATCCCTAGTCGAATCTTGTTTCTTAATCAACATGTGCTCTCATTTCCTCATCAATAATGGAAGGATAATATATCTTTGTTACTGGGATTTTGTGAGGATCAAGTATCAGCAAAGCACATAGGGAATGCTTGGTCTAAGAAGTGTCTTCTTGGAAGAGGACCCAACTCAAAAACAAAGAATTAGTGATGACACAGGGGATCAAAGAGAATAGTAGTAATACTGTGTAAGATTTATGTGAAAGATCATGGAGAGGGCTTGTTCTACTGTGCCATAGGGGTCACCTTTAGGATTATGGTTTAGGAGTACCGTTGCAGGCCCTGCATGTAGAGCAAGGCAATACATTAGACTTTTTGGTTGCTCAAATATTCTACTTTCTTACAGTTCTGGGTATATGATGTATTTAGCTTAAAGAATCCACTCTCCTTTTCTGAGTTACTTTGGGCTTTTCAGCATCCTTACGCAATTTCCAAGAATATGTAAGAATCTCTTGCTTTTCTCAGAACCACGAAGTTTTCAGTATAAAATATGACCATTAGACAAGTAAGACCATTAGAAGGGCACCTCAGAGGAGGGTCTGAGGTCAAACAAAATGCAATCATCTGAACTAGGACACTACTGATTTCAGGCATGAAAAATATAGAAGTTCAAGCAGCATTGGGTGTAACTTGTCAAGAGTGGTCTACCCAGGGCTTCACGGGGAGTCCACAGCATACACTGCTGAGACTGGCAGAGGCTAAAGCAAATGAAACAAAATGTAGAGATCAGAGAAACATGGCCTCACCCAAAAAGAACAGAGAAATTAATAAGGTCTTGACTATGTACAATTTTTGCTATTCCATGATTTTGGAGGGCTATCTTTCCTCAAAGCCATTTAACAATGTCGTTGTTGTTACATTCAAATAATACTTATTTTCTGGCATTTCTAGCTACATAGAAATCTATACATACGTGTTGCTAAAATTTAAAACTATGTTTTCCCAAGCAAATGATCACGTATATACAATAAGAATAGAGTAGTAACAGTTTTCTATTCATCTGCACTTTAATTAGTTCAAATATATCATACATACCAATTCATTAAATCTATAACATACCCTCAACTAAGAAAGCCAAAGGTTTTATCACCCGCCCACAGCCAAAGTCACAAAGAATCTGAGTGCATCATGCTAGTAATTTAATGGACAGAGTCCAGCTCTTGTGAGTCTTGCAATAAAGTGTGCAGTGGATGGTGTTACTATCATGGAACAGGATTTCTTTCTTGCATTTTTTTTGAAAATAATTGCTCTTTGGAAAATTTGTTTTTATTTATTATTCCCAAAATACTCTACTGAGACTGTTAGAATTAATATACAAATTCAGTGAAGTTGCAGGTAAAATCCAACATAAAAATCAGTTTGTTTCTGTATACTAACAACATACTATCTGAAAAAGCAATTTAAAATCTTCATTTGTAATAGTATATAAAGACTAAAATACATAGGAAAAACCTTAACCCCAGAGATGAAGATCCATATCTTAAAAATGATGACTATTGAAAAAATTGAAGGTGATACAAATAAATGGAATGATATCTTGTGTTCATGGAGTAGAAAATATAATATGTTTAATTGTCTATAATACATAAAACTGTCTATAGATTCAACACAGTCCCTGTCAAAATTTCAATGACTTTTTTTTCATAGAAATAAAAAAGCACCCCTAAAATTTGTATAGAACCACAAATGACCCTTAATAGCCCAAACAATCATGGCAAAAAAGAGTAAAGATGGACCAGTACATTCTCTTCTTCAAACTATGTTATTAAGCTGTATAAATAAGTCAGCACGCAACTGACATAAAAACAGACTCCTAGACCAATATAACAGAACAGATATCATTAGAATAAGCCCTTACCTATACAATCAACTAGTCTTCAACAAGAAGATCAAAAACACATGATGGGGAAAGAATAGTCTCTTCAACAAATGATGTCCATAAAACTGAATATACACATGGAAAAAGAAACCAGACCCTTATATCACAGCATATACAAAAAATAACTAGAAATGGACTAGAAATTTAAATGGAAGACCAGGAACTGTACAACTCCCAGGTGAAAAAAAGGGGGGAGGGATTCCTTGACATTGACTTTGGCAATGATTTTTTGGATATGAACAAAAACCCTAGGGAACAAAAGCAAAAATAAGCAAATGGAACCATATCAAACAAAAGACGTCTGCTCAACAAAGGAAACAATAAAATAAAAAGGCAACACACAGATTGGTCAAAAATATTTTCAAACCTTACAACCGATAAAGAGATAATATCTGAAATATATAAGGAACTCATACAACTCAATAGTAAAACATATTGCTACTGAATAGGAAAAATTAATAACTCAATAAAAAACTGGGTAAAGGACCTTAATGGACATATGAAAAGATGTTCACCTTCACTCATCATCAGGGAAATGCAGTTCAAAACTGTGTGAGATAAAAATGCTACCTGTTAGGATTACTGTTATAAAAAATAAATAGGTGATAATAAGTGTTGGTAAAGGATGCAGAAAAAAGGGGAACTTTGTACATTGATGGGATGTAAATTTGTACAATTATGGGAAATTAAAAATGGAATTACCACATAATCTGTCAATCTTATTCTGGGTAGATTTTAGAAGGAAATGAAGTCAATATCTCAAAGAGATGTTTGTATCTATATGTTCATTGCAGTTACAATAGCCAAAATATGAAAACAACCTAAGTGTCCCTCATGAATGAATAGATAAAGAAAATGTGCCATTTGTGACAACATGAACAAACCTGGGCACATAATGCTAAATGTAATAAGCCAGACAAATGAAACAACCTGGGTATGATCTCACTTACATGTAGAATTTTTAAGTCAAACTCATAAAAAGCAGAGATTAAGATGATAGTTACAAGGAGATAAGGAGAGGAGAAAATGAGACCATGTTGGTGAAAGGGAGTGAATTTCATTTATGAGGTGAATGTGTTCTGGAGAACTAATGTACAGCATGGTGGATATAGTTAATAAAACGTTTCTGTATACTTGAAGTTTGATAAGAGTAAAAAAAAGGGAATCTGTGTTGCTGCGGCTAGACTTGAACTCTTCATCCTCCTGCCTCAAGCTCCTGAGATGTTACATACCTGCACCGCCATGCCTGGCTAAGAGGGAGTAAATCTTAACTACCCTCACTGTACACCAACAAACATATGATCACACACACATACACACACACACACACACACACACACACTCACAAATATGGCAACTACATGGTGATGAATATGTTAATTAACTTGATTGCAGTAATTATTCCACAAGGTATATTTATATTAAATCATTACATTTTGTATCTTGAATATAAGCAATTCTTGTCAAGTATACTTCAATAAAGTGAGAGAAAAACAAAAACAAAAGGTGTACATATGCTAATCATGAAAAATAGTGTGGTCAATATATTTTTTTAAATGACCCTTCTTTTTCATTCCAATTTGTACCTGCAAAAAGTAATGTCTCAATTAATGATTTAGTTCAGCTAAAATTTGAAGAAATAAGAATTTCTATTTGTCATTGTTGGACTTTGGAATGAAATAAATTTTTTTTTATTTTGAGTACTGGCTCCAGAGCTTTACTGGTATGAGGCCTTGGACAAGTTCCTGAAGCTCAGTTCTCTCATCCATAAAAGGAGATAACATCTACAATGCAGACTTGCTAAGAGGATTAAATAAGATAATTTATGTGAAGATATTTTCTCAGTATTCCTCAAGTATTTTCTGACTGGCCATGTGTAATGCTGGCTGTCACCTGGGTAGGATGCTCAGAATGGCATACCTTCTTCAGAGATCTGGGATTCATTATTTAAAGCTCCAGTGTCTCATGAATGAAGACATTACTTTCCTTTGTGCATGGATGAAAAGGAATGATGTAGCTTTAACCTCCCAGCAAAGGATCAGAGATAAAAGCCAGATTCACGCTCATAAGAAAGAGCATTGTGACCACCACCATAGAACCAAGAATCAGACACTTCACAGTGACCACAGACTAGAAAGCCACAAGCTACTCTCTTATTATAAGCCATGCTTTGGTTTATCCTTTGCACACAGAATGCTGAGTTAGGCTTTGTTTTAAAGTAAAGACTCATCCTGTGGTTTGTTTTACCTGGCCACTGTCTTACACCAACCTGAGATAAATTGTGGTGTCCTGAATTTTCTTTTGGAAAAAGAACAATCTAATTTCTACAGAGAAAAACAGAATAAAGTAATTGGCTTATAGGAAATCTGAAACATGTGTTCTGTATACTCACTGTGTAAGAAGATTGAGCACTAATATATTTTCTATTACAAATACTAATGAAAATATAGTCACTCACTCACCTGCGGACACAAACCACAGGTAATAAGTGGAATTGGATTGGTCTGAGTACTCTACTTGAGGGGAAGAAGAATGATAGTCCTCAAGTGACTAAGCACTTATACTCTTTATTACTTAAGTTCCGTAGCAGTTAACTCCCTATTGAAGCTTAATACTTGTTGTGAAGTAGGGACATCCAGATCTGATTCACCTGTCAAGTTTCCATTTTGTCTTAGGTTTTAATTAGATTTTTAGGAGTTTCTACTTTCCCACAGGCATTTGAATCCCAGTTCTTCTCTCTTCATTTATTTGTAATAGGTCTTCAGTGTTTTCTCACTAGAAGACATAATTGTAGTAGCATGGCCAGAAATAGCAAACTTTCAGTATAGCTGATGAATAGCTACTCTGGAATCCAGCAGGGCATCTTCACTGTAAGTCATGTGCTCATTTCCTCAGTACCAGAGAGATATTTGTGCCTTATGTTGTCGAGTGTAATTAAAGACTAGGTATTGCAGGAGGATGAGTGGCTTGGTAAGGAAGCAAAATATTAGGATATCTGTTAGGCAGCCACCAAGCCCCAGACATTGTGATAGTCAGTCAACATATACAGACTCATTCAATATTGTGAGATGGATAATATTAGCATCATGTTGTTTGCAAGATTAAATATCAAATTAGAGAAGTGATGTGTTTATGCAGAGCTAGAGAGTATCTTAGTTTTGACCTACTTAGATGGGATGCAAAACTCCCCTTCTTGCAGAGTAATCCCACCACTCTCAGATTTAAATAAGTGTTTTTATTTTTTTAAACAAAATATTGGAGCAACAGCTATGAATCTCGCTTTTCCTTCATGCTTAGAAGACATGAATTTGTACATAATTTGTTCAGGATTAAGTGTACTTCACAATACACATGCACACTGCACATGCCACTTGAGTTAAATATCCAGAGACACCAGCCAGCTACTTATACAATGTTAAAGTACACCGTTTTCTTGGTTTTAAATTCTCATCAATTACATGTCATACCACAAAATTAAAATGATTTTTTAAAAAAAGAATTTATCTTTTTTTGTTGTAATAATAGCATAAAATTTGTCTTTTTAAAATTTTATTTGTTTTAATTAGTTGTATATAACAGAATACACTTGGATGCATCATATATAATGGTCTATAATGGTATATATAAATTCTCATTCTTCTGGTTATGCATAATGTAGAATCACACCAGTCTTGTAATTACATATGCACATAGGGTAATAACGTCTGATTCATTCTACTATCCTTCTTAACCCCATACCCCCTCCCCTTCCCTCACTCCCCTCTAATCTAAAGTAACTCTGTTCTTCCCTAGCTACCCCCCATTGTGAATTAACATCTGAATATCAGAGAAAACATTCGGCAGCTTTTGGTCTTTGGGATTTGGCTTATTTCTCTTGGCATGATATTCTCCAGCTCCATCCATTTACTGGCAAATGCCATAACTTTATTCTTCCTCAAGACTGAGTAATATTCCATTGTGTATATATAGCACATTTTTTAATCCATTTGTCTGTTAAAGGGCACCTAGGTTTTTCCTATAGTTTAGCTATTGTGAATTGAGCTGCTCTAACCCAGAATAGCCAAAGCAATCCTTACCAACAAGAGTGAAGCAGGAGGCATCACAATACTAGAACTTAAACTAGACAACAGAGCCATAGTAACAAAAAATGTCATGATACTGGCACCAAAACAAACGAAAAGACCAATGGTTCAAATTAGAAGACATAGAGACAAATTCATATAAATACATCTCATACTAGACAAATGTGCCAACAACATTCACTGGAGAAAAGATAGCCTATTCAACAAATGGTGCTGGGAAAATTGGAAATTCACATGTAACAAAATTTAACTAAATCCAGTTTCTCACCCTGCATGAAACTCAACTCAAAGTGGATCAAAGATTTAGGCACTAGACCAGAGACCCTGCACCTAATAGAAGAAAAAGTAGGACCAAATTTTCACCATGTTGGCTTAGGATTTGACTTTCTTAACAAGACTCCTAAAGTGCAAGAAATAAAGTAAAACATTAGTAAATGGGATGGATTAAGACTAAAAAGCTGTTTCTCAGCAAAGGAAACAATCAATAACATAAAAAGAGAACCTATAGAATGGAAGAAAATATTTACCACATGCACTTTAGATAGAACACTAATCTCCAGGATATATAAAGAACTCAAAAAACTTAACACCAAAACAACAAATAGCGCTATCAATACACGGGCTAAGAACTGAACAGAAACTTCACAGAAGAAATACAATTGATTGACAAATACATGAAAAAAATGTTCAACATCTCTAGCCATTAGAGAAATGCAAATCAAAACTACTCTAAGATTTCATCTCACCCCAGTCAGAATGGGTGTTATCAAGAATACAAACAACAATAAACACTGGTGAGGATGTGGGGAAAAAGGTACACTCATATGCTGCTGGTAGGAATGAAAAATTGGTGCAACCATTATGGAAAACAGTATGGACATTCCTCAGAAAATTTGGAATGGAACCAGCATTTGACCCAGCTATCCCACTTCTCAGTTTATACCCAAAGGACTTAAAATCAGCATACTACAGTAATGCAGCCACATCAATGTTTATAAAATTTATCTTTTTAATGAAAGTGAACAATTTTTGTGTCATTAAATACATTCACATTACTGGTGTCTGGTTCCATTCCCTCTTCCCCAAAAATCCTACAGTGATAAGCAGTCACTCCCACTTACTCTTCTTATGATTCCTTGGAAAACACCTGTCCACTCTATCTCCCTGGATTTGCCTATTCTGGGCATTTTATAAGAATAGAAACAAAAAATATGCATGCTTTTGTGACTAACTTTTTTCATTTAGCATAATGTTATGAAGATTTATCTATATTGTATGCTGTATTAGTACTTCATTACACGTTATTGGTGAATAGTATTCCATTGCATGGATGTGCCACTTTTGTTTATCCATTCATCAGATGATAGACACTTGTGAGAATGAAAACAGAAAGTGTGTATTGAATTTATGTATCAAGTGAAAGATGTATTCATCTCTTCAAAAAAAAGTGAAAATATGGCAGCCAGGAACGGTGGTGCATGACTGTAATCCCAGCACTTCGGGAGGCTGAGACAGGAGAATTGTGAGTCCAAAGCCAGCCTCAGCAACAGGTGCTAAGCAACTCAGTGAGACCCTGTCTCTACATAAAACACAAAATAGGGCTGGGGATGTGGCTCAGTGGTTGAGTACCCCTGAATTCAATCCCTAGTACCAAAAAAGGAGAAAAAAAAAGAAAAAGAAATCAAAATGTGGCAAACTATGCATTTTAAGTAGAAGTGAGGTCATTTACTGAAAAAGTTTATTTGAACAGTATGCCTCTGTCAGGTGTTTTGCAGAGCTGAACCCAAAGTTGATTTAATGAATTCTCTATGTTTCAGTTTTATTGCTCAAACACCAGTACATTTATTTTCATGTAAAAAAATTAGGAAAGAAGAGCCGGGCGCGGTGGCTCAAGCCTGTAATCCCAGCACTTAGGGAGGCTGAGACAGGAGAATCGCAAGTTCAAAGCCAGCCTCAGCAATGGCGAGGCGCTAAGCGAGCAACTCAGTGAGACCCTGTCTCTACATATAACACAAAATAGGGCTGGGGATGTGGCTCAGTGGTCGAATGCCCCTGAGTTCAATCCCCAGTACCACAAAAAAAAAAAAAAAATTAGGAAAGAAGAATTAGCAAAAAAAAAAAAAAAATGAGCCAGTTTTGTTACTTGTTACCTTCCACCAGTTTTATTAATTCCAGGAAAACCTAATACATTCATTCTAGATGTCAAGAAAATGTTATTTTAATCTGAGTTTCTGAGTGACATATATATTAAATCAAAATATATATCATTCTTGTACATGAATGTTCATAGCAGCATTGTTCATAATAGCCCCACTCTTAAAACAACCTAAATGCCTGTCAACAGGTGAATGGTCAAAAACAAAATGTGGTATGTCTAATCAAAATACTACTCAGAAATAGGAAGGAAAGAAGGGAGGAAGAGAGGAAGGGAGGAAGGGAGGGAGGGAGAGAGGGAAGGAAAAATGCATGCTGTATGATTCCGTGTATATAAAATGTTAATAAAGCAGATCAATGGTTTGGTTAGTGGGTGAGGAGAGGGAGGATGAAGGAAACAACAACCCCAAAAACAGAACTTTTGGAAGTGATTGTTATGCTTTCTGTCTTGATTAAGGTAATAATTTCCTGTGAATACATGTATATGTCAGTCATACATGTTATTCACACAGTTTATCATAATCTCAGTTATACTTCAATAAAACTTTTGTAAACATGCATGAGCAACTAAATAAATAAGTGAATAAATAAGTGCAGGTCCCAAATCCATGGTTCTTGATGATCTTCATCCAGAGAAAACATGAAACAAATTATTGCTACTAGCAATAAAAGTGGTACAATGCTAGCATTGGTATTTCAGTATGAGGCATCAGGACTCCATCCTGTTGGCTGTGATGAGGGAAGCATTTTCAGCTACATACAAACTACTTTTGGGATCATCTGGCAAGGACTAGAAGCTTCTGTTTAGAACCTCAAATTTTAGCCATAACCTTACCAAAAATATGCATGCATTACATCCCCCCATCATGGGGAAAGAATAAAGATGACAAGGTAGATGGGTCTATCTCATTATTCTTATTAGATAAAACTACTAATCATACAGAGGATGGAAACAGACCTGTTGTTGTGCTGTTCTTTGGCAGTACATCCCACATCTTACTAATTTAGATGTGTATTGACAATTCCATTAATTCCTATTCTTCATGGACAGGCTGACCCGGATAGAAATGCATAATTCACCATAAGCATGATGACTGGAAAGTTCTCTACTGAAAAGCCTAACATTTAACATGGGCATTTATTTTTAAGGATGAAAGTTTTTTGATGAGAATCATGTTTATGGGAAGAGTCATATTTGAGTCTTTGCCACCCTAATCTCCAGTGTTCATCACCTAGGAAAGTGGACTATCAATGCAGATAGAAAAGAATATAGATTTGACCCATTGTAAAAATGTTTTGTGTCCCATTCATGTGAATACCCTGAAATCCTGTCCCTTTATGATTTCTGCTTCTTGTATTAGGATCTCTACTATGGTATTTTGGATTTGGTTGTTTTCTGTTAATTCAAACAATGTCTGTGTATTACCAGAGAACTGTTGTTTCAATTTCAATGTTCTGAACCAATGCTGTCTTTAGTACTTTAATTAGTATTTTAATTCTTTCTTAAAATCATATTAACTTAATTTCACACACACACACACATGACCTCAGTGAAAATATTCATATTTTGGTTCAAAGTCTTGCTGCAAACCCAATGCCTATTGGGTAGAAACATGGAAGAATGGATGCTACAATACCTACTTGTACAACTTCATTTACAATTTCCCAGGCAATAGTAGCTCAGAGAGTTTCTACTTAATCATTTCATGCCTAGCATTATGTAGTTTTGCAAAGCTGAGCAGAAATCTGCACTACATTGTAGAGGTCAGGGTGCTGAATGTGCCCACATGCATCCTGCAGAGACTAATTTTCTCTCTGTACTGGATCCCAATCTTCTAATTGTGTCTCACTTATACAAGGAAAGTGTGCTTCTTCTTACAACATGTTCCAAAGGGGAGTTTTTAAAACCTGTATCAGGCAAAAGACATAATGAACAGAAAATATTATCTGGAATTTCTGATGCCTTTGCCTTTTGATTTCCATTTGCTTTGGTAATTGGAAGGTGGAACAGATGGTGACAATCTCATCGAATATGTTGTGCCCATTATAATAGCCCATTCTGTCAAACAATTCTTTACAAGCAAAGGATGCATTAGAAGGGACTGTGGATTTCAAAACTCATGATGAGCTCAGTGGGATGGACATTATCCAAGGGGTAGAGTGGGCAATTTATGGCCCTTACATGCAGCTGCCTTGTGAAATTTGTGACAACTGTTGCAATTCATAGAGAGAAAAAATGGGAAGATAAAAAATGGGAGCTATTTTTGACTAAATTATTAGCATCCACTCTAGATTAGAAAATGTCCCATACAGATCTCCCATGAGGCTAACATCTCCCAAAACATTGCCCTATTTCTTCTGGCTTTGTCTGAAAGGCAAGAATGCCAATTCCAAACTATGTGCATGCCTCATGTATTGAAAAGTCATAAAGATCAAGTTCAATCACAGGCAGCATCTATATAAAATATAAATGTAAAATGAATGGAATATTATTCAGCAATAAGAGAGAATAAAATTATGGCATTTGCAGGCAAATGGATGGAACTGGAAAGCATTATGCTAAGTGAAGTAAGCCAATCCCAAAAAACCAAATGCCGAATGGTCTCTCTGATTAATGGATGCTGATGAATAAGGGAGGTGGGAATGGGAAACATAAGAGAAATAGAGAAACACTAGAC
>CM053399.1:37224471-37242814 GCA_028644305.1 Xerus rutilus
GTAAAATGAATTCACTTTCAGTCTCTGGCAACAAGCAGTTGTTGAAATAATCCAGCTTTCTACTTCATTCTCTCATTGTAAAATTTCTCTTCAATTAGTTTAGCAAATGCAGTAACTTAAAAAGAAATTGGTATAATATGTAAAATCCCACAGATGAATGAAAATCAAGGTGCGTGTAAATATTGGACTTTTATATGTTTTCCAGTTTTCTGGGAGTTTTAGAGACTTAATTAAGCACTCTTGGGTTCTATCTTGTGATGTGGCTTTTTAAAATCAACCTGTATGTTTGAATTTGCAAGACAAGCAATCAAGAAACTGGTTATTTCCTTCTGGGTGTTCTGCACACAACTGAAATAAGCAGAGAAAGAAAAGAGGTGGAAGCAGGATTCTGCTGGTGTATGTTAAAGAAACATCATTTAAGAAAGTACTATTCTAGGCTGGACATATCACTCAGTGGTATAGTATTTATCCAGCATGTCTTGAGGTTCAATTCCCAACACTGCAAAACAAAACCAAACAAAACCTATTATTTAAAAAAAAAAAGCCAACACAGGAAAAAATTCCATGCTCCCCATTAAATACCTGCCTGAAAATTTATGTTGATTATGTGTTTCTATTAAATAAGATGTGATTCTCAGCCACATTTCTTCCTGTCTTTTCTTAGTGGAATCATACATTTCCCTTATTATATATCCAAGTTTATCAGAAGTTCCCTTTTCAAAATAGATTCAAAGAGATATTTATTTAATTTTTACATTTTTATATTATGAAAATGGTGCATGTAAAAATGAAGCCACAAAGAAAAAAGAAGGAAAACACTGAATTTGGAGAAATATGTTTATGTTCACATTTTGATGTGTCTTTTGCTTTTTTACTATGCAAGATTTTCGAAGACATTTTAAAATAAACTGCCAACCAAGAATCTTATATCCAGCAAAATTAAGCTTCAGATTTGATGATGAAATAAAAACTTTCCATTATAAACAAATGTTAAAAGAATTTACAGCAAGAAAACCTGCACTACATGGCATTCTCAGCAAGATATTCCATCAGAAGGAAATAATAACCAACAATGAAAATATACCAAAAGAGGAACTAAACTAAAGGAAAGGCCAATCTAAGGAGAAACCAAGTCAAGGTAAAAATCAAAAATAAACCAAAATGACCAAGATAACAAATAATATTTTAATAATAACCCTGAATGTGAGTGGCCTAAACTCATCAATTAAAAGACATAGACTGACAGACTGAATAAAAAAAAAAAAAGACCCAACAATATGCTGCCTTCAAGAGACTAATCTCATAGTAAAAGACATCCACAGGCAAAAGTGAAAGGGTGGGAAAAATGTATCACTCACATGGACCACATAAACAAGCAGCGGTTTCCAACTTCATATCAAATAAAGTGGACTTCAAACAAAAGTTAGTAAAAAGAAATAAAGAAGGACATTTTATATTTCTTAAGGGATTCATGCATAAACAAGACATAACTATCATAAATATCTATGCACCAAACAATGGAGCATCTACATATATCAAACAAACCCTTCTCAAATACAAGAATCAAATAGACCACAACACAATAATACTTGGTGACTTTAACATACCTCTCTCACCACTGGATAGATCTTCCAAACAAAAACTAAACAAAGAAACCATAGAACTCAATAAAACAATAAAAAATTTAGACATAACAGACATATATAGTATTCCATCCATCAACGAGCAAATACACATATTTCTCAGCAGCACATAAATCCTTCTCCAAAATAGATCATATGTTATGCCACAAAGCAAGTCTTAGCAAATACAAAAAAAAAAGAAATACTACCCTGCACTCCATCTGACCATAATGGAATAAAATTAGAAATCACTGATAGATTAAAAAATAGAAACTATTCCAGCACGTGGAGACTAAATAATACACTACTGAATGACACATGGAGAACAGAAGATATCAGGGAAGAGATAAAATAAAGTCCTAGAGGTAAATGAAAACTCCAATACAACATATCAAAATCTTTGGGACACCATGAACGCAATGCTAAGAGGAAAGTTCATTGCATTAAGTTCATTCATTAAAAGAAGAAAAAGTCAACAAATACATGAATTGACAGTACATCACAAACCTCTAGAAAAGGAAGAAAAAAACAACACCAAAAGAAGTAGAAGACACAAAATTATTAAAACCAGGGATGAAATCAATGAAATTGAAACAAAAGAAACAATTCAAAAAATTGACAAAACAAAAAGCTGGTTCTTTGAAAAAATAAATAAAATTGACAAACCCTTATCCACCCTAACGAAAAGGAGGAGGGAGAAAACCCAAATTAATAAAATTTGTGATGAAAAAGGAAATATTATGACAGACACTACTGAAATACAGAGGATAATTAGAAACTGCTTCAAAAATTTATACTCCAGTAAAATAGAAAACCCTGAAACACCAACAAATTTCTAGAAGCATGTGACCTACCCAAACTGAACCAGTAGGACATACACAACTTAAACAGACCAATTTCAAACAAAGGAAATAGAAGATGCCAGAAAAGCCTGGGACCAGACAGATTCTTAGTTGATTACTACAAGAACTACAAAGAAGAATTAATACTAATACTCTTCAAACTATTTCACAAAATAGGAAAGGAGGGTACCCTTCCAAACTTATTCTATGAGGCAAGTATCACTCTGATACCAAAGCCAGACAGAGACACATCAAAGAAGGAAAATTTCAGACCAATATCCATAATGAACATTGACACAAAAATTCTCAGTAAAATTTTGGCAAATCTCATACAAAAACATATTTAAAAAAATAGTGCATCATGATCAAGTGGGGTTCATTCCAGGGATGGAAGGTTGGTTCAGTATATGGAAATCAATTAACATAATCCATCACATCAATAGATTTAAAAATAAGAATCATATGATTTTATCAATTGATGCAGAGAAAGCATTTGACAAAATACAGCATCCCTTTATTTTCAAAACACTAAAAACTCAAGCGATAGTAGGAACATTCCTCAACATTATAAAAGCTGTCTATGCTAAACCCAAGGCCAACATCACCCTAAATGGAGAAAAATTGGAAGAATTCCCTCTAAAAATGAGAACAAGACAGGGATGCCCTCTTTCACCATTGCTATTCAACATAGTCCTTGAAACACTAGCCAGAGCAAGTAGACAGACAAAAGAAATTAAAGGGACATGAATAGGAAAAGAAGAACTCAAATTATCATTATTTACCAATGACATGATTGTGTACTTAGAGGATCTAAAAAATTCCACCAGAAAATTTCTAGAAATAATAAATGAATTCAGCAAAGTAGCAAGATATAAAATCAACACTCATAAATCAATTGCATTTCTATACATCAGTGCTGAAGGTTCAGAAAGAGAAATTAGGAAAACTATCCCATTCACAATAGCCTCAAAAGAAGTCAAATACTTGGGAATCAATTTAACAAAAGAGGTGAAAAACCTCCACAATGAAAACTATAGGATGCTAAAGAAAGAAATTAAAGACCTTAGAAGTTTGAAAATTCTCCCATGCTCTTGGATAAACAGAATCAATATTGTCAAAATGGCCATACTACTCAAAGAGCTATATAAATTCAATGCAATTCCAATGTCATTTCTTATAGCAATAGAAAAGACAATCAGGAAATTCATGTGGAAGAATAAGAGACCCAGAATGCCAAAGCGATCCTTAGCAAGAAGAGTGAAGCAGGAGGCATCACAATACCAGATCTTAAACTATACTAAAAGCTATAGTAACAAAAATGACATGGTATTGGCACCAAAATAGACATGTAGACTAATGGTACAGAATAGAAGACACAGAGACAAATCCACATAAATACAGTTATCTTATAGTAGACAAAGGTGTCAAACATGTGCATTGGAGAAAAGATAGCCTCTTCAACAAATGCTACAGGGAAAACTGTAAATCCATATGCACTGAAATGAAACTAAACACTTTTCTCTCACCATGCACAAAATTCAATTCAAAGTGGATCAAGGACGTAGGAATTAGAATAGAGACCCTGTGCCTAATAGAAGAAAAAGTAGGCCCAAATCTTCATCATGTCACTTTTTTAACAAGACTCCTATAGCAGAAGAAGTAAAATCAAGAATCAATAAATGGGATGAATTTAAACTAAAAAGCTTCTTCTCAGCAAAAGAAACAATCAATGAAGTTAACAGAGAGCCAACATTCTGGGAACAAATTTTTGCCACACATACACCTGATAGAGCACTAGTCTCTAGGATATATAAAGAATTCAAAAAACTTACCACCAAAAAAATCAAATAACCCAATCAATAAATGGGCTAAGGGGCTGAATAGACAGTTTCTCAGAAGAAGATATACAATCAATCAACAAATACGTGAAAAAATGTTCAACATCTCTAGCAATTCGAGAAATGCAAATCAAAACTAAGATTTCATCTCATACCAGTCAGAATGGCAATTATCAAGAATACAAACAACAGTCAGTGTTAGTGAGGATGTGGGGGGAAAGACATGCTCATACATTGCTGGTGGGACTGCAAATTGGTACAACCAATCTAGAAAGCAGTATGGAAATCCCTTAGAAAATTTGGAATGGAACCACCATTTGACCCAGCTATCCCACTTTTCGGTCTATACCCAAAGGACTTAAAAACAGCGTACTACAGTGACACAGCCACTTTAATGTTTATATCAGCTCAATTCACAATAGCTAAACTGTGGAACCAACCTAGGTGCTCTTCAATAGATGAATGGATAAAGAAACTGTGGTATATATACACAATGGAATATTACTCAGCAATAAAAGGGAATAAAATCATGGGATTTGCAGGTAAATGGATGGAGTTGGAGAATATCATGCTAAGTGAAGTAAGCCAAACCCAAATAACCAAATGCAAAATGTTCTCTCTGATAAGTGGATGCTGATCCATAATGGAGAAGGGACATGCGAAGAATGGAGGAACTCTGGTCGGAGAGGGAAGGCATGGGGGTAGGAAAGATGGTGGAATGAGATGGACATCATAGTCCTAGGTTCATGTATGTCTGCAAATATGATGTGATTCTACATCACATACAACCAGAGAAATGAAAAGTTGTTCTCCATCTGTGTACAATGAATCAAAATGCATTCTGTCATGTATACCTAAGTAGACTAAAGTTTTAAAAAGTCATTGAAGAGATATACTTTATATGCTTCATTTTGCATAAATTTTTAGCATACACTTTGAGAATGAATGTTTACATTGTTCTATAATATCCTATTGACTAGATATTGTTCAAAAACTTTAAATATTCCTTGTCTTTTTGAACACTTAGGTTGTTTCTAAATGTTTAGATAGTACAAGTAACATTCCCATGGAGAATTTTATAAGACCATTTTATATTACAATTATTTATTTAGAAAAAAATTCAAATTTAGACTCTGTCTCTTCTAGAGTTGTTCCATTTTATACCCCATTAGCAGTTTATGAAAACTATTATGGATATTACAAGGCTTTTTAAATGTTTGCTAATTTGATAAACAAAAATGTAATCTCATTTTAATTTTCATTTCTTTGATTACTATAAGGTTCAGTATTTTCTCATTTGTTCCTAACCTAATTTTATTTCCTCTTTTATGAATTTTCCAGGTCTTTTGTATATTTATCTATTCAAGGTTTCTGATTCTATGCCCAATATGGGTATTCTCAACAGTGGGAATTCATTGTCATACTTGATGTACTTTTCATTCCTAACTTGTTATCTTCTTTTTAATTTTAGTTATTAGTCTGGGAAAAGTTTGTAATATACACATATATAAATATTAGTCTTTTCATTTGTCATTTACTCTGTGGTTTTAAGCTTAGAAAGTCTCCACTAATGCCCAATTTCAGAGGCTCAATAGATTAAAAAAAAGATTATATGGATTATTTTTATGCATTTTACCCTTTAATGCACCCAAAGTTTATATTCTGTAATAAGCCACAGAAATCAAAATTAATTAATTCTTCTGTAAGTGTTAATAAACTCTCCTGTCCCCAGTTACTGAATTATCTTTTTCCTTGTCATTTGCTGGAGCCTCCATAACACACACATGTGCATCATGAAGGTAATTTATTTTGTTCTCTTAACAAAGTCAGGTTTGCTCCAGCCTGAGAGATTACTGTTTTACCTTCAGATACTAGGACTGAGATTTCTGTCAGAGTACCTTAACTGCTGCCAGCCTGCTCAGTACCATCCCAGTGAGTTGTATCTGTGGTCAATAGTTTCCCTTGAGCCCTGCATACTGGACATGCTCATCCACTTGGGTCAGTTCCTTAATACAAACCATATCATATCTATTCCCAGCTCTCCCCCTTCAATTTTTATTAATGTTTGCCTCTGAGATAACACAAAACCTTCCAAATAAGCCCCCTAAACAGACTCAGTGACTTAGAGACATACAACATAGATTACTTCCAATTCCCTGCAAAAAAATTGCAAAGACAATTGTTTGCTTCTCCCATCAAAATTTGTATTTATTCTCTATTCCCTTTGGGCAAGACTACACTCTTGGCTTGCCCAAGTAGCAGATAACCTATCAAATTAAACTCCTTCCAGATTGACACTATTTATGCTATCAGAGGTTGCTATACTTGGAATATTAGTTCCTACTGCAATTGGAACAAATATCCATATACTACAAACTTAGTAAACTAAGGCAAATTTATTACCTTACAGTTCCAGAAGCTATATATCTGAATTGGGTTTACTGGGCTAATATACAAGTATCAAGAAAACTGCTTTCCTGCTAGGCTATAGGGAAGAATTTGTTCCCTTTTTTCCCCTGGTGCCATAGATTGGATCTTGAGTGTTCCCCAAAGGTCTGTGTGCTAACGGCTTGTTTCCCATTGGCACTATTGAGAGGTGAAAGAAACTAGAAGAAGAAACTAGTGAGAAATCTTAGGTCACTGGGGATAAGATATCAAAGGGGATGATGGGACATAAGCTCTATTATTTTCCTGTTTTTTTGCTTTCTGGTCATGAGGTGAGTAATTCTGCCCTACCATATGTTCTCCATCATGATCTACTTCCACAGGCACAAAAGCAATGGAGCTAATTAGTTATAGACTGGAGCCACTAAAACTGTGAGATAAAATCAACCTTTAGTCTTCATAGGTGATTTATCTCAAGTATTTGTTACAGTGATGGACAGCTGACTAACATACCCAGCATTAAGGACTTCCGGAATTCACTGCTTCATGGACACTTATTCCATCTTCAAACTCCCCACAGACTCTCCTGCCTCCTTATTTCACTTATAAACACCCTTATGATTACAGTAAGGGTGGATAAGCCAGGATAACCTCATCTCGAGAATGTAAATTTATATTTTGCCATGTTGAACAGCACATTTTCTAGCTTCAGAGAATACTATGTAGATATCTTTGGGTAGATTTGGGCCAATTGGGATCAAACAATGACCCCATAGTGGTGACTCTTTCAGGTCCCTAACAGGATCAGTGTGGTATTAACTGTATGTGTATGTCAGATGTAATATTTTATCATTGGTTTTATTTCACAACCTGTTCTTTATTGTTCTTGTAAACTCAGGAGACACAGCATAAAATAGGGCTTAACTATTCACTAAGAACAGAATGTCTGGTTTTAATCCTTGACTCTGAATCCTTGTGTCTAGCAAGTAATTTATTAACTACTTTGCACCTCAGTTTTCTCATTTATAAAATGATGACAATAAAAGTATTCATCTCCTAGTGATCTTCTGTCCATAAAATGAATTAACATACATAGATAGCTAGGAAAATGTCTAACATACAGAAAATTCTCAAGAGAAATTAGGAGGTATAATTACCATCATCATCTTCACCATCATCTTCACTACTGTTATTCATTTGTTCACTTAATAAATGATTTTTGATTTTCAAGTCATATGCAATTTCTTTCAAAGATTAAAAACTCTAGAAGATACAAAAAGATAAATAATTTAGTTACAAACAACAATTTGCCTATGTTAAGAAATGTAGAGACTACAGGTAATTGACAACTGACTCTTCTCCAGAAGCTGATATCATGGTGGATCATGGTATATAGAAGTCTTCACTGAAAATGTGCCATTTAAGTATTAAATTGAATGAAAAACAGGTGTTTGAGGGTTGAAGAATTTAATGTATGGTTATATCTTCTCCAACAGAATCCATTTGATTCAACATTGGATTAAAAAACATTTGCATTTTTGAGTTCTAATCCTGCTGCTATGATCCATGGGAGAAAGAGACACAACATCAAACTGAATTGTCATCAAGAGCTGTGTGAGACAAGGCTAACATTCTCTAAATAATGAAGACAAATATACCTGGATACTTTGGGAATAATCAAAAGAAAGATGGAGATAAATAAAATTAAATTTCCTTTTTTAATTTAATTTTCATAAGATATGAAAATAACTATTTCATAACAGCCATCTGAGGCCTTTCATTCTGTGAACAAAGAGGCTGTGGTTTATATTTACCTAAGCTCACAGCTTTTATATTGAAGGCAAGAAATCAAATTCTGCTCATATGACACATGACGATGAACTCTTTGGGGAAGATTTTTCACAAGTTTTCTCTTGTCCTCTCCAATTCTGTGTAACATAATACACACCTCTGACACAACTCCATTGTCTCATTAAAAATGACTACACTTCTGATAATCTAAGAAAATATTCTGTACTTTTTATACTGAATATTCTTTTTCAGTTTAATAGCTAATAACAGATGATAATAATTATGATTAAAAGTGCAGGTCCTCTTGCTTCTAGGTGGATGTATGTGCTCAAAGAATGACACATTCTTTAATTCAGGTCTCATGAGATTTTGGTAAGCATTTAGCATTTTATGTTAAAAAAATAAACAATGCAGTAAGTGTTTAAATTATCAAATAACTTGCTCAACATCACATTACTATTAAGGGGGGAGTCAGGATTTGAACCCATCCACCCTTTTTTTTTAACACTATGATCTTATTACCCTTGAATAATTTTCTAATTTTGTCTTCAAATGTTTATTTAAGCATTGGATTTATTAGTCCATTTTTGATTACTATAACAAAATGCCTGAAGCAGGTAAAATTCTTCTGAAGAAATAATTTTGCTTAACTCATTTTTGGATGCTGAAAGTACAAACAGCAAGGTGCAGGCTCTTGCCAGGCTCCCCTTGGCTGGACCACCTCCTGGTGTGTGGCAAATGACAGGAGCACATGTATGGGCAAACTGTCATATCTTAAAACAAAAAGCCAAACAGACTGGGTGAGGATGGGCTGAGGTTTTATAATAACCTTTAAGAAAACCTAACTGGGGTCCCATGTGTCCTATCTTAATCCTTTCTGAAGGCAGCACTCTCAGTTGGTCTAATGACTTCAGAGTAGGCCCCATCACTTAAAGCTTCCATACCCCTTCCCAATACCACCACTCTTGGCACCTGGCCTCCAACACTTGAATCTTTTCAGGGATAAACATCATCTAAAGCATAGCACTGGCCTTGAAATTACCACTAAACTTTGCCAACTCTCCAAAAATATGGCCACATTCTTCTAGCAAAATAGAATCACATCCAAAATAGAATCACTCTTCAGTTAGACAATGTTTAGGTCAAGTAAGAAACCAAAGAAAACAAAAAAATGTGTTCTTCATTAGCAGATGTAGCCAATACCTTCATACTAATGTGTTCTCCAGAGAGACTCAACCAGAGGACAAGCTACAAACTGGCCAAGTTTTCCATAAGGAAAAAGGATCAGCTTATCAGTCATCTCCAGCCACTTAAATAGCACACCTTTGGGAACTAAGTGAAATTTTTACATTTGAAAAAAAAATCTTTATATTTGCTTATAACTTTTAAGGCACTATTCTTGTTAAAGACATTAAATAGAGCCTAATTATCACTTGTCTCAACCACTTATCTAATATTTTTCCAGAAAGGCACATCATTTCATTATATTTCTCTCTACAGTTAGTTCCATTTCTCCCAAGTCATTCTTTTTAATGCTCTTTCCACTTGGCCTAGAAAAATGTTAAAGAACAGTGGTAAACTCCAGATTTATCAGAACTTTTATTCTTAGAGCAGGTAGGTCATAGCATTCTCATGTCTGTGTAGGTTAAAATCTTTATCCTTGTGGTTAAGGAAATCCTAAGGAAAGGGTGATTGCTGCTTTCTAAAATTTGAAGGTCTGTCATATGAAGAGGAAAGGGAAATGTTCTCAATTTAGCTGCAAAATGTGTTAAGGAGAGGGGCTTGAGGGATATTGGGCAGTCAGTATATGCTATGAGAAAGCAAATGCTAGGTCAAGAGTACTAATTTCTAACAAGGAGTACTAATCTGAAATAAAAAATTTCCTCATGAGCTAATGAGTTTCATCCTAAGAAATGTGCAAACAGAGGAGGAAAGACTACTTTTTGGGAATGATATTAAGGATTTTCCTACACCGAGGAGAGATTAAACAAATGACATTTGGGGCCCTTTCTGCTCTGAGATTAAGTCTATGAGATAAAATCCCTAGAGTAAAAAGATATCTTTATCCCAGAGCTGTTATACAGAAGATAAAATGAACTTGCTGAATTAAGAATTTCTTGATTAATGAATAAATGAACAATTGATGATTCTTTAAATAATAGCATTCTAGAATACAAAAAGGAATCATAGCTTTGAGAAGGGGAATTTCTTTTCTCCACCTTTTTCTAAGCAATGTGTTAATATGTTAATAAAGCTTTGTTTTGTGTCATTGTTATTATTATTTAATATTTAAGTTCTTTGTTCATTTCAGGAAGAATCTGTGGAAACACTACTAAAGAAGGAGGCAAATTAGACTAGCTCCTGATTTTACTAAACCAAGTTTTTATTGTTGGCAACACACAATTAGTCACACAAAATTTAGAAAAATGTTAGAGTTAGAAACTTATACTTCTCTGATACCCTTCATAAAACATAATAGGTTATCTATTGCTGTATAACAAAACACACCACAACTCTATGGCTTTAAACAACAAACTTAGCTTCATGCACTTTGAATGGGGCTCAGCTGGTCTCCATTACACTCTCACATCTTGGTCAGCTGCAGTGAGGTAAGTTTCTCTGCTTATGAAGGTTGACTGACATTCGTCATGGGGAAAATGGTCCATGATTCTCTCATTATCCAGCAGGCATATTTGTTAAAGCAAGTTTTATATATTGAATTATGCTGCCCTTCCCAAATTCACACATTGAAATCCTACCCCTCCTGTACTCCAGAATGTGACTTTGTTTGGAATTAAGGTCAACTAATGAAGATGAGGTTATACAGGAATGAAATAGATGGCTAAGGACCCATCTCTAATATGACTGAGTCTTTATGGAAGGGAAAATCTGAAGACAAACACATACACAGGGAGAAAAGTATGTCAAGATTGGAATTATGATGCTGTAAACTAAGGAGAATTTGGGAGAGACTTGGAATAAGTCCTTCTCTGGTGCCTTTACAGGGAGCATAGCTCTGCTGACATTTTGATATCTAACTTATACTATCCACAAGAAAAAACCCAAAGGCCAAATGTTCTCTCTGATATGTGGGTGCTAACACATAATAAGGGTAGGGGAGGGAAGAATAGAAGTTCATTGGATTAGACAAAGAGGAATTAAGGAAAGGGAGGGGATGGGAATAGGAAAGACAGTAGAATGAATCAGACATAACTCTCGTATGTCTGTATATGAATACATGACCACTGAAACTCCATGTACAATCACAAAAACAGGATACTAATTAGGATAAGTTATACCTCATGCATGTATAATATGTCAAAATATACTCTACTGCCATGTATATCTAAAAGAACCAAAAAAAAGAATAATATGAAAAATTTCTGTTATGTAAGCCACTATTCTACTTTGTTATAGCACTGTTGGAAAACTAACACAGAAAGTCACATACCAAGATCAGAATGGAAGGGCATGGCTAAGGGCATGGCTACAGAAAACATGGGCAAACGGGAGTTCAATGCTCAATAACAGAGAGGAAAGAAGTAAAACAATAGGAGACTGTTCCAAGTGTAGGCAATTACGTATGTAATTCAAATTTCTTGGGTTTAAAATTGTTGTCAGTGCCTCCTCTATGTTGCTATGCCTTCAACTTGATACACATTTTTTTTGTTTTTCTTTTGAATTTTAGTTAACATTTTAAAATTTTGTTTCAGAATTATGTAATTTATTTATTTGAACCAAATTAAAATCCATAAAACCAAGTATATTTAGGAAAGTTTGACTTTCCTGGCTGTTTCTACCCTAGGGACAATTTTGATCTGTAAATGGTTAGCATATGGGATTTCTTTCCTTCTTATAACTTCCATCATTGTAGCCCACATGACACTAAATTGTAATACTTGAACATGTTTCTATTTTTATTCTTATGAGTTTTCCAGTGAGAGAAATTATCTCATTTTCCTTTCTGTCTCCCAATGCCTAGCTCAGATTAATTTAATTATTTATAAATTCAGAAAATGATTATTTCGTGTTTGGCGAATATATGAAGTGTCTCCCAGAAGTTCTTGTGTGTGGCAAACAAGGAAGTTCAGAGGTGAAATGGTTAGATTATAAAAGTTGTAACCTCCTCAGTGGACTTATCCACTCATACTGATTAACTGACCAGTAACTATAGGTAGGTATGGTGTGGTTTAAAGAAGTAAGTCACTGGGGATGTCCCTTTGGAGTTTATATTTTGTCCCTGGTGAGCAGAGCTCTCTCTCTTTCCTGGTGCCATGTCCTGAGATGCCTTCCTTCTCCACACTCTTCTGCCATCTTGGGCTCAGAGCAATGGAGTTGGCTATGTATGGACTGAGACCTCTGAAACCATGAGCCTCAAGTAAATTTTCCTCCTCTAATTGTTCTTGTCAGTTCTTTTGGTAACATCAATGAAAAGCCTACCAATACATTTAGTGACTACAACATACTAGTCTTAGGGATGTGATAATAAAGAGGAGAGACAATGTCCCTTTTCTTAGAGTCTAAATTCTCACTGGCATGGCAGACATGAAAGGTAAAACTAATGCAAATTGTGGTAACTATCACAGAAGAGAAGAAAGTACTCCATAAATCCTTATTCAGATTAATGTTGTTTTGCTGCGAATGCATTGCTTGGATAATTCTCATCACTTTACCTCTATAAGAATATGACTTGAAATAAGACTTGAAATTACTAGTCTAGCTGAATTTTTATGTGAAAAATTCCTTAATATTTTCCACTATCCAAGCAACAATGACCAATCACATAATTGGCACGAGGAGCAGAACTTCTCGGACTTGAGAGCTTTTTGGGTGACACTTTTGTGCAGTGTTGCTACACAAGTCAATCACATGTAAGCAGCAGAAAGAATGTCAGATTAGATGGCAACAAGGAGCAAGAGTAATAAACATGGAAATTAACCCAAAAAGCCTGCAATTAAGTCTGTTTTTTTTATACAGGAGGAGCTCAGGTCTCTTCAGTCACAGAAGTTAATCGGGAATAGGAGCTAAGCAAGGCTGTTCAATTATTCATGGACACATCAGTAACAAGCAATTATTGCATTTGGTTGTAGGGCTACAGTTGGCATTGAACATAGAACCAGATGTCTTTATAGGAACCTATACAACCTCTAGAAGAAGATAACATCAATGTTTAATTATCAGCCATTGCATCCAATCTGCATATCCTGGAAGTTTAATCCAGCATTCTCCTGGATGCACATAAAAATCACCTGAGAAACTTAAAAAATCATGAGATCAATTTCTGCCTACATTTCCTACATTTCTGATTTAATTGGATTGAGGCTGGGCCTGAGCATCATGTTTTTTAAAAGCTCCGGGGGACCCTCTAATGTGCCACTAGTGAGAATAACTTGGTGATCACTTGAGATCCTCTTTCAATAAAAACAATAAATAGAATCTTATTAAAACTTACTTAACCTATTGGCATTGTATTATATTGGTAGTAAACCAAAATTCTTCCTGGAGATCACTGTTGGAGTCAGGACTCTTGAATACTAACATAGACTGTTGCTAATTCATTCTGCAACTTTAGGGAAGTTATTTTAATTTTTAAAATCTCAGCTCCTTTGTCCGTAAATAGGAGGCTTTGGTTTAACTTCAAGTCTCACAGACAAATGCCAATAAGCAGAACAAAAAGAACAGAACATGAAGACTAAGAGTAAGGGCTCTGGAGTCAGATGCCCGACATTTAAGTAGCTTCCTGCTTAAGGGCACTTAACAGGGCACTTAATTTCTTCCTTTCTTAGTCTCTAATCATGTAAAGTGGAAATGTTTATACTACCTTATAATGTTGTCACAAAGGTTGAAACAGTTAGTACATGTGAAGTACTCAAACAGTGCTAGCTAGTTTTTTGTTATTTGCAAGATAGTATGGCTTATAAACTGATAACTTACAAGCATGAGCTTGGAAATAAGCTAATGTATTGTGTCTGAGCCATGATGACATATTTATTCTATGTATTCCATTAGCCTAATCATTCTGATTAATATGTTCCTCAAAATGGATTGTGAAGCATGAATAGTTAATACAGGTAATACACTTAGAACATGGGCAAATAGCAACATGTGCTTAATAATTGAGATTAATAACTAAAAATGCTATTATTATTACTATTATTATTAGGACAACATAGGTAAATATTTCATATGGCAGAAGGTGCATGCTTTCTATAACAGGCATATAATACTCAGTTTCAATTGATGTTTTCCATGCCAGATCTTCTGATTTTTTTGCAGAAAAAGATTTTGTATCTGAAATCTCTGCATTTATTATATTGGCAAGTAGGTGAGATTTAAAAAAAAATAATGTTAAACATATTTAGTGTTACCAGTTTACAACATGTGATCTAAATTGTTTTTAACCCTTCTAATCATAGGAATGCTTGATTGTAGTATTTAGATCCTTCCCAAATGGTGTAGTTACACAGTGTTTTTCAAAATGTGGTCTCCAGATCAGCAGCACCATTACCTTAGAATTTATTAGAAATGCAAATTCTTGGGCCCCACTCCATGTCCACTGAATCAGAAACTCTGAGGATAGGAATCAGAAATTTGTTTTAAAAGAGGCCTTCCAGAAGGTTCTGATGCTTGACTGTATGATAAAAATAACATGGAGTTTGAAAGAGATTGAAACTCAATATTAACAACTTGATATCTGTGCAATCTTGATCAAGTTGGTCAACTTGAGGTCAGCTGTGATATACAACACAGCACAGTGAGGATGAGGGAAGGATGAACTACCTTGATTTGAACATTTCACACTACATAGATGTATTAAATTATCATGCTGTATCCCATAAATGTGAACAATTAAAAATTTATATTTTTTAAATTATATATGTGTGTATATGTATATATATCACACATAGGTGCATATATATGCATAACAGGTAAATACTAATTATTGCTTTCAGTTTGGTCCTTCATTTCTGTTTCCATGAATAATAGTCTCAATCTTTCCTCCTGTTATTTGCTTGTTTTTAGGATAATCTGTCATTAAAATGTTTAAATGTTGTATTCTGGGAGCCTGATTCAATAGCAATTCATATTTATGTGAAAAGAACCATTTTAAAACAGAAATTTTACTCTAAGGTGTCTCCTGGAAAATTCTCAAGACACCAGAGCAGTTAAGTGCTGGAACCTTGGCTTATCTTTTTCCAGTCTTACGTATTGTGAATTTTCCTGGTGGTCATTTGGTTTCTTATCATGGACTCACAAAGCACTATCCATCTTTTCTCATCTTACTTTTGTGACAAATTTTTGTTTTATTTTATTTTGTTTTGAAATACCAAAGAAGTAAGCCACTGAACTTATTCAACTAGTAACTTAGACCTTTATACTGGCTCATAAAAAAGCATAAAAACATGGGGGCGATTCCAAGATTGTGACCTAGACGGACATCACGGTCAGTCTCTCCAGAACCAGAGAGTGAAGTTGTGGAAATACCATCTCCCAGCCAGCTTCTGGACATCATCGTACAGCTACCCCCTGCAGGAATTTCACTTGCGTGTGTACGCAGGGCCACCAGGCAGCAGCGATTGCCACAAGCAGCGTGACTTCAGCAGCAAGCCGGGGTGGAGCTCTGCTGCGGGGGGCTGGGAGCCCTAGCCCAGGGCTTGCCCCAGGCAGGGCCTGCTTCTACACAGGGTACCTGCCTCCAGCACCCACCCAACCACACAGGGCCCCTAGCAGTTGCTCCCGTGGACACACAGCACCAGCCACTAGCCACTGGGGAGCCAAAATTCAGAGTAAGAGTCACTCCAGAGACCCCAACAGGAGCCCAAGGGTGGCCTGGGCCTGCCTCAGTTCTGCTCCAGAGTTCCTGTGGACCGGCAGGAGCCACAGAGGGCCCAGATCTGCCCGCAGGAATCTACATGGGTGTCCAGCCAACAGGAGACCAGGGACTGCTACCTCATGCCCCTGGGGAGCCCAAACTCATGGTAAGAGTCCCCACAGAGACTCTAGCATGAGGCAGCCCCGCCCAAGGGCAGCCTGGGCCTGCCCCAGTTCCACTCCAGAGTTCCTGTGGACCAGTAGGAGACGCAGAGGGACCTGATCCACGCTCAGGAAGCTCCACGGTTGTCCAGCCAAAGGGAGACAAAGGACTGCTATCTCTAGCCACTGGGGAGCCCAAATTCAGGGCAAGAGTCACTCCAGAGACACCAGCAGAGGCAGACCCACCCAAGGGTGGCCTGGGCCTGCCTCAGTTCTGCTCCAGAGTTCCTGTGGACTGGCAAGAGCTTCAGAGGGTCCAGATCTGCCCTCAGGAAACTCCATGGTTGTCCAACTAAGGGTTGACCAGAGTCTAATTGCTACCAGCCACAGAGGAAGGCACATCCAAGGTAAGAGTGGCCTCCAGAGATCCTAGCATGAAGAGGCCCCACCCAAGTGCACTCTGGCCCTGCCTCAGTTTTGCTCCAGAGTTCCTGTGGTCAGGCAAGACAGAAGGCCCAAAACTGCCCGTAGGGAATGCCAGGGGTGCCCAGTTTAAGGCAGACCAGAGCCTGCTAGCCTCCAGCCCCAGGGGAGCTCACACTCACTGTAAGGGTCACACACAGACTCTCTAGCTTGTAACCCTGCCTAAGTGAGACCTGGGCCACCTCTAGTTCCACTCCAGAGTTCCTGTTCACCAGCAGTAGTGCAAGAGAGGGGCAAAACAGCCCTCAGGGGCTGCCTCAGGAGCCCAGCCAAGGCCATTCCCACTGCCCTCTAGAGGTACATCCACTACCTCCACCACCAACTTCAGTGGCAGTAGTGCCCATCTGGGGACACTGGGAGAATAGAAGTAGCTCCAAAGTGAGACACAGGTAATTTGGAGTGTCAATACAAGATTATAGGACAGAAGCTGCAATAACTCAGATTGGTATTTCAAGAAAGGAAGATACACAATCAACATGAAAAAACAAGGGAAGAAAGTGCCACAAATAAACCTGGTTACCACTGTAACAGAATCCACTGACAGTACAGTTGATGAAATGTCAGAGAAAGAATTCAGAATGTACATAATTAAAATGATCAGCGAACTAAAGAATGACATAAGTGAAAAATTACAGGCAAAAATTGATCAATCCAACAAAGAAATAGGAGAGCAAATAAAGGCAATCATTGGTCATTCTAACAAAGAGATAAGAGAGCAATTACAAGTAGCAAAAGATCACTTTAAGAAAGAGCTAGAGATCGTAAAAAAAAAACAATCAGAAATTCTTGAAATGAAGGAAACAATAAACCAAATAAAAAACTCAATAGAAAGCATCACCAGCAGTCTAGATCACCTGGAAGACAGAACCTCGGATAATGAAGACAAGATATACAATCTTGAAAATAAACTTGACCATACAGTGAAGATGGAAAAAAATCAAGAACAGAACATACAAGAAATATGAGACATCATCAAAAGACCAAATCTAAGATTTATTGGGATAGAAGAAGGCACAGACTTTCAAACCAAAGGAATGCACAATCTCTTCAATGAAATAATATCAAAAAATTTCCCAAATATGAAAAGTGAAGTGGAAAATCAAATACAAGAGGCTTACAGGACACCAAATGTACAAAATTTCAACAGATCTACACCAAGGCACATTATAATGAAAATGCCCAGCATACAGAATAAGGATAGAATTTTAAAGGCCGCAAGAGAGAGGAACCAGATTACATATAAGGGGAGACCAATTCATATCTCAGCAGATTTTTCAACCCAGACACTAAAAGCCAGGAGATCATGGAATAACATATTCCAAGCCATGAAAGACAATGGATGCCAACCAAGAATCCTATATTTAGCATAACTGAGCTTCAGATTTGATGATGAAATAAAAGCCTTCCA
>CM053399.1:37242914-37414085 GCA_028644305.1 Xerus rutilus
AAACAAAAGTTAAAAGAATTTGCAGCAAGAAAGCCTGCACTACACAGCATTCTTGGGAAAATATTCCATGAGGAGGAAATGATAACCAACAATGAAAATTTACAAAGAGAGGAACTACACTAGAGGAAAGACCATTCAAGAGAGAAAAAACTCAAGGTAAAAACCAAAAACAAACCAAAATAACTGGAATTACAAATCATATTTCAATAATAACCCTGAATGTAAATGGCCTAAATGCACCAATTAAAAGACATAGACTGACAGACTGGATCAAAAAACAAGACCCAACTATATGCTGTCTTCTAGAGACTCATCTCACAGGAAAAGACATCCACAAACTGAAAGTGAAAGGGTGGGAAAAAACATATCAATCACATGGACCCCACAAACAAGCAGGAGTTTCCATCCTCATATCAAATAAAGTGGACTTCAAACCAAAGATGGTGAAAAGAAATAAAGAAGGTCATTTCATACTTCTTAAGGGAATAATTCATCAACAAGACATAACAATCATAAATATCTATGCCCCAAATAATAGGGCTTCTACATATATCAAACAAATCCTTCTCAAATACAAGAAACAGATAGACCACAACACAATAATACTTAGAAACTTTAACAGAGCTTTCTCACCATTGGATAGATCTTCCAAACAAAAACTTAATAAAGAAACCATAGATCTCAATGAAACTATCAATAATTTAGACTTAACAGACATATATAGAGTGTTCCATCCATCAATGAGCAAATGTACTTTTTTCTCAGCTGCACATGGATCCTTTTCCAAAATAGATCATATATAATGTCAAAAGCCAGTGTTAGCAAATACAAAAAAACTGAGATTCTACCCTGCATCCATCCTATCTGATCACAATGGAATAAAATTACAAATCAATGACAGATTATAAAGCAGAAACTACTCCAACACCTGGAAACTAAATAATATGCTATTGAATGATGCATGGATAACAGAAGACATCAAGGAAGAGATAAAAAAAATTCTTGGAGTCAAATGAAAACTCCAATACAACATATCAAAATCTTTAGGATGCCATGAAGGCAGTACTAAGAGGAAAGTTCATAGCACTAAACTCATTCATTAGAAGAAATAAAAGTCAACAAATAAATGAATTAACCCTTTGTCTCAAAGCCTTAGAAAAGGAAGAACAAATTAACACCAAAAGAAGTAGAAGACAGGAAATAATCAAAATTAGGGCTGAAATCAATGAAATTGAACCAAAAGAAACAATTCAAAAAATTGACAAAACAAAAGGTTGGTTCTTTGAAAAAATAAACAAAATTGACAAACTCTTAGTCACCCTAATGAAAAGGAGGAGGTAGGAAACCCAAATTACTAAAATTCGAGATGAAAAAGGAAATACCATGACAGACACTACTGAAATACAGAGGATAATTAGAAACTATTTTGAAAATTTATACTCCAGTAAAATAGAAAACCCTGAAGACACTGACAAATTTCCAGAAAATATGACCTACCCAAACTGAACCAAGAGGATATACACAACTTAAACAGATCAGTTCAAGCAAGGAAATAGAAGATGCCATCAAGAGCCTTCCAAGCAAGAAAAGCCCAGGTCCAGATGGATTCTAAGCAGAGTTCTACAAGACTTTCAAAGAAGAATTATTACCAATTCTCCTCAAACTATTTCATGAAATAGAAAAGGAGGGAACCCTTCCAAAATCATTGTATGAGGCAAGTATCACCCTAATTCCAAAACCAGGCAGAGACACATCAAATAAAGAAAACTTCAGGCCAATATCCCTGATGAACATAGATGCAAAAGTTCTCAATAAAATTCTGGCAAATCGCATACAAAAACATATCAAGAAATAGTGCACCATGATTAAGTGGGATTCATTCCAGGGATGCAAGGTTGGTTCAACATATGGAAATCAATTAATGTAATACATCACATCAATAGACTGAAAGATAAGAATCATATGAATTTATCAATCGATGCAGACAAGGCATTTGACAAAATACAATACCCTTTTATGCTCAAAACACTAGAAAAACTTGGGATAGAAAGAACATACATCAACTTTGTAAAAGCTATCTATGCTAACCCCAAGGCCAACATCATCCTAAAGAGAGAAAAATTGGAATCATTCCCTCTGAAAATGGGAACTAGACAGGGATGCCCTCTCTCACCACTGCTATTCAACATAGTCCTTGAAGCACTACCCAGAGCAATTAGACAGATGAGAGAAATTAAAGGGATACAAATCAGAAAAGAAGAACTCAAACTATCATTATTTGCGGACAACATGATTCTATACTTAGAGAATCCAAAAAATTCTACCAGAAAACTTTTAGAACTAATAAATGAATTCAGCAAAGTAGCAGGATATAAAATCAACACCCACAAATCAATTGCATTTCTATACATCAGTGATAAACACTCTGAAGGAGAAATTAGGAAAACTATACCATTCACAATAGCTTCAAAAAAAAATAAAATACTTGGGAATCAATTTACCAAAAGTAGTGAAAGACCTCTACAATGCAACCTACAAGACACTGAAGAAAGAAATTGAAGAAGACCTTAGAAGATGAAAAATCTCCCATGCTCTTGGATAGGCAGAATCAATATTGTCAAAATGGCCATACTTCCCAAAGCGCTATATATATTCAGTGCAATCCCAATTAAAATTCCAATGTCATTCCTTATAGAAATAGAAAAGGCAATCATGAAATTCATTTGGAAGAATAAGAGACCCAGAATAGACAAAGAAATCCTTATCAAGAAGAGTGAAGCAGGAGGCATCACAATACCAGACCTCAGATTATACTACACAGCTATAGTAACAAAAACGGCATGGTACTGGCACCAAAAAAGACATGTAGACCAATGGTATAGAACAGAAGACACAGAGATGAACCCACTTACATACAGTTAGCTTATACTAGATAAAGGAACTAAACATGTACACTGGAGAAAAGATAGCCTCTTCAACAAATGGTGCTGGGAAAACTGGAAATCCATATGCAGCAAAATGAAACTAAACCCCTCTCTCTTACCATGCACAAAATTCAACTCAAAGTGGATCAAGTACCTGGGAATCAGACCAGAGACCTAACGCCTAATAGAAGAAAAAATAGGCCTAAATCTTCATCAGGTCGGATTAGGACCATACTTCCTTAACAAGACTTCTAGAGCACAAGAAGTAAAATCAAGAATCAACAAATGGGATGGATTCAAACTAAAAAGCTTCTTCTCAGCAAAAGAAATAATCAATGAAGTGAACAGACAGCCAACATTCTGGGAAGAAATCTTTGCCACACACACACATCCAATAGAGCACTAATCTCCAGGATATACAAAAAACTCAAAAAACTTAACACCAAAAAAACTAACAACCCAATCAATAAATGGGCCAAAGAGCTGAATACAAACTTCACAGAAGATATACAATCCATCAACAGACATATGAAAAAATGTTCAACATCTCTAGCAATCAGAGAAATGCAAATCAAAACTACCCTAAGATTTCATCTCATGCCAGTCAGAATGGCAACTATCAAGAATACAAACAACAGATAAATGTTGGCGAGGTTGTGGGGAAAAAGGCAAGCTCACACATTGCTAGTGGGACTGCAAATTGGTACAACCAATCTGGAAAGCAGTATGGAGATTCCTTAGAAAACTTGGAATGGAACCACCATTTGAGCCTGCTATCCCACTCCTCTGTCTATACCCAGAAGACTTAAAAATAGCATACTACAGTGCTGCAGCCATTTCAATGTTTATAGCAGCTCAATTCACAATAGCTAAACTGTGGAAGCAAACAAGATGCCCTTCGATAGACGACTGGATAAAGAAACTGTGGTATATATACACAATGGAATATTACTCAGCTATAAGAGAGAATAAAATTATGGCATTTGCAGGTAAGTGGATGGAGTTGGAGAATATCATGCTAAGTGAAGTAAGCCAGTCTCAGAAAACCAAATGTTGAATGTACTCGTTGATAAGTGGATGCTGATCCATAATGTGGGGAAGGACATGGAAACAATGGTGGATCTCTGTTTACAGGGATGTAAGGGGAGAGGGGCCATGGAGACAGTAAAGGTGGTGGAATATGACGTTCATCATAGCCCTAACTTTATGTATGACTGCATATATGTTGTGATTCTATACAACTTACAACTAGAGAATCGATACATTATCCTCTATCTATGTACAATGAATCAAATTGCACTCTGTTAACATGTAAGCCTAAATAGAACAAATAAATAAAATGTGAAAAAAAAAGATGGTGCATCAAACAATAAAAGACAATTTCAGAAAGAAAAAAAAAGCATAAGAACAAAAAATAACTCAAAATCCTAGGCCACATGAATGACATATGTAAATTAGAAAAAAAAATCACCATTTTCCTTTTCAGTCCTGACCTCCATTGGTCTCCTGCATTTGGGAGAAAATACCTATAACAAAAAGGGCAAGGACAAGTAGTAGGGATGCAGATGCTTAGGGTTGTGAAATGCTATAATGGATCTAGTCCTATCATTCCCAAACATGAATATACTTCCAAAATGAACTGAAAAAAAAATCTACCGAAAAATACAGATTCCTAAGCAGCACTCCAAATGATCGAAACTACTGAATCATATATTGTTAAATTGGAACTTCTGGATCTGAGTTTTATTTTTGAGCTCTGACACAATGGACTCACACTTGCAAATCATCCATCTAGTTATTCCTCTTTGTTCAAAGCTTGAAATTCACCAGGAGTTTCTCCATTTAATTCATTGTTGGAGAGAGAGAACTCACTACCAATAGATGTTTATGAATATAGTTTCCAAGCCAGACCACCTGATTCCCAGTCCTACCTCTACCACTCTGTTGTGTTTGTTTTTTTCTCAATTTGTTTTTTGTTTTACCCTGATACCCAGACACCTTTTATCTTCAGGTGAAATCCAAAGAGAAAGAATCCAGGGCTTCTTCCCACTGAGGAAGCTGATCGAAGATCAGGTAGCCTATGTCCCAGTCCCTGAATGGCAAGTGGTCTAAGCCTGGGTAGCCAGTTAGATGCTCCTGCTGGAGACTCCCAGTGAAAAATGATGTGGGGATACTTCGACCTCCAGCATCGATGGTGTTAACAGATCAGGGATGGTGACCTAGCAGTGAGTTCTAACCAGTTTCAGTGACCTGAATTTAGCTGTTTCTCAGCTACTGCTTCATCTCCCAACCCTATTCTCTAGTCTTCCTGTACATTCTTTGTGTTATTCCATGTCTTTTCCTTTTCATCTTAAATTTCCTCTTAAATTTCCTAGAATTACAAAGTATGTCATTTGGAAGAAGTAGATACCTATAGTTATTCACAAAGAGAACCAAAAAGGATTTTGGCCTAATTCTGTTATGTTTCAGAAATAATTTAATACTTAAGAAATATTCCATCAGCAACTATCCTACCATTTTGGTGAATTTGCACACAAAGGGATTTTCAGGAAACTGTCCTAAATTTCACTAGGAAATAAAAGAGAGACTCAAAACAACTATCCGCCAATTGCTTTGACCATTTTAAAAAGCTTAGCTCTGGAGGATAGTCCTCTTGTTCTCGTCAGAGCTTCCACATTGTATTTCTAGTCCCTCACACTTTGACATGCAGATTTGAGACAATACTGCTTTCAGTCTTGCATGAAGATTCAGTTATAATGCTAAAGCACCTAGTAAAGATTACAGTCAGTGCATCTTCCTGTAGCAAATCAAGACTTAACTGTCAAACAGAACAGTAAAGTCTCTGTGTACAGCACTTTGATAAGCTCCAAATGTATAGGTACAAGACAATGATAACAAAAGAGGTAACTCTCAATTTCTCTAAATTTAACCCCTCTGTGTTCTAGGATAACACTACATATATGAAGAGGTTCTGTATTCACTTTTACAGAATAATTTTATAAAAGTACATTCATTGACTAAAGAGAATATTTGTTCCCTAAAGAAATAACCAGTATCATGAAATCATCTTTCATGCAATTTCTAATTTGTCCCTGGTAATCTGTGAAAACATAGGCTAGTTTATTGCATCTTAGATAAAATTTCCTTAGTAAATTCAAGGTCATTGTTCAGATTATGGAAAACATTCATCTTTTTATTGACAATATGGCACAGAATAAGTTCTTCACTAGACATTGCTTGCACTCTTTAGAAATAGCTTCACTTTGACATCAGGGCTGGGGTGCTGAGTCTCATTAAGATAGTCAAGAATTGTTCTGGCTGTTCAGGATAACAATGAGTTTGAAGCATCATGAGGATGGACCCTGCTGTGCTAACAGCAAGTGGGACCAACTCAGCTCTTACAAGAAAGACTATTGTAAAATTGAAAGTGTAAAATAAGAGCAATCTGGCCTTTCAGAGCAGAAGTTCAAATAGGGTTGGAAGTCAAAGAAAGAAGCTCATTTTAAAAATCTATACCCCTTGGGTGATACTTTTATGTACGTTCATCCGCTGCATACAATGCTTAATTACATGTTTCCTTTCTCCTCTACCTATTTTTTTTAAATTTAATTATTTTATTTAAATGCATTTCAAGTCATAGTACATAAACAGAGCTCAATTTTTCCATTTCTCTGGTTGCAAACCAGATAAAGTCACACCATTTGTGTCTTCATACATGCACCAGGGGTAGTAATGACCCTCTCAATCAACTGCCATTACTATGCCCATTCCCCTTTCCTTCCTCCCACCTCCCCCCTGCTGCATCCAGAGTTCCTGCATTTCTCCTATGTTTCCCGTTCCCATCCCCCTTATGTATCCTCATCCACTAATCAGAGAGAACATTCGGCATTTGGTTTTTAGGATTGGCTTACTTCACTAAGCATAATGTTCTCCAATTCTATCCATTTGCCTGAAAATGCCATAATTTTAATTTCTTTTATTGCTGAATAATATTCCATTGTGTATATGTACCACCTATCCATTCATCTATTGAAGGACATCTGGGTTGCTTCCACAGTTTTGCAATTGTGAATTGTGCTGCTATAAACATTGAGGTGACTGCTGTATTGTAGTGTGCTGTATTTAAATCTTTAGGGTATAGGCCAAGGAGTGGTTAGCTGGGTCAAATGGTGGTTCCATTCCAAGTTTTTTCAGAAATCTCCAAACTGCTTTCCAGATTGGTTGCACCAATTTGCAGTCCCACCAGCAATGTTTGAGTGTACCTTTTTCACCTCATCCTTGCCAGCACTTATTGTTGCTGGTATTTTGGATAGCTGCCATTCTGACTGGTGTGAGATGAAATCTGAGCGTAGTTTTGATTTGCATTTCTCTAATAGCTAGAGATGATGAACATTTCTTCATATATATATTTATTGATTGTATATCTTCTTCTGAGAGGTTTCTATTCAGCTCCTTAGCCCATTTATCGATTGGGTTGTTTGTTTTTTTGGTGTTAAGTTTTTTGAGTTCTTTGTATATCCTGGAGATCAGTGCTCTATCTGATGTGCGTGTGGCAAAAATTTGCTTCTTCAACAAATGATGCTGGGAAAACTGGAAATCCATTTGCAGCAAAATGAAACTTAACCCCTATCTCTCACCATGTACAAAATTCGACTCAAAGTGGGTCAAAGACTTAGGAATTAGAACAGAGACCCTGCGTCAAATTGAGGAGAAAGTAGGTCCAAATCTCCATCACATTGGATTAGGCCCTGAATTCCTTAACAAGACACCTGTAGCACAAGAAATAAAAGCAAGAATCAATAAATGGGGTGGACTTAAACTAAAAAGCTTCTCCTCTACCTATTTTTATACTAAATAAAAGCTGAAGTAGGATAGTAAAAACTGTGAAATACATGCTGAAGTACGTAAGTTAAGTACATAAGAAATGCTAGCCCAGAAAGATCTTGTTACCTGGACTTGTTGGCAATTTGGCCTTCAGAAATTTGTGGAGCATGTTGAGCTAATAGAGATTATAGTCTAGAAAATAATAAAGGGATCTATCCCCAGGGTCATGAGAGGTCTTGAAGTCAGATGCAGCTACACATAATGATGAAAACCGTGTCAATGAGCTTAACTTACTGCAGGTAACAAATTAAGGTTATTTCCTCTGGAACAGCTTCTCTGCCTGTTTTGAGCTAAGTAGTGTGCTCTTATATACACAACCTCAGCAAACTAAAATTCTCTCATAATTTCTTTTGTTATTAAAAAATATGAACACTTGCCTACCATATGCAAGGACCTGGGTTTGATGGCCGGTGCAGAAAATGAAATTCTCTCAATTCTCTCTAATGAAAGAAAAGATTACTTATACTCTGCTCTTATAGTTCTGGTGCTTATCACAATTCTAGGTTCATAAAAGATACTCAGAAAATTATATGAATAGAGGAAAGGCAGGAGGAAGAGAGGGAGAGAGGAACAGAAGAGGAAAATGGAAAACAGGAGGGAGAATGCAGAACATGTAGGTTTGGAATCAACATCAGAAAGGTCCAGAAGTCAATGGGTTTTTAAGAGTTAAGATGAAAAAGAGGTGCATGTAAAGATAGAAAGACAACAAAGGACTTAGTTGCACTGCACAACATGGAAAAAGATTAACGAAGAACATTTCCAGGCCCTCTCAAGAATAATAAGAAAGAGATTCAGACCTCAAAAAGGGGAGAGTAGGTGAGGCTTCTGTTTGACATCAGGGAGATGATGAAACAACAAGGTCAATTTTTATTGGCGCATATTAGTTACACAAAATGGTGAGTTTAATCGTGGTATATTGGTTCATGAATATAACATAGCTGGATCAATTTCACTTCCCAGTACCTTCCTTACCATTTCCCTTCCTCTTGCCCCTGATGTCCTTCTTCCCTATTGGTCTTCCTTCTACTTTCATGACATCTTTTTTTTTTCCCCACTAGCTTTCACATATGAAAGGCAATATACCACATATTTTTCTTAATCTGGTCTACTTTGTTTAACATGATGCTCTATAACTTCATCCATTTTCCTAAAAATGACATAATTTCAATTTCCTTATGACTGAATGATTCTCCATTGTGTGTGTATATATACCATATTTTCTTTATCCATTCATCTATTGACAGACACCTCAGCTGATTTCATAACTTGGCAATTGTGAATTGAGCTACAATAAACATGGGTATGCATGCTGACTTTTATTCTTTGCAATAAATACCATGGAATGGTATAGCTGAATCATATTGTAGTTCTATTTTTATCTTTTTTGGAATACTCCTACTAATTTCCATAGTGGCTGTGCTAATTTACATACCTGCCACCAGTGTATATGAGGTCTTCCTCTCCTACATCCTCACCAATTTTTATTTTTATTTGTGAGAAACAAATATTTTAAAAGAACATGGGTGCAAAATGCAGAATATGACAAAGATCAATGATGACTGTTTTATTTTTATAGTATTTTACTACTTCATAACTTTTAAGTGAACTTATCCCCCATCCTTTTTTATTTATTAAGGCATTAGTTACACAAAGTTCACACCATTCTTTAGCATAGTTAAGTTAATCTCATAAGAAAATGACAAAATAAGTCTTGCGTCAGGGAGTATATCTGAAAACCACTTACCTGAGAAAAGACAGGTATTCAGAATATATTTAAAAACTTTCAAATACAACAACAAAAAAAGATCCATTTAAAAATGGCCAAAATTTGAGTAGATAATTTTTAAACAATTTAAAGTATGTGAAGAGGGCTGGGGCTGTAGCTCAGTGGTAGAGTGCTTGCCTAGCATGCATGAGGCACTGGGTTCGAGCCTCAGCACCACATATAAATAATAAATGAATAAAATAAAAATCCATCAACAACTAAAAAAAAATTAAAAAAAAATAAAGTATGTGAAGAGCAAACAAGCACATAAAAAAGTGCTCATCAGCATTCAGTTACTATGGAAATGCAAAATAAAACCACTAAGAAGTACCACTGCACACCTACCAGGTTGTCTAAAGTGGAAAAGACTGACCATACCAAGTATTGAGAAAAATTTGAAACAACCAGAATTCTCACACAGTAATTGTGGGTACATGATATCTTCTAAAAACATTGGTAATTTCTTTTAAGTTTGAACATACACATACACTTAGAATATAGTTTAATCATTCTACTTTGGAGTACTTACCTATGAGAAATAAAAGTGTATATAAACATTCACAGCACAATAGCCAAACACTGGGAACAATTTAAATGTCCACAAAGTGATGAATGAGTAAACAAATTGTCAGAAAACCATGTGATGAAATATTATTCAGATATAAAAATGAACTATTGATGCACAAAATAACATAGATATCAAAATAGTTATTCTGAGTGAAAACAAACCACAGCAGTAGTGGTAGAATAAGTGTTTGAAGTATTATCTATCTAATGCTCAAAAGCTATATTTGCTCAACCTGTATGCTGCTTTGATTGTCAGATCTTGTAACATCTCAGTGCATATTAACCATTATTTAAATCGATTTATATTGCTCTGTAAGGTATTTACTATTTGTGTTATTCATTTTCTTTTTCTTTTCTTTTTTTTTCTTTTTTTTTTTTTGTCACTGAGACAAAATACCCAAGAAAAACAACTTAAAGGGGGAAAAGTTCATCTTGGATCATGGTTTCAGATGTTTCAATGCATGACCAGCTGACTCCACTGTTTAGGGAATGAAGCAAAGCAGATCATAGAGGGGAGATGCCACTAATAGAAATTGGGAACCAAACAGAGTGAGAGGAAGAAAGAGGAAGGGTCGGGGCAAAAAGTACCCTTCAAAAGCATGCTCCCAGTGACCCATCTTTTCCAACTAGAGCTTACCTCCTAAAGTTTTCAATATCTCCCAACAGCAGCACCAGTTGGGATCAAGTCTTCAATAATGTCTTTTATCAGGTAAGTGGTTTTCTTTTTTTTCTTTTTTCTCTTTTTTAGTATCAGGGATTGAACTCAGGGGTACTCAACCACTGAGCCACATCCCCAGCCCTATTATTTTTGTGTGTGTGTGTTTTATGTAGAGACAGAGTCTCACTGAATTGCTTAGTACTTCGCTGTTGCTGAGACTGGCTTTGAACTCGTGATTCTCCTGTCTCAGCCTTCCAAAGTGCTGGGATTATAGGTGTGTGCCCCTATGCCCCGCTATCAGGTAAGTGGTTTCAGACACAAGGCTGATTTTGTAATTCTCTTATGAGATTAACTATGTTAAAGAATGGGTTGAACTTTGTGTAACTAATGCCTTTGTCTTCCTTTGGCAGACATTGCAGATCTTATTCCACAATTACAGTCTTTTATTGACTGAAATAGTAAGATTCTACTTATTTTAAACTTTTATAGTATCATTAGTTTGTCATGATGTCCCAATACAGAATGTTGAAATATATTTTGATTCAATCATGATGATTATTTTAATAATGTATTTAAGTAATTAATACCATATTAAATGTACTAGTATTAATTTCTTTTAGGCTAGAAAACATGTACTAATTGACTTTTCTCTAATAGGGGTATAACCTCATTTGTCTACAGTAATTAAGAGTAGTCAGTAAAAGATTCCCAGGCTAATATCATTAGGCAGTAACTGTTTGGAGTCATTATAGTAGATGGGTGTAATTCATTCTGATAAATAGAAAAGTTGTTTGTTACCAAATTTTGTAAATTGGGAAATGTAATGAGATAAAGGTTCAAAGGTAAGGATTCATATCAACATGAAACTGCAAAATGCAGCCTTGACTATCTTGTGAAGTACAACTGTTATCAGTTTCTGTGCTGTTACTCTGAAGAAGGTAGCAATTTGATGGTGGAGGAAGGCAAGTTTACATTTTGCTGACTTTGGCATGTTAACTTTGCATTGACTCTTAATTCCATCATATGTGCCTGTACTAGTGAGAAAAAATGCAAATGTGTTCAATTGCATCCCCCTAAATGAGAAAATAAACTATACTTAAGCATATGAGCACACAAAAAAAGCTGCAGAATCAGATAATCAGATCAGATGTACAACTACCAAGAAGGAATCAAAGGGCACAATTTGGATCAATTAAATTTGTAGCAGTAAAGAATACAGAATTAAAGATCACTGCCTAAATTTAATTCCAGATGTTAGTGTAGATTGGCAGTGTTAGCTCTGAGAAGTTACTTCATTTTAATTTTATCATTTATAAAATGATATTAATATTCCCTTACTTATAGAGATTCTGTGAAAATAAATATTTTATCCCACACTCACAAAGTGCTTATTATATACCCACCTATGTTCCACATACTTTATAATTGTGAACTCATTCAATCCTGGTACTTTTGTAAAACACAGTATTACACAAATTAGATGCTTAATAAACGGAATCTTGTTTTCTGATTTTTATTGTATACACTTCTTTCCAGAAAATTAGATGATCCAGAAAGCACATACAGTTGTAAAAATTGAATCATATCCATACTACCATAAATGCAGAAGAAACTTTGCACATATTTAGGCATAATTTCTTATCCTTTTCATTTCGCATACAAATAATTTTGTTCATACACATTACAACATATTTACAATGTTTTATCATGTTTTTGATCTACCATTTTTATTTATTTAAATTTTGCTTTAGTTTTAAAACCATTTTCAAGCATTCTTAAGGTCAGGAAAAATGGAGCAGAAGGTGTAGACATTTCCCATAGATCTCTGTCCCCAGGTAGGTGTAGCTTCTCCACTATGAACAATCCCTACCCAAGTGGTGCTTTTGTACAAATTCACATTGACAGATCATTATCACCCAAAATTCATAGTTTACATTAGGATTTACTCTTGTTTTCTGAAGTTTGGTAGGTTTTCACAAATATATATATCCACCATTTTAGTTATCATATAAAGTAGTTTTCCTACTCTAAAAGTTCTCCGTGCTGTCCATTCACCCCTCTCTGGCCCCTAAAGCTTGGCAACCAATGATAATTTTACACAATGTTGACTTTTCCAGAAAATCATATAGGTAAAATCGTATACCATGTAGCTTTCTCAGATTGGTTCTTTTTATTTAGTAATTGCTTTTAAGTTTCCTTTGTGTCTTATCTTGATTTGAAGGTTCATTTCTCTTTGGTGATGAACCATATCTACTGTCTAGAATATGCAACAATTTATTCAGCAGTTCACCTATAGACAAAAGCTTGGTTACTTCCCAGATTTGACATTTATAGGTAAAAATGCTCTAAGTATTCATGTATACATTGTTGTGTGGATAAACATTTTCAGCTTCTTCGGGCACATATCAAGGACTATAATTGCTGGACCATACTCATAGAATATATTAGGTTTGTAAGACTGCCAAAAGACTTTCCAAATTGTACAATTTTGTGTTGATAAAATTGAGTGAATGTTCCTGATGATCCACATATTTTCCAGCCTTTGGTGTTTTAGTTTGAATTCTGGCTGTTCTAATAAGTGTATGGTGGTATCTTATTTTTGCAATTAATTTGCTATTTCTTAATATACAATTTTGATCATTTTTTCATATTTTTGTCATTTATACACCTGCTTGGATGAGGGATCTGACTCTTCTTGTCTTTTGCACATTTTGTGAAATGGTTGCTTATCTTATTGCTGTTAAGAATTCTTTATGTACTTTGCATAATTATCAAACATAATTTTGAAGCTATATTTTTACCAAATCTGTAGCTTGTCTTACTCTCTTGTGGGTGTTGTTGTGCAGAACAGAAACATTCAATCTCAATTTAGTCCATATTATCAATTATTTATTTAGGAATAATTCCTTTGGTGTTAATCAAAGTATGATTACTATACCAAAATCATGTATGTTTCACATATGTTATCTGCTAAGAGTTTTACAGTTTGCGTTTTAAATGTTGATGTATGATTTATTCTCCTTTACTTTTTTGAAGAATGTAATATATCTGTGCAGACTCTTTTTATACGTTTGTTTGTTTTTTGCATGTTGATGTTCACTTGTCCTAGGACCATTTCTTTAAATGAATATCTTTGTTCCACTCTTAAGTGATTTTGCTCCTCTGTAAAACATCACTGACCTTTATTGATGTGAATCTATTTCTTTTATCTTTCATCTGTTCAACTGATGTACTTGTTCATTCATCAATATCTCACTCTCTTTTTGAGCAAATTAAGAAGTAACATCTTCACAGTATCAAAGCTTATCTATGATATGGAATATCCATTCATTCACTTCTTTGATTCCTTTCTTTAGAGTTTCATAGTTTTCCTCACATAGATCTACATATATCCTTAGATTTATATTTAACATTTTATTTGTTTGAATGTTAATGTAAATGGTATTATAATTTTAGCATCCAATTCTGCTGTCGGCACATCTATAATCCCAGCAACTTGAAAGGCTGAAACAGGAGGATCACAAGTTTGAGCCAGCTTGGGCAACTTATAAAATAAAAAAATAAAATAAAATGCTTGGGGTGTAGCACAGCGGTAAAGTGCTCCTCGGTCCATTCTCCAGTACTATATACATATGTGCATACATAAAAATAAATAAATAACATTGAATTCCACTTGTTCATTGGTAGTACATAGGAAAACAACTGACTTTGTATCCAGTAATCTTGCTCTAGTTACTTATGACTTCTAGGAGTTTATTTGATGATTCTTTTGGATTTTCTACATAGTTGACCTATAATGTGAAAATGAAGATGGTTTTATTTCTTTTGTTCTGATCAAAATGCCTCATTTCCTTTTTATGTTTTATTGCATTAATTAGGATAGTTAGATGGTGGAAAGGAATGGTGAGAGGGAGCAACCTTGTCTGGTTTCTGATGAGAGTTACCAGATTCTCACCATTGGGTTTGAGGCCTGAGCTTTTCATATGTATTCTTCACTATGTTGAGGAAATGACCTTTGCTTTCTAGTTTACTAAATGTTTTTATCATAAATGAGCGTCATATTTTGTCAAATGTTTTTACTGAATGTGTTGATATATTTATCTGATTTTTCTTTCTTAAGCTGTTCTTCTGTGCTTCTACTGTATCCATTAGAGACCTTACCATGTTTATCACTGGTCTGGAGGAGATTCAGATGGCAGAACAGAAGCAGGTTGCAAATCCCATTTCCTTTGTTGTTTTAGAAGAGCTACCCAGTGAGTTTCATATTCATTTTGCTTACTGTAATACGTAATTTTTCAACCTATTGCTTGCCCTTTTCACTTTTAGACTACTAGAAGTATGGACAACATTTTCAATTAGTTTTAAGGTTAATTAGTATATGGTTTGCTCTCAAGTGTTGCTGTTACTAGTAATTATTATCTCCTCTCGAAGTGGTGGTAGGGGCTGATCACACAACACAGCCATTTTAAAAAAACTGCATGGCTCTGGCATAAAAACAGACACATAGAATAGAATGGAACAGAATAGAAGACGCAGAGACAAACCCACACAGTTACACTCATTTGATTCTTGACAAATATGCCAAAAACATACTAAAGAAAAGACAGCCTTTTTAACAAATGGTGCTGGGAAAACCGAGTGTATATAAGTTTTGAAACTGTATGTATCTCTCATCCTGAACACAAACCAACTCAAAATGGACCAAGACCTTAGAATAAGACCATAAACTCTGCAACTCTTAGAAGAAAAGAGTATGGGAAACACTTCAACTTAAGGGCACAAGCAAGAGTAACAATCAATGAGTGGAATGGCATCAGATTTAAAAGATTTTGGATAGCAAAGGAAACAACTAACAGCGTGAAGAGACAACCTAAAGAATGAGAGAAAAATCTTTGCCAGCTATTGTCATTATAGGGGATTAACATCCAGAATATTTAAAGGACTCAAAAATACCAATACAAAAAATAAAACTAATAACCCCATCAATAAATGGGCAAATAAACTGAACGAACACTTCTAAAAAGAAGTATAAATGTCCATCAATTATATGAAAAAGTGTTCAATATATTTAGTTATCTGGGAAATGTAAATCAAAACTACACTGAGATTCCATCTTCAGTTAGAACGATAGTCATCAAGGAACACATTGTGCATGGGAATGTAAATTTGTACAGCTACTATGAAAATCAGTATGGAGGTTCCTCAAAAAACTAAAAATAGAACTACCATGTGATACAACTTGTGCCACTGTTTGGTATTTGTCCAAGGGAATTAGAATCAGTATTCTTAGAGGTACATGCATACTCATAATTATTGCAACACAATTCCTAAGAGCCAAGTTGTGGAATCAGTCTGGGTTTCCACCAACATATAAAGGAACAGAGAATATGTGTTATATATGTAAACGGGAATATTAGTTACAAAGAAGAAAGAAATTGCCAGGTGCAGTGGTGCACACCTGTAATCTCAGCACTTTGGGAGGCTGAGACCCGAGAATCACGAGTTCAAAGCCAGCCTCAGCAACAGTGAGGCACTTAGCAACTCAGTGACACTCTGTCTCTACATAAAACACAAAATAGGGCTGGGAATGTGGCTCAGTAGTCGAGTACCTCTGAGTTCAATCTCCAGTACCAAAAAAGAAGAAGGAGGAGGAGGAGGAGGGGGAGGGGGAGGAGGAGCAGAAATAATAATGTCATTTGCAGAAAATAGATGGAACCAGACATCATAATGTTGAGCAAAGTGAGACTTAAAATAGAGAAGAATCATGTTTTCTCTGATATGTTAAAACTAACAGGAAAAAAACATAAAACAAAAGGGTGGCATGAAAGTACAAGGAAGACTATCAGGGTAGAAAAAATGAAGCAGAAGAGTACTGGGGAGTAGTGGAAATTGACACTGATCAAATTGTTTTCTGTATGTGCAAATATGCCATGGTGAAACCCAGCATTCTTTATAGTTAATATGCACCAATAATTTTTTAAATGCCTGCTCTAATTATGACATCACTATCACAGCTAAATCTGGTTTATTATAGTTATGTATTATAACAGTCTTAATTACTGTAGCTATGTAAAAGTTCATGGAACCACATAAACTCTTCTACTTTGTTCTCTTTCAAAATTACACTTAGATATTCTAGTTTATTGATTTATAATTTTTAAAACCATCTTGTCTATATTTGCAACAATCTTTCTGGGGTTTTATAGAAATTTAACTACATGTATATATCACTTTGAGGTTATTTGACATATTTACTATGTTGAGTCTTTTGAACTTCAACTATGGTGTATTTCTTAATTTATTTAGGTCTTCTTTGATTTCTCTAATCAGCTTTTTGTAGTTTATAGCATGCATGCCCTATACATGTTTCATTAGTTTTACATCTAATTATTTCTCTTCTTGAGTAATTATATTTGCACATATATAAACATACAATTAAATTTGCCTATTTATCTTGCATCCATGGACCTTTAAGAATTCATGTTTTAGTTCTAAGAGGATTTGAGTTTCCTTAGAATTTTTACATGTAAACTATCTTGTAATTTACAAATACAGATAGTTATTCCTCCTTGGAATAAATATCTTTTCTTTTTTTTTCCCTCTGCGGGTATATAGCGCTATCACCCATTTCAATCCTGATATTAGTAATTTGTGTCCTCCATTATTTTCCCCTTGTCAGTCTTGCTAGAGGCTTGTCAATTATATTGATCTTTTCAAGTTAACAGATTTTCATTTCCTTTATTTTCTCACTTTTGTGTAAAGTTCATTGATTTCCACTCATCCCCATTGTCTTCTCTGTCAGCTTGCTTTGGCCTTTACTTTTGATTATTTTGCATGCTTCTTATTTGGAAACTTTGATTATTGATTTGAGACTTTACTTTTTTACTATTGTAAGCCTTTGGTAGTAGAAATTTTCCTTTGCCAATGCGTTGTTAAACTTTTTTCCCATTTCAGTAACATTCATGTTTGAAAAGCTGATACCACATTATTTCTTTGGGCTTAGTTTTCAGAAGTATGATTTACTGTGTCTTGGTGAAGATTCTTCTGAATCATTTAGTTTGGGTTTATCTCAACTTTTGAGTATCTGCAGCTGCATTTTTGTTGTTGCTTTGCAGTTTATTGATCCATCCTTTTTCTTTCTATTCTTCAGAATGGGTAATTTTGATTGTTTTATTTTGCAGTTGCTGATTCTTTCTTCTCTCTTATCCACTGCTACTGAACTTGTTCGTTATATTTTCTTTAGTTTGGTAATTATATTTTCCAATTCTAGCATTTCCATTAAATTTAATAAAAATATATTTTCTACATATTTGCTAAGACTTTCTATTTTTTCCCTATAGCTTTTGGCTTTTGTTTTCTTTTTTACTTACTTCAAATGTTTTTGTAATGTTGACTAAAGAATTTTTAATGATAGGTGTATTCAAATGTCAAATGATCGTGATATCTTGGTGTTGACATCTATTGAGTCACACTATTCATTCAAATTGAGATATCTGGGTTCTTGGTATGATAAGTAATTTTCTATTAAAACCTGGACATCTTTGGTACTGTGTTATCAAACTGTGGATCTTATTTCAATATTTTGCTTCAGCTGGCTTCTTTGGACCTGTTCCATCATGGAAATGGAAGGGTCACACTTTGTCACTGCCAGTTGGGGTTAAAGTGTGGGTTTCTCACATGGTTCCCATGGACTCTCAAGGAAGCCTGGCAATTCTGGCTCACAACCATGACACAACTGGTGTTGCTCTCGTCAGGAAGGGCATAATTGCCTCATTATTGCTGCCACACCACCCATGCTACAACAGTGTGGGAGTGATCTTGTTACCAGTAGGTATTGGTGAAAGTCTTGGTCCTCCATTATACCTTCCTTGACACCACTCTAGTAGAAGTAATGGAACTGTTCATTACTGTAGGTGAGGATAGACATCTGGGCATCCCACATGGCTTCTAACTCCATGGGGCCCAGATAGCTTCATTGTTGAACATCAGAAACGAAAGTCTGTCAGCTGCACGCAGCCTTCCTTGACATGAACCCTAGATTTGGGACTGGGACGCTGCTGACAGCCTGCCACAGATGGAAGTCTATACTATTCATTCAGCTTTGGCTGGTGAGTGTGTGGACAGTCATATTTTGTCAATTTAGGACTGTGTTATCATTTTTCCTAGTTTCTTAGAAGTAATGCCCTACAAATGGTTAGAAGTACACAAGAACTTTAAAAAGCAATCCATAATCACAGAACCTGTAAACAAAACACACCATTTTCATTTTAACTTTTCCAACTCTTTCTCTTTGCACACATCAGCCTTTATATTATATTAGAAATTAGATGAGATTTTAATAATATTAATCCAGCATCAAGGTGCCTCCAATATTAAGAGGAACAGAGAATCACTCAGTAGGTCACCACCAAACTAGGTATCACTAGAAATCTATAGTAGCACAATTAAACATTCCAAATAATGACAGATTAGGAAGCCAGAATAGGAAGGAAAGAAGACTTACTTTTCATGTTGAAGGAAATAAATGCTCCTCTATCCTCAAACCCTGCATATGACTAGCAGGGTCATTTATCCAATATTGCATTCTCCTTACTCACATAACATTTTTTGGGGGGGTAACAGGGATGAACTCAGGGGTACACGATCACTGAGTCACATCCTCAGCCCTATTTTGTGTTTTATGTAGAGACAGGATCTCACTGAGTTGCTCAGCACCTCGCTGTTGCTGAGGTTGGCTTTGAACTCTCAGTTCTCCTATCTCAGCTTCCCAAAGTGATGGGATTACAGGCATGCACCTATATAACATTTTAACACATGTATTTTTACAAATTGACTCAACATTTTTCATAATGTAATATTAATGAATGTACTGTACTTTACTTCATAAATTTTTATATCTTCTATTATCAATTTAGTTTGTTATGAAATTTATTATATATTATCTAAAATAAACGTAATTGTGGCTAAATATTTTCCCCAATTTAAAATATTTTATTGTAATTGCTTGGAAGTGGATTTATTTAGTCAAAGAGTAAGAGGTTTATTATGAATTTTAAGAAAATTGCCAATTTCCTTTCACAAACATTGCATCATTGTGTATTTTCAAAAATAGTGGCTAAAAGCATACACACATATTTATACATAAGTATATATATACATAGAGATATAAATATATACCAACGTTGTCTTTTTTTAAAAAGCTAGGATATTTGTTAAGAAAACATCAAATGAATCTTATCTATATAAGCTTTTATTATAAGTAAGAATGCATAAGATCGTATGTATTTATTTTATCTTATTTCTATTTCTCTGAGTTATTCATTGCCTATTTCTATATTGTGATCATCATTTTTATTATATTTAATTGACACACAGGATCTTCATTTGCTGAATACTTATTGTAATTAAACTTCTGCCAAATAGCAGTCCTTCCTTTTCATTCTTTGATGTAACTCAAAAGTTCTAAAGACATTTTCTTATGCATAGGCATTTCACTTATTCTGTTGTGAGACTTATGCAATTTTTCCTTTGGTACTTCTTCCATTCCATGTGTGCATACAGAATTCTGCATATAGAGAGAAGCTAAATAATTACTGGTGTTTTCAAGTGTTTTATTATGTTAGTTTTGAAATTGAATACTTTGAAACAGTGGTTCAATTTGATATACATGATATGTATTTAATGACATAATTTAATATACAGTTTCACATATAATTTAAAGATAGTAAATTTAAAATGCAATTATTAAAAAGAGTAAGAGTTATTTACATTTTTCAAATTATTATCTAGCTTAGTAGAAAATAGCTAGAGTTTTAGTCTACTTTTGCTTTCAATCTATCACATTAGATTGCTTTGATCAAAGTATGTGAAAAATACCTGGTCTCAAAAACATATGTAGTTAGAAGTGTGGGGCATTTTCTTGGCCCTTTCAAAAATATTGAATATTTTCCTTTGATGCAATACCAGAACTTGATAAGGCAATTTCTTAAATATAAATTACACTGTGGTATCTGAAGCCATATCAATTAGTTTTTCATACTCTGGTACATTAAAATTTATTAATCTTTTTTATACTTTGAATGGATCCTTTGCTCATGCATGATTTTGGAACACAGTGAATTACTCATTTAGAAAATATCAGTCACTAAATTATGCAAGTCATCCAAGTTTTGACACAGTTAATTATACAATGTCAAAAAACCACATTGACTGCTATTACCACTGATGTCATCAGAAAAATTGTGAGGTCTTTGGACACTGTCAAGCTCATAGTAGTGGGCACAAGTTTTCCAAAATTCTCATTTTTGCTTGAAAGCTCAAATGTTATTATTGGCAAATTCACCGACACTTATTTTCCTTAATGTGACAGGCTCACTTTGCTTATTGAGCCTAGTTTGTCCATCAGTGGTTCTTTCAGTGGAATATGATGTTTTATGGAAAAGAAAAGGCAACAATTTCCACTCTCAACTCAACCACAGGTGCAATTTTCTTGAAAATCACCATTATACTTCCATATGATGCAGAATTTTTAACATATTTTTCTGGGTTTCTGTATTTTTATTTTATCTATTTTAGTTTTGCATGTGTATGTATTTTATGTTTTCCAATTTTTAAAACAGTGTATTGAAAAAGTCTTATTAAAAGATCAATATCAAATAAAATAATAGTTTTTATGGCTTCATTGAGTACATCTTAGAAGAATCTACCTTTTACTCTAGTAGCATATGCAGTGAAGAATACAGACTACTAGTACTGTTGGTGCACCAGTAGTTTTGTCTGCTATTACATTAAATCATCTTTATAATTATGATATTTTTAATCTTGCAAACTTATGAACATCAGAGACATCTAGACTGAGAGACAATAATTTGAGAAGTGTGGCTTTATACTATTTGGAATTTTTACTATAGTATTTTTATAAAAGATTGCATTTTATTTCAGAATATGTAACCACTTTTCCTACTTCCCCAAGTGATTTATAAAAAAAAATTTAAAAACTATTAAATATGTCTTTTTCTTTATCAATAATTGATCAAAATTCACTACTTTTCTATCACTATTGCACTTGATTACTTACCTTCTAATAAATCTCCTTTATAAAAATGTCCAAAGTGTTTCTTTAAAGTTTAGTCACCTAGGTAAAATTGTTTTCTCATGACCACAAAACAAAACAGGACAAAACATATCTATTGCAGTTGAATAAAATCGATTTTTATATAGGGAAAAATTAACCCACATAGTTGGTCAAGTGCATGAGTTTCTTTGCTAACCTTTTAAGTATAAATATATCTAAAAATTAACTTGAAGATAATTTAAAATTTTGTGATCTTTGGTCCTTACCTGGGGTGATTGCTTTCCTGGCATCACATAGGAGTATGTCATTATATGTCTTAATAAGTAGCTGTAGCTTTCAACAAACAATTATTACCTCTGTCATACTACTATTATTATTTGAATTCCTCATTGTTATTGTTAGGGTTATGATTACTTCTTTTAACTCTCTATTGCTGGTATACAGTAAAGTCTTTTTGTTTCTGTTATTTTAGATGCACATTGTATTTCAGTCATGGAATTGAACAGTTTTACAAAATTTTCCACTTGGTTTTACTGAATTTATAAGAATACACTTAAGTCTCATACATAATGATAATTCTGTTATTTTAGAAAATTTATTATAGAAAAAAATATAATTTGTTAGTTACTTGTTTCATGTCCTATTTCATTTTTTAAAGCCTATAACAGTTTTAAGCAAAATGGTGTTTTTTGTCATATTCCTGGGGAAACCTCTAGTATTTAATCAGTAACTATAAAATTGGTAGTAAATTTAAAAAAAAATCTTTATTTTACCAAGAAAGAAACTTCAGTCTAAATGTGTAGATTTATATTATGTTTAAACATAAATAATGAAAAGGGAGTGGAGCATATTTGTATGTAGTCTGGGTCAAACTTTATACTTTGAAGATAAAGAATTCCCTATATAACCAAGAATAAAATAATGATATTAACATTAGGTTGGCTTCAAACTTTTCCTATGAAATACAATCTTAGGACAAAGAGCTGCATTCACAAAACTGTGAGGAAAAATCCTATACCTAGCTCAATGACAGCTTATGCCATTAACAATGTCTTCCAAATGCATTCACTATATTTTAAATGTCTTCCTTCTAAAACTTAAAAAAAAAAACTTTTAACTTCATGAAATAAGCTTATTTCGGTGTAATGCTACTTCTTTGAAATTTCAGAGTAGAATTCTTTGAACTGTAAACTCTTTTCATCTTTCTGGAATTTTTCACTGTTTACACATCTTTGTAGATCTGTTTGCCTTGTAGTGACTTACAGTGAAATAGAAGCTGAATTCATTTCTTGTATGCGATTCTACTAAAATCTTTCACCTACTTGATTCAGATCAAAAGGGAATATTTAGTCAAATATTGATGTGGAAGCAGCTGTAGAACAGCAGGAACAGTTCCTAAAGAGGGTCTAACCCTGGACTGAGTACAGTCCCTATAGAAAACAATATGAGATTTCCTTTTCAAATTGCAAGCAAGATTATGATTTGATACTATTCTTCTGAATATACACCCAAAGGAATTGAAATCTGGATCTTAAAAAGGTATTCACACTCTGATCTTCACTGAAGCATTATTTACTACAGCCAAGATGTGGAAACAACCTAAGTGTTTACTGATGGACAAATAGATTAAAAATGAGAGGTATATATACAATGGCATATTACTCAGGTTTTCAAAATAAGAAAATCCTACCAGTTATAATGACATAGATGAACCTGCAGGACATTATGCTAAGTAAAATAAGCTAGACATAAAACCATAAATACATGATCTCACTTATATGTTGAAAATAAAATAGTCAAACATAGGAATATAGGGGGAGGGAAAATGAAGAGATGTTGGGCAAAAGCTACAAAGTTTCAGTTATAAAAAAATAAATACACTTTGGAAAACTATTGTATATAAGGAAAGAATAAAGAAAAGCAGAGCAAAATTAAATTTATACTTTCCTATGGTGTTAGTGAAAACTGCTAGATGCAAGGAAGCTTGAAGAACTAGATTTCCATGAGAAATTAGCCTTTCCCAGGGATGCTGGAATCCATTCAGCATTCATACTGGTGACCAGTGAATGCTTGGGCTGGGCTCAGTTTGGCAGATTATGGGGTTTACCAAAGATAGACCAAGCAGTAGATTACAGTGTGGCTGTGGGGATGGGCTGTCCCCTGGAAGAAGCCCAAACAAAAACTAATCATATCCTTACAATTCTCTCTCCAACAAACACACATATTCTAAAATTCTGCTGAGAAAGTACCTGTGAAAAGTCAAAGAATCTAGAAAGAAATTAGACATTTCCTCAAATTCTTATAGTTTTCAGGTTCAAACTCCCTAATTCAAAGGAATCTAATTCAAAGGAAAGCAAAATTTCCTGACATTAATACTTAATCTTCACCCTAAATATTAACAAGATAATAGCAACATTTGAAGCCAGGGACTGAGCTAAATACAGGTGTGCTCCAGGAGATTAAAAAAAAAGAACCCATTTTTAAAAACATGATAGCCCAAGCAGAGTATACACCTGTAATCCTAGTGACTTAGGAGGTGCAGGCAGGAGTTGCTAAGGGCAGTCTTAGCAACTTATGGATGAGTGGCTGGTGATATAGCTCAGTGGTAGAGTGCCCTGGGTTCAATTCTCAGTACTGAAAAAAAAAAAAAAGGTTGCCCAGCTCAGCTTTCAGCTTAACTCTAGAATGAACAGCTTCTCACCCTAAGTGCCAGAAAACAATGATAAAAAAATAAATAAAAAAAATAAACAAAACAAAATGCTTACTTCAATCTCTACAGTTACTTGATATACAACAAAAATTCTGAAACACACAAAGAAGCTTGAAAATATGATCAACAAATAAAACACAGAATAGATGCTCCTCAAGTAGGGTGGGATTAAAACATAATAAACCCCTCATAATTTGAAAATTTCATGTCAAAAATGCATTTAATACCCCTCACCACCTGAACATCATAGGCCATCTTAAAAGTACTCAGCCCATCTTGCCCATCTTAAAAGTACTCAGAACACTAAGATTAGTCTACAGTTTGAAAAATCATTTAACAAAAGTCCATTTTATAACAAAATGTTGAACATCCCCACGTATATACAAAGATGGGACTTTTGCACACACAATGGGATGGGAAAACACAACACACAATATCAAAAAATGAAAAACAAAAAAATCGGGACACAGAGTACACTGTAGCGTGTCCATGATTTATCATCCTAGTCACATTGCTGCTTGAGAGTTGCTACCCAGGATCACAAGAGAGTATCATAGCCCATATCACTAGTCTGGAAAAACACCAAAGCGCAACACTAAGGTATGATCTCTACTACTTGTGTCTTGCTTCACACCATCATAAAGTCAAAAGATTATTCAATTGAACCATCAGAAGTTAAGCAAAGCTTGTAAATAGAATCAGAAAATAGGAACCCAGATTTCCATCAACAAAACAAATTTTAAAGTCATCATTTAAGTCCAGAGGTAGAGATTAGTGGTAAAGTATTTGCATAGCATGTGTAAGTCTCTGGCTTCAATGCTCAGTACTGAAGAAAGAAATGAAGGAATGAAGAGAGAGAGAGAGACAGAGAAACAGAGAGGAAGGAAGGAAGGAAGGAAGGAAGGAAGGAAGGAAGGAAGGAAGGAAGGAAGGCAGGAAAGAAGGAAGGAAGGGAGGGAGGCAGGGAGGGAGGGAAGAAAGATAAAGAGGCAAGAAGCAAAGGAAGATAAGGAGGGAGGGAGGCAGGGAAAAATTCATAATGTTAGAATAGAATACTAATAACACTAAAAGGAAAAAAATCAGTATACATTTAAAAACCTTAATATACCTCAGAAACATTTTACTGAGCAAAAAAGAAAAGTTAAAAAGCCAAAGAGATGAATACATGCTGTATGATTTCACCCGTGTACAGTTTTAGAATAGAGGAATCTATCTTTTGGTGCTAGAAGTAAAGATAGTACACACCTCATTTAGCAGTTGAGGATAGGCTAACTAGAAAGTGATATGAAAGAACTTTCTGGAGTCGTGTAAATATATATTTTGCTTGGGATGTGGTTATAGAAATGTATACATTTGTCAAAACTGATTGAAATGGGTACTTAATAGAATTCCATTTTACAGTTTTAAAATACAATTTCAAATTCTAAAAATGTAAAATAAATAATATAGATAACAAATAAAATTTAAAAGCCAATGCCAATAAAATGGATTTAGAAAACCAGAGGATAACACGAGGAAAAACAGTTCAGATAGAGTGGCTCTGGGATTTGTACTATCAAGTTATTAAAGTCAAGTCCCAAATTATTGTGAAAGCTGTGCTTTAGATCTGTCAGTTCCTACTTAAAATACTACCTTGGGTCTTCAAGCAAACACTTGCTTGACACTATCTGCATTCTCATGGGCATGCTCTGGTTCTGAGACATCTTTTCCCATTCTCCTCATATCCTGGGTCTAGGGGTGGCCTCTCATCTGAACAGCCATTTTTCTGCACTCTTATAGACCCTCCAATCATTCTTCCCAAGGATCTCTCTCTTGTTTTACATGTGATAAATTTTATTTTTCCAATGTTCTATTTTCAGAACCCTACAATAAAACAAGAAGTTAACAACGTGAACACTTCTATCAACTTTCTTTAGTTGACGTTTTATGATTAGTTGAAAGAAGACAGTTCAAAGAATGACAAAGACAATGGTAAGAAAGGGATTGAAGGAATGCAGATGGAGAACAGAAGGAAATTTTTTGCTGACTTAGTTTTTGGCTCCATTGATAAAACAAGAGGGGTAACAGAATGGGCACTTCCAGGTATCATGAACCCAGAAGTTGGCAAATGTTTTAATACCAAAGTTGTTAGAAATTTTAGTAGCAAGTCACAGAATACAACTCACCAGGTTAAGGAGAAATAAATTTATTGTCATTATGAGTTCATGGAATTATTGGAAGGTTGTAGAAACAAAGTCAAGTCTAACACCACAGGATGGGGAAACTGCCACTTCGTTCAAACCAGTCCAGAACCATACTTCCTCTGCCATTTTTCAGATTGGCCTGCACCCCTGCCTGTTTCCTCCTGCAATTCACCTCTGATTAAGAATCCTAGATGTGTGTTCCTTACTGATAGAAACTCAATCACAAGATTACATTCCATTTGCCAGGTAACCTATGAAGTAGATTTTCACTTCTTTTAAAAAAATTTGACCTTGAACTGTGAGGCTGTGTAATGTGTCAAAATACTATCCAGAGAGCATATTCAAAAGTCTTTGGGAAGACAGATGTTTACTACAAATATTTCACCTTGCATGCCTGCAATATCCTATTTCCCTGAAGATAAAGAAAGAGTAGCTCTGAAAACTAAGTAATGTGTCAAAGATCACACAATGCTATGACAAATGAGACAAAATTTGAATTTAGGTCTGTTTATCTCAAAAGTTTGTTCTCTTTGTGTTGCTTTTCAGCCTAAGATGAGGTACCAGGACACAATTCTGTGAGAAGATCCTAAGCATCTCATTCTGGCCTTAAACTTCTTTTGGGTTTCATCTACTACATTTTGTTTTTGTTTTTGTCTTTTAAGCTGATTTCTTAATTTAAAAGAACCAGATGATGACTATTGAGGACATTTCTTACATTCTAGTGATAAGGGTCGCAACAATTAACAGAACTCACTTCAAGTCTAAACTAAGTTAAGGTTCTTTTAATTCATTTCACTGTTGAGAGTTTGAATTATTTTATTTCTGAAGTAGAGAAATCGATGTCCATTTCTTAGACAAACAATTTGAGATATGATAATAATTGACCTTGTTGTATCACTAGAATCCATTAAATTTTCCTCAATTTTAACTCCAGGGTTAGGAAAAACACACTTTGATATTTTTTATAATGACTAATAAGATTTTATTTAGACCCAGAGTAAGGAATTATTCATGATGCTCTTTTAATTTTATACTGGTGCTTGGTATCTCAAGCATATTCTGTTACCTAAAAAATGTTTCTATTATTACAGTGGTTGGAAAAACGTACTAAATTATTTACTTAGAATCTCCTCACAAGTCATTGTGAAATATTCATGCATTAAAGAATCTCAGGATTTTCCTAATCATTTACTTTTCCGCAGTTTGGTATAAGTTCATACTAGATGAAGTAAAATATAAAAAGAAAGATGGAGCAGGATTTTGAACTTTGGGATAACTTTACATCTTATCTATTTATGCTGTGTGATATCTATAAAGAACGAGAAAAGGGACTAGAGTTAAGTCAGAAGATGGAATTTATTACATAGTCATGCCACATATGTTCCTTTGAATAAATTCCCAAATGTGTAAAGGGTTCCTCATCTAGTAAATGAATTGGATAAAACTATTCTCACTGGAAAGTTGGAAAGAGCAAAAGTGATTGTTCATCTGAAAATAGTTCCTGGAATATAGAAAAAATTGCACAACAAATTATATGCTTTTGGTGTTTTCTCCTATATGATTAGTTTCTCCTGTTCTACTGGATCTTGGAGAAAAAGAGGAAAGGAAGGAAAGAGAAATGTATGGAGGAAGGAAAACAAAGGCCACACAATAGGAAAAGTATTGTACAATTTTTCAAATATTTGTCTTAGCCTGTCAACAATCAAAAGTTGACTCTCTAGTGTACCTTCCTTCCCTACCTTACGAAACAAATCATTAGTTCATGCCAAAATATTAATCAGGATTAATATCATCTCTCTCATGTAATTAACTAGTATATTTTTAAAAATTGCTGTGCCTTAAATCATTTCTTTATCCAGTGTTTTCAACTTCGGTACAACGTAGAAAGATCTGGGGAATCTTAAAAACATCCTCATGCCCAGGTTGTATGCATAACAAATCAGAACAACTGAGTGTGGTGGCCAGCCTCCTGGTGATTCTAAGGCACAGCAAAGATTGGGAAACACTGTCTTAACTTAGTGAGAGTTTCCCTTAGCAAAGAAAAGACAATGGTCTGTGTCTCTTATTTTCTTCTAGAAAGCTCAGTTCTTGGATGTATTCTTGATGTTCAAATAGGAACCAGTCTCCCTCTTCTGGAAAGCACAGAATCCACACAGAATAGACCCTCTATATCACAAAAATGGGTCTCTGGGCACATTTTGTGAGCTCCTGCCTGTGGGCCTAACTTCCCATTGGATTCTCTGGGTGGAGTGTCCTTCTTTCAACCTGCCCCCATCACATTCATATCCATCTTTTAAAACCTTGTACAAATAGTACTTATATTTGGATGTCTTCCTTCCCTATCACAATTGATCTGACTTTATTTCATGCTCCCATTAATCTTTCTCTTGTCCCTCATTTATCAGAATCTGGTACCCATCAGTAATTTGGATAGGTCACCTTCTCTGGACTGTAATTTAATCATCTGTTAAATGAGGGGGCTGGAACTTAGCGATGCAAGACTCTGCTCTTCTCTGGCTCTAAATTGCTGAGAGTCCTTTACATCCTGCACACTCTCCTAGGAAATATTTTGTCATCACCATGCTCTTTGACTTGTCACAACACACCAATTGTCAGCTGATAATTGCCTTTTAGTTTCTGAGCTGTCTGGAGTAGAAAAAAATATATACATATAGTTTGCTTTTTCTTGAAAAATAACAACAGTAATTATAATACTAATATTAATATTTATATTACATTTAGTACATGCACACACATGCACCTGCACAAATAGATATACATATAGATACACACATTCATGTGTTTCCAATATATGCCCTGCTTTGCAATTCGCCTGTGTGTATGTGTGTGTGCATATGTGTGTGTTTATAATATCTACACACTATATGTATCAATATAGCAATCCATGTGGAATTTTCAGTTTTTCAATTTACTCATTTCAATAACATACAAGATAAGGTATGCAAGTGAGCATTGTACCATCTTGCAGATAAACAAAGATTTTAAGACGTCAAATGTTTTGTCCAAGGTCTGATATTATTAACGTTTTGAGGCTTTGTCTATGATAGATTAGAATGGATGTCTTCTGCTTCCTTAGTTCAGGGTCTTTCTGTTCCACCAGAAATGACTCTGTATTTATAATATTATAAGAGAATTAATGAGTCATTCCGATTCTGCGGTCTCCCATACTCCATATTGTCTGTGGTGTTTCCTGGCTCTGCTTACATGTGACCAGCTAGAAGAAACTAAAGTCATTTGCTATCTTTGTGACCTCCATTTACTAATGAATGTCTGAGCCAGGGAAAAGTGTCCTTCAGTTTTTTTAATTTTTTTTTCTGACAAATCAAGCATATCTGACACTAACTATTCTTCTCTGTCAGGCATTTCACAGTCTTGTGCCTTGGGAATTTAAATTCTGTCATTCCTCAACAGTCTCCCAGCAGGGCACTTTATTTTCAAATCGATAGTATTGTAGATGTTTCCTAAAAGGTGAGTGAGTAAGTGCTGCTAAGTGGAGTATGTAGAAGAGGAAGAGATAACCCTTTGAACAACCTATTACACTAGCGGTGGGTTGTTGCCCTTCTGGTGCTACCTAACACTCATCCTTTTTATTCAGCAAAGGAAGAAACCAAGGCCTCAGGAGTCAAATGCACAGCCATAAGATCAGAAATGGTGGAGTCTGGACATTGACTCATACTTTCTGGGAGTCAAGCCAATGCCACCTCATTCTAATGATGAAGAATTTTTCCCCCCGACTTTGTTTTTTCTGGCTTATCACTAAGTCTTTACAAGCAGATAAATGGACAATTATCCATCCAAGTTAAAGCCCAAATGATACCCAAATCAAGAAACATCAGGTTCAGCTACTGTTTTTTATAAATTTTATAAGTTTTTATAATTTTATAAATTTTATAAAGGTGCCATTTTATACTTTCCTTATTTTTCTTTATTAAGCTTTAATGAGGCTAACCAGTAAGTATAAGTGCTTAGGCATTACCTAAATATTTACTTTTAAATAAAGATAAGGTAGGAAGGCACGAGGATAAAGGGGTTGGATAAGGGATACTTGATCTTCATAAGCCCTGTCAGGCACTCTGGAGCTAAGACATACCAGGAGGTGGAGTGCATTTTAGGATTTAAGAGGTGCCCCATGCCCCACTTGGAATGCTTTTCCATTTTTCCAAGAAGTCCTGCTTTATTTGCTCCATTTTTGAGGTTAAAACATTCAAGTCTCTTTTTCACTCCAATGAGAAAATGAATAGTGATCATACACAGATATGACTCAAGCATAAAATTATATCTACATATGAAGTATTTGTATTTTATTACAAACTTTTAAAAATTAGTCATGACATAGTCCTCTGTTTGCTCATGCTTTAGATTAAAATGCCATAGGAAAGGCACATTGATTGATAAAAGAGGATGATTGAAATTTGAAGAATTTTCTTGAAGGGAATGTCCAGTACTGGAAAGAGGACAGAATATATTAAAGTGCTCTAAATGTTGCTACGCATCCAAATGTGTTATGGGAGAATGTGGATTTGAAAGGAAATAGGCTTTAATTAATAAAGTGGCAATTTTTTTATTGTTGTTGCTAAGGAATTAGTTTGAGACTCAAAATAATAGATCAAGGGTCAAGTGTTTCCACTCATCTACAAAAGCTAGAGAAAAATGAGGAAAAAAAACAGATAGGTGGATTCCATGAATACAGAGGAAAGATCAGTAAAGTCAAGGAAGGAGATTGAGGTGAGGGAGGAGGGATAGGAAAAGGGAGAAAATGAGTAATGAAACTGACAAAATTATACTATGTACGTATATGAGTATACCATAGTGCATTCCACCTTTGTGTGTATCTATAAGGTACCAGTTAAAACAACAACAACAAAAAAAAAACTATAAACAAGTAGAAAGAAGGCTGGTAGAGGAAGGGGAACAAAGGGAGGGAAGGGGGAACAAAAGAGAAAGCACTGGAAGCTGAAATGGAGCTAAATATTTTTCATGCATTGTGATTATGTCAAAATGAATACCACTATTATGCATAACTATGATGCACTAATAAAACAGTTTTAAAAATCAAATAAAAATTGCTACAGGAATTTATGTTGGAATGATCATCTCTGACTTTTGTGAATGATCACTTCTGACTTTTGTGATATAGAAATTTATGATGATAAAATCAGCTAATATTGCCAAGCATTTTATAGACTTTATTGTTATCACAACTAAATGAGGTAAATTTTTATGAGGTAAATCTTATTATTAAAAAGGTAGTATGTACAGTGGTTAAAGTTGTGGAGACAGACTGTCTGAATTTGAATCCTAGCCACTTACTAGCATGGCTTTTGGCAATTTATTAAACTGGTTTTCTCTTTTTTCATCTATAGAAAAGAAATAATAATTATTTTGTATAGTTGTTGTAGTGACAAAATATGTTAGTAAAGTACTTAGAACCATTAAAAAAAATCAGGGAGGACCTTGTAGGCTGACACTGTCCTGACCAAAATTCCAATATATCATCAACAATAAAACATACTAATTTCATTTTCACTGAGAAGATCATAACATTCTTTTTTTTTTTTAGTATTCTTCCAAAAAAGGTGCAACCTCAATCTAATCATGAGAAAACTTCAGATAAAGATTGACAACATTCTGCAAAATAACTGACCATTACTCTTCAGAAATGTCAGGTCATGAAAGACCAAGAAAGACTGACAAACTATCACAGATTGTAAGAGAACAAGAATACATAAAAACTAAATAGAATGTGGAGTCTCAGATTGTATTATAGAATATAAAATGGATATTAGTAGGAAACTAATTTTTTAAAATTTGAGTAACGTCTATAGTTTTGTGAAGGGTAGAAGAAGTTTAATTGGAATTTTGGAAGAAAAGAAAATTGAAAGCAAGAAATATTTGAAGAGAAAATGAAGGAGCGTATCCCAGAACTGATAATGGAAACCAAAGCACAGATTCAAAAGGCCAGTAAATCCCAACCGGGGTTTCAAGGGACTGAAGGTTCATGTCCCTCCAAAATCCGTATGTTGAAATCCCAAGCCCAAGGTGATGGTATGGGGCCTCTGGGATGTGAATAGTTCATGGGCATTGAGTCCTCATGCATGGGATTAGTGCCCTTATAAAAAAGGCCTCAGGGACCCATGCCTTCCCCTGTCCACCATGCAAGGATACAAGAAAGCAAGGATCATCTATGCACCAGGGAAAAGGCCCTCACCAGACATAGGCACCTTGATCTTGGACTCTGCAACCTCTAGAACTGTGAGAAATAAATCAGTTGTTTACAAGTCACCTTGTTTATGGTATTTTCTCCTATAAGCCCAAATGGATTAAGACAGGATTAAACAAAGAAAGAAAAAAAATTAAAGCCATTGTGAATCTTAGTGAAATTTAAGAAAACCAAAGAATATGAGATCTTAAAATATAGAGGCTGCACAAAAGAAGAAATAGATTACCTTCAAAGTACTGATGAAGAGACTCACAGAGAATTTCTCAATATTAAGTATGTATATCCTACAGTATTTTAAAAGAATTTTAAATGACAAAAATTACATAAACATTCAAGGTGTATAATGTGATAATTTGATATACACTGTTAGTGATCACCACAATCAAGTTAATTAATATATCACCCCAAAGTTACCATTTTTGTCCTTCTGATTATAGTATGTAAAACCTCTTATCAAGTTTGAAATAAACAGCACATGGTTTTAATTATAATCCCCAAGCTATATATTTAGTCTCTAGAACTTGCTCGTCTGAAAACAGGATATTTCTATTCTTTGACCAACATCTCCCCATTTCTGCACCTTGAAAACCATCTATTCATTGCTTCTACAAATTTGACTTTTTTTAGATTCCACATAACTATTAATGATAAAGATCTCAAATCATAGGGATTTAAACCATTCACTATTTGATGATATCACATACTTTGGGTATATTAGAAGTGGGAATTTATATTGCATAGTTTTTGTGTTAATAATGACAATCTGCTATTTGTTGCATCAAAGGAAGCCACTGAGCGCTATTTTTCTCTGTGTTGGCAGGTCTATGAGATCGAGTTGACTCCTCTCACACTCTCTGTTCTTCTCAGATAGGAGCAGAACTGGAAAAATGAGCTCAGTCAGACCACACATCTTTCCATGTCATCCTTGGCTCATTCCTGTGGTCTCTGCAGAGTAAGCATATGTCACTCATGTCATCTAGGGCTCTCAGAGATCATAACAGAAGCTTCCTGTTGTCTTAAATGCCTAGAATTTACATTGTACCATTTCTTTATACACTGTCGAACATAATTGTCAGCATAGAGTCAAGAAAGAAAAGAAACTCCACCTTCCCATAGTAGGAATGTGAGAATCAGCAGTTGCCTTTATTCTGCCACAGACTTTTGGCAGAAGCCATTTGATTTCAAATGGAAAGTCAGAGCTGTAAAAAGGAATAATGAACAAGAAAATATCATAATATCTGAGTAAATTTAGATTAAATATTCACAATATGAAACATTAATAGTGTTCTCAAGCACATAAAAAAGAGAAAATGAAGATATACAACAGAAAGAATATATAAGCAAAGAGATGAAAAAATGTAAAATATTTTGAAGGTCAGCACTATTCGAAAGAAAGATGTTGATTAATTGCAGATTTTCATTAGTAAAGATTTTATACAAAAATTTTTGAGGTAACTCCTAAAGTACTAGAAGCAATTTATATAGTTCTCAATCAAAAATACTGAATGAGAAAGCTCCTGCCAAAAGGAAGAAAACACAGAAAATAGCAAAAGTGAGAAAAGCACAAATCAGAAAATAATGTGGAAAAACAAATTCAGCTATATCCATCATTATAATGAATGTAAATGAACAGGTTCTGTTACTTTTAGAAATCTAACTATATATCATTCATAAGAAACACAACTAATAAACACATAATAAAAACGGTTAAATATAGGCAAATTGCAATTTTATTTACTTGTAATGACATCATACAGACAAAAAAGTGTACTTTATAAAAAGATACAATTAATTTTAATGACAAATATAAAATCTTTAGGAAAAAATCTAGTAAAATATGTACAAAGTAATTATAGGAATCACTGTGAATTTTTAAAGACTTTAAAGAAGAACTAAATAATTTGAGAGCTTTATCATGCTCTTACAATGCAAGTTTCAATACAGTAATGGTATGATTCTCCCAAATTAATTTAAAAATTCAATATAGTCTCTACAAAAATCCCAAAAGATTTGTTCTTATTTATCTATCTTCTCAGGTGATCCTAAAACTTAAATGAAAGATCAAAGGACCAGTATTCCTGAAAAAGAAAGAAAGCTAATGGTTCAAAAGTTACCCTTCCAAATATTACAACTTGTAATTCATTAGTAGTCACTACAATATGGCACAATCACAAAGAAAGGCAAACAAAAACAAACAACAACAACCAAAAACCACTGCCAAAAGTGTCCAGTAACAGTCCCACCATATATGGAAACCTGATTTGTAAGTGTCAGGCAACAATAGGCAGCTGTGGAGCTACTTGTGCTATGGGGTGAAAGGATCCAGGTGGTCTGAACAGTCCTCAGGCCTCACTTCACCACTGGCTGGGCCTAAGATGGGGCTAGGGAATTTTGCATGCTCCTCAATACAGTCCTCCAACTCTGCTCCCTAATATTTATGCCCTCAGTATCAGTCAGGGACCAGTTAGTGAAGCAAAAACTACACTAGATGTTGACAAAGAAAATAAATTTAATACAAAGACATGCTTACAAAGATACCAGAAGAATTGAAAGAGTCCACTTCTAAATTTGTGATTCTCCCACAAAAAAAATCAGCATTGTCTATCATAGTGAATGGTACCTACTTATCAGCTGCTCAAGCCCAAATCCTGAGATTCATCCTTGCCTTCCTCTCTTTCTTTCATTCTTCACATCATATCTATCAGCAAAAATCTGTTGGCTCCACCTTAAACATTTGTCAGGAATCCCAGCAATCCTCACCACATTCTCTGCTACCATCGCCCCATGATCTAAGTGTTTGCCTTCTCACACATTGCATGTTTTCTCTTCCTCTGCCCCTGCCCACTTACAGGGTGCTCTCAACACGGCAGCCAGAAAGACTATGGTGTACATGAGTGCTGTCCACAAGATACTTCTGATTCTCCAGCCAGCATGAGATAAGGTTGTACCCACCTACCTTCTCATGGCCTAAGTGGCCCTAGCATTTATGTTGGCCAGTGGAATGTGAATGGAAGAAATGGGATCACTTCCAGAAGAATGGAAGTTCTAATAGCTGGCACATGTTTGGCTGGTGTCTCTCTCTCTCTCTTTCTCTCTCTCTCTCTCTCTCTCTCTCTCTCTCTCTCTCTCTCTCTCTCTCTCTCTCTCTCTCCTCTTCTCTCTCTCTCCTATAGGACTTGGGGAGAAATTTTCAATGAACACGTAGCAGGAAGAAAAAGTAAAAGGTTTATGGCTTCAGAGCATTGAGCTTTAGTAGTTACTTTTTACCAAGATGCAACATATGTTAATTAATACTGTGATCCTTTGAAAATGTAAGTCAGATTATGTCATCCTTTAAAGGCTCCCTGTCCAATATATGTGGCCCTTTAGTTCACTTGGTGAACTCATCTGCTATCTTCTGCCTCAGGGAATGCTTCTCCTGCACGTGTTCACAGGATAACTCCTTCACTGGCTTCCAGTCTTTACTGGAATGCTACCTTCTTGGTCAAGCATGTCCTGATCATACTATTTTTTTTAATGCAATCCCAGCCCCATGTTTCCTATTCCCCTTTTCATTTTCGTATTCTTATAAATTTTACTTTTGTTTGTCTGTTTTATTTGATATTATCTTTCCCAACTAAAATGAAAGTTCCAGTAAAATAGGATTTCAGTCTAGCTTATTTCTTCTGAACCCCATCCTGTATTACAGAGCCAGGCATATATTAACCACTCAATGAATATTAGCTGAATAAGTGGATAGCAGAGGCAGCACTGAAGGTAAGGGAAGAAACACAGGTTTATAATAAATTATACCAGGTCCAGTGATTGGTTATATGTAATAAAAGATGAAATTGACTCCATACTTCATATCACATACAAAAAAAATTCCAACAGATAAAAAATAAATAAATATGAAAGGCCAAAAAATTCAAATTTAGAAGTGAATATCAAAGGTATTTTGTGGACCAGAGGAAATTTTCATAAATAATAAACAGAAGGACAGAGCATACATTACTTTAGAGATTATCTACCACAAAATAATAAGTTCTGTTCATCAAACACAAAAACTTAAGAAGATAAGTAAAAAATAGGAAGAAATATTTTCATTATATATAATGCCAAACTATTAAGAATAAGACAAACAACTATATGGAAAAATAGTTAAATAGAAAGTACTTCACTAAAGGGGAAATACAAACATGCAAAGATGTGCTCCTCTTCATAAGCAATCAGGCAAATGTAAATTAAAACACAGTATTCCATCTCACATATTCCAGATGCACAAAAATTTCAGTGTCTAAAAATACCAAGCACCAGTAAGAGTCTAAAAGACCTAAACTACTCTGCAAACCCTTCAAAAAATAAATATGGCCATATTTAGCAATTTTGAAAATGTAAATATCTATGACCCCCCCAATTCCATATATACACCAAATAATATATGAATACTTTGTATAACTACATAAATACATAATGAAAATCTATTGATATCTATCTATATTCCTAAAGAAACTCTTACACATATACAATGAGAGATATTTGTGGAAACATACATAGATAAGATTATTTACTGCAAACAGGGCTGGAGATGCAGTGGTAGAAGACTTGCCTAGCATGCATGAGGCCCTGGGTTCAATCCCTAGTACCAAAAACAAAACAAAAAACAAAAAACTACAAAGAACAGGAGCAATCCCAATAGCCATTGAATGGAAATGATTTTAGCATGTTCATATAATGGAATCATGTACAGCAAAGAAAACAAATAAATTATATCCATAAGTGTCAATGAGGCTAAATATTGCAAATATGCTGTATTAGTCAACTTTTTATTACTGTAGTGATTACCTGACATAACCAACTAACAGCAAGTTAGTTTTTGGCTCATGGTTTTAGAGATTTTAGTCCATGATTGGTTGGTCCTTGCTTTGGGGCAGGCAGCACATCCTAGTGAAAGCTCGTGGCAGAGCAAAACTGCCTACCTCATGAACAGGAAGCAAAAGAGAAGAAGAGGAAGGAGCTGTGGTCCCACTATCCCCACAGAGGGTGAAAGCATGTCCCCAATTACTCAAAGACCTCTCACTAGGCTCCCACCTCCAATGTTGAGGACCAAGCATTTACCACATGGACCTTTAGGGAACCTTAATATCTAAACTATAGTAATATGCTATAAAGGAGAGCAAGTAAATACCAATAATTCCACACAGTATACTTAGAGTTTCACACAATGCAAAAACATTGAAGTAAAAATACATCGTTTAAACCCAAAACTGAACTGAATATAGTGGTTACTTTTGGTGGAGGGCGGGGGGAGGGTGCCAGGGATTAAACCCAGGGGTGCTTAACCACTGAGCAACATTCCTAGCTCGTTTTATGTTTTATTTTGAGACAGGATCTCACTAAATTGCTTAGGGCCTTGCTAAATTGCTGAGACTGGCCTTGAAATTGTGATCCTTCTACCTCAGCCTCCCAAAGTGCTGGGATTACAGGCATGTGCCAGTGCACCCAGCTAGTAGAAGAAATTAGAATGATATCTGGATGGAGCAGCCTGAAAATCTCAAAGGAAATGTTTTTGTTTATTCCTTTTTGCTCCGTAATATGGGTAACTGTGACATGAGTCTCTTGTTACTTCTTTTAATCTCTCTATATTTTTTAAAAATTCCTTCATATCTACTCAACATATAATAAAAACATGTTTAAATACTCTTTCAATGAAACTTTGAGAGAATCCTGAGATTATTTGCCATGATGACAAACATAAAGCCTTTTGATTTTCTTATTGTATTGTCTCTCTTTGGGCAGCTTGAAACTGTGCCACTCAGCATCATAAACTGCAAGTAAAGGCCTTTTGAGAAAGGTAACAAATCAGAAATGCAAAACGCCACCCCTGATTAATTTATGAAAATGAAGTTTTCAGCCTACAAGAACCAGGGGCAAAACAAAACAATAACTCACCAGGGGGCTGTGAGCCCTGAAGTGTGGGCTTGGCCATGTGTAACTATTTATCCCATTGGGTCTCAAATCTGAATGATATCAATCATGCTGCTTGCCAGGGCGCCAACTGAATATAAATTGGCCTTTCTGGGCATCAATAGGCCTCTTTCTGCCAAGTGATTTGATAGTTCTTTTATTTTAAAACACTTAGGATGGATTATAGAATGAAAGCACACACTTTGGAGTCATTTAGAAAAATCAATTCAAGCCACACTTAAGGACAAAGAAAAATCCTTCTGTTGTTTCCAGTGACATATCTTACTCAATAAAACAGTCCCATGGAGATGGAAATACTTATACAAAGTAAATTTAGACATCAATGTGGTTGCTAACACATGCATCCCAACTTAATCTTTGCAGACTGTGGACCTCCACATTTACTCCAGCAATGCTGGAAGTGCTCAAAATCCTTTTGGAATTCCTATGTCCAAGTAGGTCCTGAAAGCCTTGAATAGATTTTTACAATTTAGAGGTGGATTCTTCTGATTTTTAGGAAATGCCCAAAGTGTTTTGGAGTGTTTCAGAGAACGAAGTGAGTCTTCAAGGGCAACAGGGCCCGATTTGGCTCACATATAGAGATAGCTCGGAGGAGAAATCTGTTTTCTCTAGGTGATTCATAAAGTGTCAATTCTGCATGGCAGGGCAGAAAGTTAGACTTCAGAGTCAGGTCTTGCTGGTAATCCTGGCTCTGCCACTTGCTACTCTTAAAAGAACAGGAAAGCTATTGAACTTCTCTAAATCTCAAATAACTCTCCTGGTCTAAGTAGGGGCAGCGGAGAGTGAAACTGAAGAGGCAAATGGACATTTTTCCCTAAGCACAGCCTGTGCTGGTCTGAGTGAACCACAACACTTTCCCTGAGCTTCACACTAAAAGGAGAGTCACCAGTGGGGAAAGAAAGAACTGTCAGCAATGGTACCTGCTCTGGGGAATTCTTGAATCCTTTATGGACTAGAGTTTATTCTAGAAACAAAAATTTTGTTTCCATCTATCTACTGTATCCAGCCTGAATCTCTGCTACCAAGTCATTCCTAGTAGCAATATTGAAATATTGATTTCATTTCCAGAAAATTATTTAACATCATAAAGACCTCTCAACTGAAAAATTGGGTAATGACAGTGTTTGTTGGTTTACTATAATAATCATGTGGATGTTAATATTAAAATTAAATTAACAATAAATTGAAATGACAAATTTTGAAGATGAAGGTTTACCTCATACACAAATGAGGCAAATGACATAAAGCAGAATGACTCTGAAGGTCTAGGGGACAAAAATGCAGGGGAAAAAATTAAAGATAAACTCTTGGGCTTTCATATTTAATTTGTTGTCCAAAGATTTTTTTCAACACCCTTACTCTTATGATGTTTGAAATGTGCCTTTTCTTATATCTATTGTTAATTAAATTAACCAGACACATCAGCTATGAGACCCTACCAAGAGAGTTTCTTCTATAGGAAAGAAATTCCTTCAAGAGATTATCATAAAAAATATGAGACCCTTCCTCTCTCAGCTACTCAATAAAAGGCTGGGCCATTCTTTTATTTTAGGGGCACTTTTGACTGCTCTCTCAATCAAGATTGTCCCTTTCACCTGGAGGTGAAGCCCCAAACTTTAACTTTATTAGATTAAAAGTTTGCCTGATATTTGTGTTCATTTGGTATTTTGTTGTTTGTTTTATAGGCATGGATACACAGGCTTTCCTTCACAGCTTTCCTGACCACACAGAGTGGATGTGAAAGAGTGGGTTATCCAATCCAAAGTCCCAGCATTGCCATCTTGTCTAGCTGTTTCCCCTCTGTCAAGTATTTGAATTCTCTGGTGAGTCTCCTTACCCTCAAGGATACCTATAGATAAAGCATTCTAAGACATAAAATTTTTAAATTATCCTTTAAGAAAAGTAATATAGAATAACGAATTTGAAATTAGATCCCTCATTTTAAAAGGTAAGTTTTAAGGCCAGGCACAGTGGCACACACTTAAAAATCTCAACAGCTTGGAAGACTGAGGCAGTAAGAACAAGAATGCAAAGCCAAAATTTGCATCTATGTTCATCAGGGATAGTGGTTTGAAATTTTCATTCTTTGATGTGTCTCTGTCTGGTTTTGGAATCAGGGTGATATTTGCCTCATAGAATGAGTTTAGAAGGGTTTCCTCCTTTTCTATTTCATGAAATAGTTTGAGGAGTATTGGTATTAATTCTTCTTTGAAGGTCTTGTAGACTTGGCTGAGAATCCATCTGAACTGGGCTTTTCTTGGTTGGCAAGCTCTTGATGGCATCTTCTATTTCCTTACTTGAAATTGATCTGTTTAAGTTGTATATGTCCTCTTGGTTCAGTTTGGGTAGGTCATATGCCTCAAGAAATCTGTCGGTGTCTTCAAGGTTTTCTATTTTACTGGAGTATAAATCTTCAAAATAGTTTCTAATTATCCTCTGTATTTCAGTAGTGTCTGTTATGGTATTTACTTTTTCATCATGAATTTTAGTAATTTGGGTTTTCTCTCTACTTCTTTTCATTAGGGTGGCTAAGTGTTTGTCAATTTTGTTTATTTTTTCAAAGAACCAGCTTTTTGTTTTGACAATATTTTAAACTGTTTCTTTTGTTTCAATTTCATTGATTTCATCCCTGGTTTTAGTAATTTTTGTGTCTTCTACTTCTTTTGGTGTTATTTTTTTCTTCCTTTTCTAGAGTTTTGAGATGTACTGTCAATTCATTTATTTGTTGACTTTTACTTCTTTTAATAAATGAATTTAGTGCAATGAACTTTTGTCTTGGCATTGCCTTCATGGTGTCCCAGAGGTTTTGATATGTTGTATCAGAGTTTTCAAATACCTCTAAGAATTTTTTTTATCTCTTCCCTGATGTCTTCTGTTATCCATGCATCACTCAATAGCATATTATTTAGTTTCCAGGTGTTGGAGTAGTTTCTATTTTTTAATCTGTCATTGGTTCCTCATTTTATTCCATTGTGGTCATATAGGATGCAGAGTAGTATCTTTATTTTTTTTTTTATTTGTTAAGACTGGCTTTGTGACATAACATGTGATCTATTTTGTAAAAGGATCCATGTGCTGCTGAGAAAAAAGAAGTGTATTCACTTGTTGATGGATGGAACACTCTATATATGTCTGTGAAGTCTAAATTATTGATAGTTTTATTGAGTTCTATGGTTTTTTTATTTAGTTTCTGTTTGGAACATCTATCCAGTAATTCTACTAGAAAATTTCTAGAATTAATAAATGAATTCAGCAAGTAGCAGGATGTAAAATCAACACCCATAAATCAATTGCATTTCTATACATCAGTGGTAAACCCTCTGAAAGAGAAATTAGGAAAACTGTTCCATTCACAATAGCCTCAAAAAAAAATAAAATACTTGGGAATCAATTTAACAAAAGAGGTAAAAGACCTCTACAATGCAAACTACAAGACACTAAAAGAAGAAATTGAAGAAGATCTTAGAAGATGGAAAAATCTCCCATGCTCCTGGATAGGCAGAATCAATATTGTCAAAATGGCCATATTACTCAAAGTGCTATATAGATTCAATGAGATTCCAATTAAAATCCCAACATCATTCCATATAGAAATAGAAAAGAGAATCATGAAATTCATTTGGAAGAATAAGAGCCCAAAATAGCCAAAGCAATCCTTAGAAAGAAGAGAAGCAGGAAGCATCACAATACCAGACCTTAAGTTATACCACAAGCTATAGTAACAAAAAGCATGGTACTGGCACCAAAACAGACATGTAGACCAATGGTATAGAATAGAAAACACAGAGATGAATCCACTTAAAAACGGTTATCTTATACTAGACAAAGGAGCCAAACATGTACACTGGAGAAAAGATAGTCTCTTCAACAAATGGTGCTGGGAAAACTGGAAATCCATATGCAACAAAATGAAACTAAACCCCTATCTCTCACCATGCACAAAATTCAACTCAAAGTGGATCAAGGACCTGGGAATTAGACCAGAGACTCAATGCAATAGAAGAAAAAATAGGCCCAAATCTTCATCATGTCGGATTAGGACCATACTTCCTTAACAAGACTCCTAGAGCACAAGAAGTAAAATCAAGAATCAACAAATGGGATGGATTCAAACTAAAAAGCTTCTTCTCAGTAAAAGAAACAATCAATGAAATGAACAGAAAGCCGACATTCTGGGAACAAATCTTTGCCACACACACATCTGATAGAGCACTAATCTCTAGGATATATAAAGAACTCAAAAAGCTTAACAACAAAAAACAAACAACCCAATCAATAAATGGGCCAAGGTGCTGAACAGAAACTTCTCAGAAGAAGATATACAATCCATCAACAGACATATGAAAACATGTTCAATGTCTCTAGCAATTAGAGAAAAGCAAATCAAAACTACTCTAATATTTCATCTCACACCAGTCAGAATGGCAATTATCAAGAATACAAACAACAATAAGTGTTGGCGAGGTTGTGGGGGAAAAGGCACACTCATACATTGCTGGTGGGACTGAAAATTGGTACAACCAATCTGGAAAGCAGTATGGAGATTTCCTTAGAAAGCATGGAATGGAACCACCATTTGACCCAGCTATCCCACTCCTGGGTCTATCCCCAGAAGGCTTCAAAGCAGCATACTACAGTGCTGCAGCCACTTCAATGTTTATAGCAGCTCAATTCACAATAGCTAAACTGTGGAAGCAAACAAGATGCCCTTCAATAGATGACTGGATAAAGAAACTGTGGCATATATACACAATGGAATATTACTCAGCAATAAGAGAGAATAAAATTATGGCATTTGCAGGTAAATGGATGGAGTTGGAGAATATCATGGTAAGCGAAGTAAGCCAATCCCAAAAATCCAAATGCTGAATGTTCTCTCTGATAAGTGGATGCTGATCCATAATGTTGGGGAGAACACGGGAAGAATGGAGGAAATTTGGTCACAGGGGTGGGGAAGGGGAGAGGGCAAGGGGACAGTAAAGATGGTGGAATATGATGGCCATCATAGCCCTAACTTTATGTATGACTACATGTATGATTTGATTCTACATCACATACAATCAGAGAAATGAAAAGTTGTGGTCCATCTGTGTACACTGAATCAAAATGCATGCTGCTATCATGTATATCTAAGTAGAATAAATAAATAAATAAATAAATAAATAAAATTAAGGGAAAAATAAGGAATGCAAAGCCAGCCTCAGCAAAACGAGGCACTAAGCAAGTCAATGAGACCCTGTCCCTAAATAAATACAAAATAGGGCTGGGGATGTGGCTCAGTAGTCAAATGCCCTTGAGTTCAATCCCCGATACCTAAACAAATTTTAAAAAATAAAAATAATAAAATAAAATGTTAATTTTGTTAACTCTAGGTTAAATTTGTCTTTGAAATATCTTAGGATAAATGGGGAGTCAAATATATGTAATTTTAAAAAGAAACTTTTTGTTGAAAAGAGGTAGTTGTGCCATTCTTCTTTCTCCCAGTTTTACTCAGGTAAAATTGACAAATAATATATAGGTATGGAGTACGACATGATGTGTGTGTATATATATATATATGTGTGTGTATATACATATATATACACACATACACACATATATATGTAATATATAATATATATTAATACATTGAGAAATAATTATCACAATCAAGCTTCCTAACATCCATCATCTTATGTTGTCATCTTGTGTGTGTGTGTATGTTGAGAACATTTACTGTATTCTCTTAGCAATTATCAAGTGTACAACCCATTGATAGATCTCCAGAACTTACTCACCCTGTGTAACCAAAATCTCGTATGCTTTCAGCAACATCCCCCGCATTTCCCCTCTTCTCCCAGCCCCTGACAATTACCATTCTGCTCTTTGCTTCTGTGAGTTAGATAGACATTTTTAGATTCCACTTATAAATGAATCATGCAGCAGTTGTCTTTGTGTGCCTGACTTATTTCACTTGGCATAATGCCCCCAGGTTCATCTGTGTTGTCACAGATGACAGGACTTATGCAAAGTGCTGTGAACAGTGCCAGGCATAGTGATCACTATTCTTGTTTACTATGATTCTACCTCAATACCACAAACATATATCCACAAACATATATCTATCTCAAATCCATTACAGATTCTCTTTGTTAGGACAAAGAAAACACAGAGGGTCTGTTTGTCATTGCCTATATTATACATTTCAAATTATTATGGGATGCTAATATGCCTGATTAAGTCCAGCAAAGGACTGATTATGGTGGTTGCTGAAGTTATTTGAAAAGAAATGAAAATAAAAAGAGCAAAAAACAACACAAGTGTTCACAATGATGAGAAAGGATTCAAGAACTCCCCAGAGCAGATACCATTGCTAACAGTTTTTTCTTTCCCCACTGGTGACTCTCCTTTCAGTGTGAAGCTCAGGGAAAGTGTTGTGGCTCACTCAGACCAGCACAGGCTCTTCAGTTTCACTCTCCACTGTCCCTACTCACCCTCCACTCTACCCCCATCTCCCACAGTGCAGATTTGACCAAACAGTTTTGTCCCATAGTGTTCTAATTATCATTAACTTCTCTTACATTTGTTGCATTTTTTTTTACAGAGGCAACAATAAGTGATGATTAATACATATTGCATATTTAACAGAACTAAAGAAGAGATCTAATTTCTTTCTGGAGGCTTGGTAAAATTTTTAGGGTCATTTGTTTGATCTCTTTTATCCAGCTGGAATCAAGAGGTCCTTGCTTATTTATCTATTTGAGGATTGAAAAACAAGAATCATTCAATTTGCTTGTAAAATAATTCAACTAAAGAATTTATAATGAATTCTATAATGAATGGATAGATTCTGGTTTGGAGATTTATTCAAACTTACCAGAATTTGGAACCTAGTGATAACTAATATTCTTCACCAAGTATAACTGCAAAGCACCGAACAGGTACTGAACCAGTTTCCTGGATGAACTTTGTAGGCATGTTTTTTACACAACAAGCAAAAATTTTATTATTGAATAACGGTCTTGTTCTATCTAATTAATTGCAATTTATTCTCAAATATGACTTTTCTGGCATTGTCATAGTTATAAATTTGGTTTATCCAATTAGACCTTGGTAGAAATGAAAAAAAAAAAAGTCTTACTGAACCTTTGCAAGTAACTACTTTATTACATAAAGAAAAGAAATTTAATGTATCCTGGAATAGTTTTGCAGATTGGGCCAACCAAAATGTGCCTTTATTTTCTACAAAATCTTCATTCTGAAGTTCTCCTAGTGATTTGTTAGTTTATAATAAAATTATCATTTCTAAAAGACATTCTTCCTGAATTCTGAGGGGTCAGTTAAAATAAGATGCTAGGAATTTCATTTTAGCTCACAAGCCAAACCAGCCGTACTGAGTTTTAAAGATAAGTCAAAATGAATGAAAAAGAGTTTTCCCTGACACACATCAAATAACATAAACTTGTCACAATACCAGCAACATGCAAAAAAAATAATGTAATTATATTTCTTTCAATAGTTAAATTCAGTTCTACAAAATCAATGCCTATCTGTGAAGTTATATGAAAATATAAAATCGAGAGCTAAATTACCAAAGAAAAAAATGTGTGAGATGGAATAGGCACAACAGTGTTAAATCACTCTTAAATCATGTTATTGCTTAGAAGTATAAGAAATATACTGAATAATTTTAGACTCTGAAATTTTAAATATAGGTAAAATTTCAAGGATAACTACTTAAAAGTGAGACAGTGGATAGATGGAAACAAAAATTCTATTAATTCAAAAGACAGCAAAAAGAGGGGGGAAATAATCACAGAAAAAAGCAAGATATAAAAGTCAAAATGGAAACTATGAAGAGGTTAAGATACAGGGAGTCAAATAAAAAAGCTTAATGAAAATCTTATAATTATTTCAGATGGAAAAAACAGAGGAAAGAAAACACACAAAATGTGTAATGTCAATAAATACAACTGCCCTAACTTGTTTTAAACATTGCAAGTTTACAAAACACTGCATCATATCAGAAAATTCTACTGAGCAGCACTGCAAATGATCACATGTATTTATACCATGTGCACCAAGAGGCTTACACAGGATATTCACAGCAAAGTCACCAAACAAACTATAGAAGCAGGTAGCCCCAAATATCCATCTATAGAAGAAACAAATACTGAGGATGATTAAAATGACATAATAGGAAACAACAGTAACATTGAAACAACCATCAATAATACGGTTTAAAAGTGCACTGTAAATAGTTTACACAGTAGGATACAATTTCTATAAATCTAGAGTACACAGAAACTAACCAGCACTTTGTTTAGTCATATATCAAGGGAATAATAAATATAAAATCCAGGATAACTTATATCTTGGTCAGAAAAAGGGGACCAAAGAGGAAATTTGCATCAGAAAAGGACGCTTTTACTATAAATGGTTTTCTTTTTTTAAGTTATATTGTGTGCACAAGGTATTGAGGTTTTCACATTTATAGTCAACAGATAATTTTACTTCCTTTTGCATGACTGGCTTCCATCATCCTCAGGCTTCAGGAAAACAACAACAGAATTTCTCAGAACACATGTGTAGATGCTGGAGTAGAGAAAGCATGTGAGAAGATGGATTGTTTTCATTAGCAGAGCATTTATGAAAAAAGGACTAACTTGTAAAAGAAGGAGAAAATTGGCAAGATTAAAGTGGATGTATTTTCAGTGTTATTACTCAGCAGTGTGTATGTGTGTGCATGGTTGGGGAAGAATTGATGATAAGGAAGATCAATCAGCTGTAGAAAACAAAAAGTCATGGCTGACATATTCATTAGGCATGGTAGGCATAGTGCCTCAAACAAGAATATTATCAGGGAACCACAAAAATGTTTTAATTTCTTCTAAATTCAGGGAAAAAACCTTTAAGATCAAAAATTATGTTTTTCTTTACATCAGGTATAATATAAAATCTAAGTTTTCATACCTGATTATAGAAGAAGGGGACCACATAGGTAAATGTGTCTAGGGCCCTCAGGAGTCAAAACAAGGCCATGAAAGAAGTTGAATTTTCTTTTCGTAAATAGGTTGCAACATGTCAAAAGGGAAAGGATTAGTTCATATAATCTCACAGTTTTCAAAGGAAAGTATTTTTATTACCCCATTTTGTAAGTTATAAGCCTGGTTCCGATTCCTCTTTCTCTACACCCAAGCACTTAGGCATCCACTAATCTAAAGAGACTTCTGTCAACCCTGAGGTAAGATAAGTGATACTAATTATGTGCATCACTCTGGCATCCACATACCCCTGCCAGTTGGTTCAACCCCTATCAGATGTTCCTAAGTAAGGCTTAATTAAGTGGGGGTTTTTTGTAATTCTTCCAGTTGAATCTCCAGCCTGAATCTCTGTGGGGGTTGCAGTCTGTCCCGAGAAAGCGGGTCGAAGGGGCACCCCCACATTCACTTAGCAGTGGAAGTTGGGAAGAGTTGGAGCCGACTGGTTGCCTGTTCCCAGCCCTCTGCTGCTGCAGGACAATCAGACACACTAGGGAGTCAAGTCAAGGCAAGTACTCCGTATATTTGCGGAACAAGCGTTCAACTTATAGGGCCATTCGGCCAATCAGAGACAATGCACGTAGGCAACAGCTGTCCATGTGGCAAGGCATGTAAGCCCCCTGAATTCTGTCCCTGAGCTGATCAAGTTCGTGAAACCAACAGTAAACCAATCACATAGTTCCTCCTTCCTCTGTGCCCTTCCCATTTACACACAATGGCTAGTCACAAGGGCGTAGCACAGAGCTAGCTCCCCACAAATCTCTGCTACCAACTCATTCCTAGTAGCTATATTTTACCTCTAATACTATCAGTTTGATGTCCTGATTAAACCATTATATTATGAAAAATACTTATTTAATTAAATATTTATTTTATTACAGTACAGAGTTTCTTTTCAATTTTTTCTGAGGAAAACATAATAAAAGTTTCAATCTTTCAACTTATTTGTTGAAGAAAACTGAAGTTCAGAACAAGCGAGTTGTTACAATGAACAAAGCCCACTTCAAACTCCCTCATTACCCACCCAGCAGCCTTCCCACAACCTTCCCCCACCAACACACTCCACCAGCTTGAAGGTAACACGAATTACAAGAAAAAAACTTTGCTTTTATTATCTCCCTTTATTTTTTTGAAAGAAGTCAGGTAATGTGACAAGGTAAACCTGTATCAAAATTTTCATAAGGATTTTTGTAAGTACTAAAATTATAGTCAATTTCTGAACTTTCTTTTTTGGGTGCATGATTGTTTAACAGAAATTTTAAATCAATGATGCTGAGTGACTATGTGTGAATGACCAAGGAGTAAAGACACTGCCTAGAATAGGTTTTTATTGGAAACTCACTATAATAGAAGCAGTAGCAGATAAAGGTTATGCTTTTAAATGACTGTGGGATCCTGGACAAATCACTACTTTGGAAGAATAATAGTAACATTTGCCTGTTGCATTGTGGGACAGCCATGTGGATGTAGAGAGTCTGGAATAAGTATCAGTTCCTTTTCTGGCATAAGTGGGAGGAACAGTTTAAAACTTGTGCTTTTAGAAGGAAATGTGAAGTCACTGGTTCCCAACCCTCACAGAATATCAAGACAGGTTGCCTAAGACCAGTGGTTCTCAAATGTTTTGACTTCTGGACCCCTTTAAATTCTTAAAACTTATTAAAAACTATAAAAATACATCTTTTATGGGTTATATATGTTGATATTTACTATATAAGAAGTAATTAACACCTACCACGATTTTAAAATAATGCATTTGAATACAACAATCCCTTTATATATTAACATAATAACTTATCTTTACTAAATGTATTTTCCAAAATAAAAATAATTGGCAGAAAGAAAAATTAATTTTATGATTTCACATGTTTGCAAGTGTCTTTCATGTCTGACTTACTGAAAGACACCTGGATTCTAGTTTCTGCATTCAATCTGTACTAGTGTTACATGCCTTGCAACCTCTGCAGAATTAAACCATTTGTGAAAGAATGAGAATAAAAAAAGGCAAATAACAGTAGAAGCACTATTATGAAATAATGCTGATGGTAAAATTTTGGGGTACCTACTTGTTCACAACCATGCTTTAAAAATGTGACATGTTTCCAAGGAGCCCTGCAGGCAGTTAACTTCTCTTTTGGCAGGAAGCTTGCCTTGGACTAGTCTGGGACAAATTAATCCTGAATTTAAAAAAAAATAGGAAAATGAGTACATAGATGTATGACTTAAAAATCACCCATTTCTAAAAATGTAGAGATGGAGGTGGGAATATGTGGAAAATAAGAGGGTTTTAAAAAGGTATTAATTCAAGATTTTATATAACAAGTAATCTTCATAAGAGTATTAATATTATTATTATTCAAAAGTAGTAGCTTTCCTAGGATCCCAAACATTCAGTGGCATAGCTTGCATGAGAACTTGGAAATCTTGATTTACTAAGTAAGTGCTCATTCACTCATTTTATTTTTCCTTTCTTGTGCAAATTAAGACATTCAGATATAGGAGTTTTACTGAGTCCAACCCTAATTATTATATAAAATCAAGAAAGTTGTTACCCAAGTTTACTTCTACAGAACACAATGAAGTGGGAAGCTTTAGAGATAGAGTGGCATGGTTTATTAGACCATCAGCAAGTCTCTATACTTCTCTGAATCTGTTTCCTCACATGTAAGATGTAGATAATTACAGTAAATGCTTAGGATTTTTGTGAGGTAAATACTGAAGATAATGGTCACATTTTCTAAATGTACGGGAAGGTCAGTTTCCTCCTATCCCAAAACGTCTTACTATTTTGCCTAAATATGCTGAACTCTGTATTCAATCTCATTAGTGGAATTTTGTTTCTAGAATAAACTAGTCCATAAAAGAATAAAGGCAAGAACCACCAGGTAGGTGCAAATTCTGAACTATGAAAACACTTCGTACGGTTGGAAGGAATCAACAGAGAAGCAATTTCTGTTTCAGAACCAATTGAGACTTACATTTTGTTTGTAAAATAAGAGTATTATGTGGATGGCCAGAAGAGAGACAGGTCCTATCTAGATTATGTAGCCAACAAAACATTGTGCATTCCCTACGAAGAAGGTTTCCTAAATCTCTATGAGGTTGAGGGAATCCCTTCTGCTCTCTCCCTATTTGGACCCATGCTTACAGGTTGAACATGGTTCACACATTTTAGTTATAATCATGTAACTTTACAAATCATTGGAATAGCTAAAAACCTTGCTGAGAAAAAAGTAAAAGCAAGTGACAGTGAAGAGAACAGACCAATGTTTTAGAACACTTACCTTCCACTAGGCATTTAAAAGAGCTATCCATCAAATTTCATTAAGAATTCTGCAAGGTAAGTTTTATTTTTGTCATCTTACAGATATGAAAGTGAAACTTGGAGATGTTAAGTAATTTGCCCAAGGCCCCATAGCCAGTTGTCTGAATCAAAGTTTTGTGATATTCATTCCATCTCACCTCTATGCTTCTGGCATTATAGATACTGGTGAATCAGTGAAGGGTAGTCACGATGAAAAGAGAAATTTGACTATCTATTGGCCCTAATGGATAAAAACAGAAGCATAAAAGTTTCAACTTATTGAGAAAGAGTTTGCTACTCAATGTAAGGGAGAACTAAATTGTGAAATAGAAAGTGAAGGGGAATTTGGGGGAGGAAAACCAGCTACTGAACAATCAATTGGCAACAGAGACGTAAGTTAACATTTAATAGTAATTCAGAAGAGAATAAATGGTATAAAGAATATAATCTTTAAGAAACCTAATACAGATATTTTATTTCTAAAAGGGTTAATTTTTACATGAAACATCTGCTAATTCCTCTCACACATATTCTTTCAATGTCCTTTTAGTTTTCTGAATGCTTTGGGCAAAACAGGAATCAATCTTGAGAGATGGAGATTGAGATAGAGTCAGGGACTATAGGTCTGAACATGAAAATAGCTGAGCGACAAAGGAGTAGTATTATTTCTGAGGAAAAATTGCTTTCAAAGGATAAAACCAACAAATAGTGATAAAATCTGTAGAGTATTACAATTTGTGTCAAATTGGTTAGATTTAACATTTTTAAATAACTTCATTGACATGTCCATTTAAAGGGTATAATTCAATAACTGTTAGTGTATTCAGAATTGTACATCCATCCTGACAACCAATTTTTGAATATTTCATTTGATTTTTAACTGATACATAAAAGCAAAAACTATACATACTTATGGGGTACCATCTGTTGGTCTAGACTGTTTCATTAGCTCAAAAATTGCCTACAGTCCTTAGACATCACTCATGAAATTTCCATCACATCAAACCCTAGAAAACCCCAAGCCTAACTTCTATCTCTGTGTTTGTCTTTTCTAGAGAATTTATAGAGATAAATTCATAAAACTTGAGATTCTTTGTAACTAGCCTCTTTGACTTCACATATTTTCTCAGTTTACTCATATCATTGCATGGTATCGGTACTTTATTCATTCTTTATTGTTGAATAATATTTCATTACATGAAAATATTACATTTCATTTGTGTATGCCTTAGCTGACAGACATATAGAAGTTTCCTCTTTGGGGTTGCCATAAACATTGGTGCACAAGCTTCTGTGTAGGTATGTTCTTTTATTTATCTAGGCATATTTCTAAGAGTGAATTTACTAGATCATATAGAAACTCTGTGTTTAACCACTTAAGAAATTACCAGAATGTTTGGCCAAGAAGCTGATTCATTTGACATTCCATCAGCAATATACAAAGGTTCCAGTTTCTCCATACTCTAAGGCTTTTTGTCTTTTTGATTGTAACCATCCTATTGGGTCTAAAGGGACATCTCATTGTGGTTTGTATTTTCATTTCTCTGCTGGCTAATGATGTTGAGCATATTTTTTATGTACTGTTGGCTACTTATACATCTTTGGAAAAGTTTTCAATTCATTTGTTCATTTTTAATTGGGTTATTTGTCTTTTTATTATTGAATTATAACATTTCTGTATAAACCTAAACACAAGTCTTGTGAAATACATGATTTGAAATAAGCTATTCCATTCATTCTGTGAATTGTCTCTTCCCCTTATTAATGGTGGCCTTTGAGGCATAAATGTTTTTAATTTTAGTAATATGGAATGTGACTTATTTTTTGTTGCTTGTGATTTTGCTTTTATTTATTTATTTATTTCTGCCTACATCAGAGTCAGAAATTTTTAAAACTCTGATTTTTCTTAGATTTTTATAGTTTTGTATTTTAAATGTAGATCAGATTAATTTTGAGTTAAATTTTGTATATGGTCAGGTACGTGGGTTCAAGATTTTGTTTGTTTGTTTGTTTTTTTATACTGGATATGTAACCCAGTAGCAATTAACCCCTGAGCCACAACTCCTGCCTTTTTAATCTCTCTCTTTCTCTCTCTCTCTCTTCTTTGAGACAGGTTCTTGCTACGTTGCTTAAGGCCTTGCTAAGTTGCTGAGGTGGACCTACAATTTATGATCCTCCTGAGTCTCTGGGATTACAGGAAGTTTATTATTTTGTATATAGGCATTTAGCTATTTGAACTTTATTTATTGAAAAGAACATTACCCAATTTAATTGTCTTTAGTGAAAACCAATTGATTGTGAATGTTATGATTTCTTTTTGTTCTCATTTATCTTTTTTTTTTTGTACCAGAGATTGAACCCAGGAGTACTCAACCACTGAGCCACATCCCCAGCCCTATTTTTTGTGTGTTTTTAATGTAGAGACAGGCTCTCACTGGGTTCCTTAGTGCCTCTCTGTGGCTGAGGCTGGCTTTGAACTCACAATTCTCCTGTCTCAGCCTCCCAAAGTGCTGGGATCACCTCTTTATCATTATGTCAGGGCCACAGTGTCTTTGATTACAGTAGCTTGGTAGTAAATTTGAAAACCAAAAACAGAAGTCATGCACCTCTATTCTTCTTTTTCAAGATTGCTTTGATCATTCTGGGTCTCTTAAATTTCCACACAAAGTTTAAGCCTAGTTTATCCCTTCCTGTAAAGAACTAACCGAGATTTTGATGGGGATTAAATTGAAACTGTAGCTGGGCACAGTGGCTCAAGCTTGTAATCCCAGCACTTATGGAGGCTGAGACAGGAGAATCGTGAGTTCAAAGCCAGCCTCAGCAATGGCGAGGAGCTAAGCAACTCAGTGAGAACCTGTCTCTACATAAAACACAAAATAGGGCTGGGGATGTGGCTCAGTGGTCGAGTGCCCCTGAGTTCAATCTCCAGTACCAAAAAAATAAAATAAAATAAAATAAATTGAAACTGTAGATCCAATTTGGTGAGTATTGTCATTTTAACAATATTAAATCTTCTGATCCATGAAAAGATGTTCTAGACTATGGGGAGCTATTTCTGTCTTTTAATTTTAATTTTTGTTTGCTTTTAGCTTATGTATAGAAATACAATTAACTTTTGTATATTATATCCTATATCTTATATCCTACAACTTAGCTTAACTCATTTGCTAATTCCATTGCCTTTTTTTCTTTCTTTTTCTGTTTTTTTCTCTTTTTAGTGGATTCCTTAGGATTTTCTGTATGCAAGATAACATCATCTAAAAATACAGGTAGTTTTACCAATTCCTTTTAAATCTGGATACCTCTTACCTTCTTTTTCTTTTCTAATTACCTTAGCTAGGACCCTTGCTACACAGTTCAGTAAAATGGTGAGAGAAAACATCTTTTATACCTTATTTTAAGAAGCATACAATTTTTCACTATTAAGCATGCTGTTAGCTCTGGTTATTTTGTAGATAACTCAAGTCAGGTTGATGAAATTCCCCTTCTGTTCCTAAATTTTTTGATGCTTTTATCATAAATAGGTGCTAATTTTTTTCAGAATATTTTTTCTGTGCCTATTGAGCTAATCATGTTGTTTTTTTCTTTATTCTACTCATGTGGGGTGTTTTATTAGTTTTTTTTGTTGTTGCTTGGGGGATTTTTGGTGCTGGAAATTATACACAGGAATGCTTAACCACTAAGCCATATCCTCAGCCCTTTTTTTGCACTTTATTTAAAGACAGGGTCTTGCTGAGTTGCTTAAGGCCTCACTAAGTTGCTGAGGCTAGTTTTGAATTTATAATCCTCCTGTCTCAGCCTCCTGAGGTGCTGGGATTACAGGCCTGTGCCATCATGACTGACAAGTTTTATTTTCATATGTCTAACCATCCTTTCACTCCTAAGGTAGATGCCACTTGATCATGTTATATAATCCATTTTATAAATTATTACTAGGTTCAATTTTTCAGCATATTGCTATGGATTTTTGCATTGATATTGCTAAGAGTTTATTTATAATTGAACATTTTTCCCTTGAAAGAAATTCTAGATAGAGAATTCCCAGTTTCATATCTTTGGCAAATAGTTTAGACTGATTCAGTTTACATAAGTGGTAATCAAAAAACTTCTTTTTTAGCTGGTGAACTGTAGTTACACATAATTGTGAGATTCACTATACCATATTCACACGTGCACATAATTTGATTCTCCAGTGGCCTCCTGTTCCCTTCCCTCTTCCCTCCCATATCTACTTGCTCTACTCTGCTGATCTCCCTTCTATTATTGTTATTTTAATAAGTATGTTTTAATTTTATATGCTTTATTTTATATGTTTCATTGTGTATATTTACATATGCACTTTGCATAGTTTGGTAGATTTTGCTCCCCAGTACTTCCCCATGCTGTTCTCTCCTCCCACCTTCTTGATCCCATTCCTCTACTGAATTGGTCTCCCTTCTATTCCCCTCCACTTTTTTCAATTTCTTTTCTCTGTCTCTCTCTCTAGCTTCCACAAATGAAAGAAAACATAATGTTCTTCAGTTCTTCAGTTCCATCCTCTTACCCACAAATAACATAATCTCATTCTTCTTTATGGCTGAGTAAACTACATTGTGTGTATATGCCACATTTTTTCTTTATCCTTTTATCTGTCAACAGACACCTAGGCTGGTTTGATAACTTGGTTACTGTGAGTTGTGCTGCTATACATACTGTTATGCATGTATCACTACAGTATGCTTCAAGTAACATCATAAAGCTGATCCTCAAAAATGTTTCAGGAGTTGTTACCATGGTGATAATCAAAATTACATTCCAATCCAATGTCCTGGGGTTTAGGCTTCACTAGAATCATTAATTACCCTACAGAGAGACATAAGCTACAGTCATCTGATAATTACAGAGGCAGAGAATAATAATAGCACCAGCTATTGACCTAAATTTTCTATATTAGAATCTGGAATTTCACAACAATGAGTATTCACTTTTAAGTGTTCAGTTCCTTTGTCTATAATGTAACTATAATAATAAAACTCAATTTACACTAATAAGTTTATAACAGTGCTCCCACATGAATATATATATATATATGCATGTGTGTGTGTAATTACATAAATATTAGTGCAAATGTTAGTTCCTAAGCCAAATCACTAGAACTACTTGTGATCCTTTAGGCTCCAGTAATCTTGGAATTTAGGTCTGACAGACAAATTCTAGAAGTACACATAGAAGAACCATAAAATACTTATCCAGAAAGAACCCCTATAAATAATTAAGTTTAATACCATTATAATAAACATGAGCTGGTATAAAAATTCATTAAGTTTTAGCTTTCAGGATGCCCCATTTATAAAAATCTTTATATCTGTCACCTGTATCCATATATCTTTAAGACAAACTAACCTGCCTAATCACAAAATACTCATTTACAAATTAAGACAAATCATAATCATCTAAGTAGTGTTCAAGATCATTGCTCAGGATATCTTGGATCAACAGGTATTTTATAAGACTGCAGGAAAACATATCCTTTTATATGAAAAAAAATCTGGACTGAGGATATAGCTCAATGATAGATCCTGAGTTGAATCCCCAGCACCACAAAAAACAAACAACAACAGTAGAAAATAATACATACATGAAACAAATCTAGAGATGAGTTCCAATTTTATTACTTAGCAGGTGCATGACATTTAGACAAATATTTCACTTCTCTGATTCCTGATGTTTTCAGCCATTAATTTGTCAAACTTAATATGTATATTCTATAAAAATATTCTATTGTTTATGTTATATGTATATTCTATTAAGTTTAATTTAATGTATGTATATATGTAAGGACTGGCATGATAACCTGTTTTTTTATTTCATGCTTTTTAAAATTTTTAACTCTCCCTACATTATTTTGGCTTTGTTTCATAGTCCTCCTTGTACAATCCTGATCTGCATTTTAGACACAGTTCTTGGTATCTTGCCTTAAATCTTTGGGGCAATTTCAGCTCTGTCCTCTTCACTCCGGTCCATCTTTGAAATTCCCTGAGACAATTCACTTCCTGATGAGCCACTGACTAGCTTGCTTGAACTCTCCTAGGCCTTTCTAGAAAAATGCTTCTCTCATAGAGAAACAGAGTCCCAATCACAAAATCAGCCCTCCTCCCCCCCACTAAATCTATGGAAACAGAAACAATCATAAGTTGGATAGTCTCTATTCATGTTATTAATGAGGTGCTTTCTCCACAATGCTTCTGCTTCCATGGTCATCTTGTAAAATTAAATTGAATTTTTTTTCTTTTCTCCAATCAGTGATAGTACAGATTGTCTATTTAATTTCAATTACTTTTTTTTCCAGGGAGATGCTCTGGTTAGATCTCAGCTGTTTCCTGTATAATTAAAAGCACCTCTCCATTTTTTTTCATGCCTCTCTTCGGCATAACTGCCTTGATCATGATCAAGAGTCACTCTGCCTAATCCTTCCCTACCTGCATTCCATTAAGGCGATGTACTTTCCAGACACAGAGACTTGATTGCTCATGGCATCCGTTCTTGGCTGATTGTTACAGCTGGCAAGGATGTTCTGGGGAAGGAGCTCAATATTTATACCTTATTCAAAAGGAAAACCCAAGTAAAGCAACCTCTAATTCAGAACTAATGACTGTTCCATATCTGACTAGGTGAACTGATGCAGAAAACTTCAAAGATCAATTGGGATTGGGGGAAAAAATGACCTCATTTTTCTGGGTCAGGTTTCCCACAAAGTGACTGCCAGACATAAACTGGTAGAGAGCAAAGGGAAACATTAATGAGCAAGCCTGAAGCCCATATGCTGCTGATTGTGATACTGTGTGGTATGAACTTAATTGCACACATCTGGTGTGCTACCGGATCCCACAAACCTTCACAAATTAAATAAAGATGATGATTTAGTTTAATCATAAATAACTAAACATGCAAATAATTAGGGAAGGATTCTTGATGGCAATAAGGTGAAGTCACCACAGAAACAGGAAACTGAGGAGTAACTGAGTAAAGAGAATTGAAACACTCCTGAAATTTAAGATTTGGCTTAATATGCAATTGTCTTCCTTCACTGGAGAGACAAAATCCACAAAGAAAGGGCAAGAAGTGATCAATCAAAAAAAAAAAAAATGAAAGCCAGCTTAAGGATATTTTCTCTTTAGAAATATTGTGGTCAAAGTAACCATTGACTTAGAGTAAGCATGTGTTCCCAGGGTACCATGTGACCTGCTAGGACATGTAAGGGCTTTGCCATCTAGATGTATGACTGCAGACAGGACACTTGGACTCTCTGCCATTGAGTTGTCTCATCTGTTGCCTACAGGTGAGTAATTCCTATTTTGAGTGACTATTTTTAAAACATCTACAAATCAGAGCACAAATCTTCAACAGATGGTTGTCTCCTCCCTCTTGCCTCATGCACCTCCTTTGGGACCAATCATACCGAAATGAAATGTTTCCATGCAGCAGAAAACTCTTAAAGTTAACTCAGCATTCTCTCCATCCTTGCCCAAGATATTATTAAGGGCTTTCTGGGACATGCCCCATGTTTACTGCTAATGATTAAGAAATAAAACTTGTAGAATATTCCATGTTTTTAGAAGTTCATGTAATAGTGAGTAGACTTTCAAGTAACCACATTTTATTTATTTATTTTTAAATTTTTTTAAGTTATTGATGGACCTTTATTTTTATTTTATTTATTTATGTGCAGTGCTGAGAATTGAACCCAGTGCCTCACACATGCTAGGCAAACACTCTACCACTGAGTGTTTGCCCTTAACTTCATCATTCATTTGGTATTTTTAGAGTAACTGTTATGTATGATACCTTTCTTAGCATTGGCAATAGAATAGTGAACAAAGTGCCAAAACCCTGCATTCGTAGAGTTTCGATTCTGGCATGGTTATGAAAATAAATGAATAAAATCATATACTGGAGGTGACAAATTCTGGGGAGAAAGATAACACAAGGAAGAGGAATTAGGAATGCTGAAGTAAAAAGGTTGTGATTTTAAATAGTCAAGGAAGGCCTCCTTAAGGTGTTGGAACTTAAAGGAGGCCAGTGCACAAGTCATATACATACCTGAGGGAAAGCATTCCAGGCTATAGAATTCCACATATGTGAGGACTTGGAGCAGAAATGTTTTTGAGGCACTCTGGGAATAACAAGAATCCAATGTGACTGAGGCAGTGTGAAGAGGAGGTACAGGGAGAAACAGTAGAAGAAAACCTGAGAAACAGGAAACAGCTTCTATACAATCTCAAAAAAATGATGGAAGTTTCTCTGTTAATCTGCAGTGCTGACCTATGAAGGGCTTTCAGCAGAAAAGCACCAGACTTAGGTTTCATTTGACTCATTCTAGCTGTTTTATGATGACCAGACTGTAACTAGAACAGGGACCCCAGTTGGGATGCTACTGCAACAGTTCTGGTGGTGGCTGACAAGAACCTTCATGGTGAGACTGGAAGGTGTGTTCACATTCTGGAAACACGTTCCAGGTCAATCCAAGAAGATTCACAGGTAGAGCAAATGTAGTGAGAGAGGTTTTGAGGAAAACTCTGAATATTTTGAACTAAGCAACTTTAAACATGAAATTTTCATTCAATGAAATGGGGGAGGATTGCAAGAAAATTGTGTAAAATAAAGAGATCAACTCCCAAGAGTTCAGCCTTCAACATGTTGACCAAGTAACTTGAAAAAAATCAAAGTGGTTAAGTTCAAGATGTAAAAGGGTTTAAAAAAGGCAAACTTTCTTGGCAAACCTAAGCTGAGTAGTTAGTGTCCAAAGGAAAGTCATCGTAAACAAAGCTCACTGGTAGCTCTGAATTTCATCAAACACACTCTTTTTATTTTTCTACTACCCCATCGTATAGCTAATCTGACTTTCACATTTCATTCAAAAGCTCTTTCATGAAATCATCAGTAACTTTTGTGTTGATTTTTAATTTTTAATGTTTACAGAACCATCCTCCACTTCACACTTCTACAACGTACAATCCCAAAATTTATTTACGTCTTCTTTGCTCCTACTTGTTCTATTAAAGACTTCCATACTGATTTCTTATACTCAATTTCCCCTTATGATCTAAGGTTTCTTGAAAGCAAGAGAATGTATTCAGCATCTTTTCTACTTTCTTGTGGTCCCCTTGGAGTCCTCTTGTCACTGGATTTGCCTCTGGAATGCATGAAAACTGAAAAAAAATGTCAAGTAGGACAGAACTTTCTGATTCTCTCATCTGCCCTCATGCCTCTCCCTCCCAGGCCCTGACTTGTTTACTCAGTTGTTCACTGGGCTCTCCATTGGGAGCTATACATTGGCCATGCTTAGTCATTTAGTCATTTTAAGACAACCAGCTGCAGACCAGACTCCCCAGTTGTTCCAGTCTAGCCATACCACAAAGTGTAGAATCTGGCTGCCATTTACCATCTGGCTGGATGATGCTATCCTGAGATATAGGGTAAATAACTCCCTGTGAAAACTTTCACCAATGGGAGACAAGATTAGAGGAATCCAGAGATATAAATTCTTTATTCCTCCCTTCCTTTAATGGATTTCTCTGAGGCACACTTTCCTAGCACAACACTCCAGAAATCATTCTAAGATGATAAATGTAGTAGACAAAGGGCAGCTGGTTTTCTTATAGTGCTAAAGTATAATGCATAGCAATACAAGACAGGCTCTGAGATATTCTTTCTTACAAGACCTATTTAAAACTCACATAACCTCAAATTTTTGAAACTTATGGGACCACTGGACTATAGAAAGCATTCTTTGTTGCACAACATCTAATACTATCCTGGAACACACTTTGAGAAATTTAGCTTTAAAGTACTCTCAAGAATCTCAACCTAGTTATGTGAGAAGAATAGTTTGTAGCCTATACCACACCCCTGTGTCCTTGTCTCCCCGTGATACAGAACACTCAACAGCCACACTGCAGGAACTTGAGAGAAGTAGATATCTTAGCCACTGCTAGTGATGAGTCTTGCAAATTCTCCACTGAAGAAGTGTTGTGTGATAATATTGGTTGACAGAACAAGGATGGATTCTTTGACCTGATTTTGATACTTCTAGTGGACAGTTTCTATGGTTGTCAGCATCATGTAAGGAGTAGTTGTGAAATATCTGTAAGAGCAGGGATTCCACCCATTTATTGCAAGTTTTGTACCTTGACTCCAACTGCTGAAAATGAATGGATTAGGATTTGGTATATGTAAGAAATCCAAACAAAAGGACTTATGGCACCTTTGACCTTGTTTCTATTTAACAAGCAGCTATGAATCATTTTTCACATTCCTGTCTATTCTGGTTATAATCAGCAGCTTCTACCCACATCCCAGAAATATGAAAACAGAGATATTTAGCAATAAAGAACATAGAAGACCATATTCTATTGAACCAGGGATTAGCCTTGTGTAACCATACATATTTTCCATAGATTGTAGAAGAAACATTCACCTTTGGAGAAGCGTTTTTGAATTATTCCATCAAAACCCCTTCTTCCTCCCCTTTTGTGGGATCTCATCATTAAATATTTGGTAGTTGATTGGAAACAAGTTTATCATTATATGTACCTCTGGATTTGGATAAAACATTAGTTTTTTTTCTCAGTTCTCCATCTGGCATACATATAAAACCATGAATTGCTTTTAAGAACACTTTAAGTTTCCTGACTACTGCATAATGAAATGTGTGTGATTCATAGCATTGTACAGGTTATTATGTACCCATACATCATAACAGGTTCCATCAGGGAATGTTTTCAAATAGTTGAATAAATAATGGAGAAAACAAATATCTTTAAGGCTCTACTCACTAGTAGGGAAGAAATGGATCACAGCTCTATATATAACAGCCTGTACTCTTAGCCTATTTCTTAACATTGTTAGAAGAATAAGAGCAGCAGTGATGATAACATCTACTGAGACCTTATTCTATGCCAGGCACTGACTTAAAAGCTATATAATAACTATGCTCTTAATTATATCCTAAATAAAGACTAACATTTACTTGGTGCTTGCATAATGAAACTGTCTTATGTGCTATATTCGTGCAAGCTCATTTAATTCCCATATTCTCATGAGAGGCTATCGTTATTCATATTGTGCAGATTAGGAAACTAAGTCACTGAGAGGTTAATGCTGCACTAGAAAATTGCAGACCCAAGCCCGTGTGGTCACGAACACCTGTAACTCCGGTGGCTCAGGAGGTTGAGGCAGGAGGATCACAAGTTCAAAGCCAGCCTCAGCAATTTAGTAAGACCCTATGCAACTCAGTGAGTCCCTGTCTCTAAACAAAATGTAAAAAAGAGCTGGGGATGTTGCACCCCTGGGTTCAATCCCTTTTATCCCCACCTCGCAAAAATGGGAAAAAATGAAATAAAATTGCAGATCCAAGATTCAAACCCAAGTTATGTGACCAGAGGCTATGTCCTTATCCACTGTACCAAACAACTTCTCAGGAAGCTGGGAGTGGCTTCAGCAAATAAATCACTTGAAGTTCAGTAATACAGATGATCTCATGAGACTGGACCAGGAGGCTTTTCTCTACCATTTACAAATGAAGAAAACAAGAATCAGCATAAGTAAATGACTATATCCAAACTGCCTAAGTAGTAAATGATTAAAGACAATCTTCTTCTGTGAAATGACATTAATTTCCTGGCATGTCATGGGGGTCTCTTTTTTAAAAAAAATAATCTTCTAAGTTCTTTAATTCTTGTCAACAGAGGATCCATGTCACTATGTGCCCCGATCCCCTCAAGCTCTTTTTGAAGACTACAAACTTCTGCATTGCATATCAAAGAGAGATGATTGGAAATCTGCCTCAATATGGAGAAAAGGCTTGAGGGTAGAGACCATGTCACATATATCCTAAGATGAAATAGAAAAATCTAGCTCAAATAGCAGCAAGGACTTTAAGATACCATATAGCCCAATACTGTAATATGACCAGCAAAACAATATGCTCTAGAAAGTTTTAAAAGGACAGGTCTTTAGGAACAGAGATGAGGAAGGATGACTGCATAAGGGAGCTATGGAATACATCTGAAGCTCCCTCTGGGTGGAGACAAGAGGCAGAAGGAGGAGCATTGTGTCTAAGCACTTATATTTGCCATACTAGGCTGAGATGGCTTATCTATGCATCCTCCCTAAATTGCAATTGGACCATTTGCTGTGGTGCAAATTATCCTCAACTGCTTGGGCCTCGAGAGTTGGGGCAGCTCTGCATGTAGCTCTAAGTGTAACAACTGCAGATGAAACAGACACCAACATTTTTTGGCAGGTAAAGGCTGCCAATCTGGGTCACAGACCATAACCCTCACAATAGTACAATAATTAGCCTCTTGGTGTTTCACTTAAATAGGCCTTTTCCCTTTGCGTGTTAAGCATTATTTCATATTCTATTATCGGTGTCTGTTTGCATTTTGGTGCAGTTGTTTCATTATTAATGTAAAGGAGCAATTCAAAATTTCATGATTAATTTTAATGTAGATCTTCCTTGTGTAAATAATTGATGAGAACGATGATCAGAGCAGTACCAAGTCAGGAGCTGATATTCTTTCTGTCAACTCTTATCTCCTTAGTTGCACTCATTTTCAAATCCTCCTGAGAACCCTCATTTAGTTGCAGATGTTTTGTGTTCCCCAACTTCTTGTCACTTAGGTTTTTGGTGTTTGGATACAAATCCTATGATAGCTTCATAAAGAAAATAAAACACATCTTTTTGCCATTTTTCTTCAACTATTTATGGGAAATAAACCTGAGCCAGCAGAAACAAAGTTATTTCTATCCTCCTGGGGTGTGGAGACCAGTGGCAATTGAGTTAGGAGCAATCTAAAAAAGGAAAAACAACTTACTTCTACATAGCACATTCCATAGCTCTTTTAAAATTAAAACCTGTAGTGCCAGGGCTCGTATCTTAGCCAGCTCCAAAACATCTCTTCTACTCTTCCTCTTATACATTCAACCTCTTCTCTGTTGAATATATAATTATGCACACATTTTCTTTGCCTACAATAGCCAATATAGGATCTGGGCATCATTGAGAAGAAAAATGAAGATCTCTATCTTCTCAATGCTACATGGCATAAAATCCTTCACGTTCATACTTTTATATTTCTGATAGAAGAAGGAAGAGGATTGAGAGTCAGTAGCCACTCAGTGAGAAGAATGAGCTAACAAGTGAATAGAAAGCAGCTCACCTACTATTTGGCTCATCTGCCATTGGATCTTTAAGTCTGATTTTAGTCCCCTTAAGGCTCCTTGATCCTCAATCTTAGGAATTAGCCCTAATTATCCATCCATCTTTCTATATCCAAATTACAGTGAACCATGATGTGAATCATGAATTATGATAAGAAATGTATAAATCTGATCTTTGTTCCCATTCATGGCACATTGTGCCTAAAACCCTGGGAATTTGCTAAGTGATGAGTGATAAAGGCAAAAAGAGCATCTATTGTTATTACAACCACCAGATTCTATATTAATGAGGGTGCTTTTGTAAAACTCCTAGATAACCTCAGGATGGGACTGGTTGCCAGAAAGTCAATCACATGATCATGTCACTATTTAGCTCCCCACCCTTCCAAGAAAGGGGACGGGATTAGAGATTGACTTATTCATCATTGGCCAGTGATTCAATCAATCATGCCTATATAATATAGCCTCAATTTCAAAACAAATCCAAAATGATAGGGTTCAGAGAGCTTCTGGGTTGGTGATGGACACATGGAGGTGTTGGGAAGGTGAGGCTTCTAGGGAGAGCATGTAAACTCCCTGCTCCTTCCCACAGACCTTGCCCTGTGCATCTTTTCCATCTGGCTGCTCCTTTTATAATAAATTGATTATTAAACTGTCTTACTGAGTTTTGTGAGTTGTTCTAGCAAATTATTAAGCCCAAAGAAGGTCTTGGGAACCTTCAATTTGTAGCTTATTGGTCAGAAGTATAGGTGAGAATGTAGATTCAAGATTGGCATCTAAAGTGGGGGCAGTATTAAGGGACTGAGCCCTTAATCTGTAAGATTTCATACTTTCTTTAGATAGTAACCAAATTATGTTAAATTGTAGGACACTGAGTATTCATGAAGAAGCGGCATGGGGGAAATATATATATATCTGATGTCAGAAGTAAATTTGAGAACACTTGCAGAGTACTAGAGAAGAAACAAGAGATTTTTCCCCATAGGAATAAAAATCAAATTAGTTATGGAAATCATACATTAAAATTGGTGTTGATTAAAGGAAATGAGTTACAGAGTATGAGTGTGACCTTACTTTACTCTGAATTTGTATTTGTATTTGCAACAATTAATTCTGCATCCCACTTCTACCCTTTGCTTTCTCATTCTTCTGGACCTATTTATAGAATTTGTGAGGAGAGCAGCTCCAGGCCAAAATCTTAAGTGTGATCCGTCAAGCCTGACCGTAGGTAATTACAGAAGCTCAGCCAGGTAGGCCTCCTGAGGGGAAGCTGCCCTCGCTCCAGACTCCACACCACCCATTCTGTGCATTGCAGATTTCCGGAGGTAGTTCCACTCAAGGACATAGGTCCCCAGGCCAGCTGTGCTCATATGAATGTCTGCATTCCTAACCTAGGTGTCTTATCAGGGGCCTTGGCTGAGGGACTTCCATGTAAGACCTCCTACTGAGGGGCTTGACAAGAATATTCTTCTCCACTGACACAGTGCTATTCCTAGACATTTCTCTCTTTCTCCCCATGGAATTCTGGGTCCCTAAAAAGACAGAGGGCTTTCGTTTAGTGCCTCAGGTAGTAAGATGAACCCCTGCCATCCACCTGTTCTTCATGTCATCTGAGAAAAACATGGAACACTAAGGAGCCACTGAGTGTTCTGCATTGTCACACTAAGTGAATAAAAGCTTAATTGTTATTTTCAGTTGACTCCTTGTCCTAACTGTCTACCTCTATGCCTTGACAAACTGATGTTGTAAGCAGGGTGGTAATTGGATACCATGCCTGTTATGGTTTGGATGTGAGTTGTCCCCCAAAATCTCCGGTGTGAGACAATGCAAGAGCATTCAGAGGTGAAATGACTGGGTTATGAGAGCATCAACCTAATCATTTCATTAGTCCCCTGATGGGGATTAGCTGGGTGGTAAATGAAGGCAGGTATGGTGTGGTTTGAGGAGGTGGTCCTTGGGGGTGTGTCTTTGGGGTATATATTTTTCCTTGTTGAGTGGAGCCCGCTCTCTCTCTGCTTCCTCTGCTTCCCTAGCTGCATTTCTCTACCACACTCTTCCACCATGATGTTCTACTCATCTCAGGCCCTGAGGAATGGAGCCAGCCATCTATGGATTGAGAATTCTGAAACTATGAGCCCCAAAATAAACTTTCCTTCTCTAGTTGCTCCTGTCAGGTCTTTTGGCAATAGTACTGAAAACAAAACAAAACAAAATACAACTAAAACAATGCCTATTTTGAAAGAGCAAAATGCCAAGGGTTCTGCAGAACACTTCACCAATAGGTCTTGAAAGTGCTGTGGATTCTATCAGCACCTTGCCAGCCATGCTGTTGGGTCTTGGAGAGTGTTAGCAGATTATTCAAAAGCTTTTTAGTCCAGAGGGCACAACTGGGACTTCCAAAAGTTGAATTAGAAATCTAAATAAAGGGATCTAAGAAAACGAGGGAAATTTCCCTCATCACTACTCATGGTCCTCCAAGAATGAGACCTTTGAGGCCCCATGAGCTATGTTGTGTTCAGTGACTATTATTAACCCTAAACAGGTGCTTGATACTGATAACAATGTCCTGCAATTCAGAAAGTTGTCAAAACTCATGCTTTAATATAGAGCCTCAGGATGGCTTTACTCACATGACCCAAAGAGACTTTAGCAATGTGGTTAGTTTACCTACGTGGTATCAAGAACAATTTTGTTAAACTTAGTGAGAGAATATGGTGTTTTGTGGGCTGTGTTACCACAAATCCATTTCTAAAATTGTCCTGGGAGCAGCCATTATCAAAACAGCAGAATCCAAGCATTAATAGCAGTGGTGGTGCAGAGCAGCAGTCTCCGTGTTGCCCAGCAGTCAGACAGGCCCATGTTTGTGCTCACTCAGGCTCCTGTGGCAACATGGAGAGGAGGCTCCTTCCTAGGATCTTAGTGCCTTTCTCTTTAAAAGTGAACCATCAAGCCTGGTGCAGTGGTGTACACCTATAATCCCAGCATCTGAGGAGACTGAGGTAGGAGGATCACAAGTTCAAAGTCAACCTCAGCAAAGGCAAGGCACTAAGCAATTCAGTGAGACCGTATCTCTAAATAAAATATAAAATAGAGCTGAGGGTGTGGTTCAGTGGTTGAGTGCTCTTGAGTTCAATCCCCGGTATCACTACCCCCCACCCCCAAAATAAAACTGTGAACCATCAGACAGAAAGCAATATAGGACTAGCCACTGAGCTATCCACTCCAAAACTTCACCATGGTACCTGCAGTGCCACTTTCAGGTAAGACATCTGCACCACAGAGTTACAAGCCACCACCTCTGTGAGCACTGGGGTTGCAGGCATACTAGCCCATTCTAAACCACTTTGGGAGTCCCGTGATGGGAACAGCTACCTCTCTGGAGCCTGCTGATCTCTTCATTTTACCTGCAATCCTAGAACCCCATGACCAGGTACTGGGCCATGGGAGATCCAATGGGCTGTTGTGTTAAGGTCTGCATAGTGATGGTTTCTGTGATCAACTCAAAATAAGCTTGGGAATGAATCAGAGCACCCTGACAACCTTTACTTGGTCCTCAAAGTCTTCATAAATCAATACAACTAGGGGTTTATGCTATTCCCAGAGGGGAACAGAGACTCTATGCTAAGGTCAGAGTTCAATGGGGATGTGGAGAGGAACTGCAGTTCTTGGACTTTTGGGATGCTAGTGCACAGGAGACAGTAATCTCCACATCTCCTGGCACAAAGTTGAAGAAGGAAAAGCTCATCACCGGGACTCTTACCCAGGACTAGTTATACATAGTTTCTTTTGGAGTCCTTTAGAATTTCTTTGTCCTGGTCCCCACTATTAAATATATTATTGGTATAATGTATTATCTATGTTAATTCTTTCTTTTCTTTTTTTTTTTTTTTTTGGTACTGGGAATTGAACTCAGAGGTACTCGACTACTGAGCCACATCCCCAGCCCTGATTTGTGTTTTAGGTAGAGACAGGGTCTCACTGAGTTACTTAGCACCTCGCCATTGCTGAGGCTGGCTTTGAACTCGCAACTCTCCTGTCTCAGCCTCCCTAAGTGCTGGGATTACAGGCTTGAGCCACCGTGCCCAGCTATGTTAATTCTTTCTTGCTTCATCCCTAAACTGTGAAGGAAATTACTGCAGTTAGGGTCATCTTAGTGAGGCACATGGAAAACTATAAACCTACTTGACACAGTTTATGGCTAATGGAATTGTGTATAAAATAAGCCCCTTTGTGAGGACGAAATATTTGGATGAAGGTTAGTTGTATTCCTAAAAGGCTCTTTCTTGCCCCCATGGATGCTTAACATAAAGGTGCCTCTGTTGACTAAGTAGAACATAATAACTCAATATGACATTTGTGTATATCAATTAAACATAAATAGTAAAGATTTTCCCACTGCAGATCAAGCAGGTATACAGTTAGTTTTCTCTTAGATCCATGAGAGAATGTCCCATGGAAACGCAGACACCATCCTGGATTGGGCCTACACGTACAAACTATCACTGTCTTCAGAAGATGCCAAAATATCACAGAAAAGCTGTTTCATATGTCAGACTGATCTAAAAATACTGCCCATAGACACTCTCCAAAACCCCAGATAAATAAAATGAAGTTAGTTTGTTTGTTATCTTTATTTGGCATGGCCCTGATTTGATTAAGTCCAATAGGAAAGGACTACCTTGGCTTCTGCCCACAACAAATATTGAAGCACACATTGTGCAGCCACATGGTAAGGCTCTTTCATTAGGAATTTAAGCATTATGTGAGGGTGGATTTGGACTAGAGATTCTAGAGGTACCAGTAGGTCAGTGAGGCACTGTAACCAGCCCGATGTCTCCCAGCATCCTCAGCCATCATTGAGATATGATGAGGACCTACAGTATTTGGAAACATCTTGCCCTCCTGAATGTGGACAACTCTGCTGTCATATGAATGTGCTTGACACATAAAGTAGTGTCAAAAAATATGAGCTATTCTTAGATTTGAATCTGATGATCCAAGTGCCAGCTCAGCCACTATTTAAGTGGCAAACCTGAGCAAGTCTCTTAGCAAATCTCAGACTCAGTTATATGGAAAGTAAGATTTCAGTATATTACAACTTCACGGGACTGTTTTTTTTTTATAGGAATTTACAGATAATAATCATGAGCAAGGAAACTGAAATAATGAACACTTAGCCAGTTTTTAAAGATCAGAGTCAGTACGATAGTTCTTTATTTAGGAAATATTTATTGAAAAGCAGTTATGAATCACTTGCTGTGTTTTTAAGGTGTCTAACATAGTGTCTGCCAAGTAGCAGTGGATTGAAAGGTTTCTTCTCCTTCCATTCCTTGCTAAGTCCTCTTAGCTGCAGCAGGGATGTAAAATCTTCAGGCCACCTAAGATTCAAAAACCTGTGTGGTGGTCAACCAGGTGACAGAATTCTCAACCTCATGCTCTAAATTGCATTCATATCAGAAAGTGCCTGAAGTTTCCTTTTGTAGGTCATTATTTGTTTTGTTTTATTTTCCAGAAAAAAAAACATGGAAAATTGAAATTCAAAATGAATTTTATATGAAACAATCCTCTAGTGATTTTCTAAAACAATTGTTAGAATTATTTTCTGGAGGATAATGGCAAAGCCTTGCTTCATAACTTAGGAAGATGCTACTTGTTTATTTTTCACTTTTTAAAAATTATATAAGCTGGGCGCGGTGGCTCAAACCAGGCACGGTGGCTCACGCTTGTAATCTCAGCACTTTGGGAGGCTGAGACAGGAGAATTGTGAGTTCAAAGCCAGCCTCAGCAACAGCGAGGCACTAAGCAATTCAGTGAGACCCTGTCTCTGCATAAAACACAAAATAGGGCTGGGGATGTGGCTCAGTGGTCGAGTGCCCCTGAGTTCAATCCCCGGTACCAAAAAAAAAAAATTGTATATCATGGGACTGGGAATGTAGCTCTGTAGTACAGCATTTACCTAGAATGCACAACATCCTGGGTTTGATCTCCAGCACTGAAAACAAGAAAAAAGTACATCTATAGGGCCAAAGAGCTGAACACAAACTTCATAGATGAAGATATACAATCAACAGACATATGAAAAAATGTTCAACATCTCTAGCAATCAGAGAAATGCAAATCAAAACTACTCTAAGATTTCATCTCACGCCAGTCAGAATGGCAATTATCAAGAATACAAACAACAATAAGTGATGGCGAGATGGTGGGGAAAAAGGTACGCTCATACATTGCTGGTGGAACTGCAAATTGGTACAACCAATCTGGAAAGCAGTATGGAGATTCCTTAGAAAACTTGGAATGGAACCACCATTTGAGTCTGTTATCCCTCTCCTCGCTCTATACCCAAAAGACTTAAAAACAGCATACTACAGTGACACAGCCACTTCAATGTTTATAGCAGCTCAATTCACAATAGCTAAACTGTGGAACCAACCAAGATGCCCTTCGATAGATGAACGGATATAGAAGCTGTGGTATATATACACGATGGAATATTACTCAGCAATAAGAGAGAATAAAATTATGGCATTTGCAGGTAAATGGATGGAGTTGGAGAATATCATGCTAAGTGAAGTAAGCCAATCTCAGAAAACCAAATGCCAAATGCACTCGTTGATAAGTGGATGCTGATCCATAATGTGGGGAAGGACATGGGAACAATGGAGGAACTCTGTTCATAGGGGTGTAAGGAGGGAGGGGGCATAGGGACAGTAAAAGTGGTGGAATATGAAAAAAAATAATAAATAAATAAGATCAAAAAATTGAAAAAAATGTAAATAAAAACAGAAAGACAGAGTTGGCAAAAATAAAATTTTTAATAGAGTTTTATGCAAAAAAATGTTCATCACATCAGCATTCATAATGGCAAAGCATGGGAATAATTTATATCTATAAAGGTAAGGGATTAACTAAATAATGGGATATTTTATTGTGTTCCTGATACATTCAAGATGATCGATAAATATTAAGTTCATAAGTATTTAAAGATGTAGAAGAGTTGTTTATTATGTCTGAATTTTTAAAATAAAATATAGAATAATCTAAAACTAGAGTTTATTTTACTTTATATATGTGTGAGTGTATATTTGTAATAGGGTTATAAGTGTTTTCTATTTCAATTTCTGTCTTTGAAGACTTTAGGTTTTTAGATTTTCTACAATGAATTTTAAATTTATTCAAAGAAAAAATGAAAAAATGCTTTTTTTTTCACTACTAGGGATTTAGGGATTGAATTGAAACTGTTTTTTTCCCACTGAGATACTATATCCTCAGCCATTTATTTTTTTATTTTGAGACAGGGTCTATCTAGCTAAGTTGCCAGGCCGACCTCCAACTTGTGATCCTCTTGCCTCAGCCTCAGTTTTTACAGGTGTGTACCACCATGCCTGGTTGGAAAAATACATTTTTAAAACAAAAGGTACCTACATATAAATGCATCAAATTTCTTGCCAACTTGTTTGTTCTATATTAGGAAGTAGAGAAAAATGGGTTAACTTTACATATAAAATATGCTTTCATATTTTCTCCCAGCTTTATTGAGGTATAATCAACAGATTAAAAAGTATATATATTTACCATGTTCAATGTGATATTGTGGTAGCACATTTGAATTTTTTTATTTAAAGCATAAGATATGGCAACTTCAGATCCACTTTAGCCCACTCCCTATCACTCTTTTTTTTAAATTTATTTTTAGTTGTATATGGATTCAATGCCTCTATTTATTTTTATGTGGTGCTAGGATCGAACCCAGTGCCTCACACCTGCTATGCAAGCGCTCTACCACTGAACCACAACTCCCACCCTCCCTATCACTCTTGACTGTCTCTTTTCCCGGTATCTCACTTGTCTGGCACCTGTAGGTCTTAATCCCCACTGACCTTCAATAACTACTCTGAGATCTAGGAAACCAGGAAGTATGCTGAGAGAATCCTGAAGTACATCTACAAGCATGCTCAAGGAATTTATTTCCGCTTACGTAATTGCTATTTGGCTGAGGTCACTAAACACTTTTGAATACCTTCTATGAGCTAGGAAGTGAACGAGATGGTGGTGCTACAATGATGCACAAATGAGGCCCTCTGTCTTTGAGAGGCTTAAAGTCTAATCAAGAAGACACAGAGAGCAGGGCGCAGTGGCTCAAGCCTGTAATTCCAGCACTTGGGGAGGCTGAGACAGGAGAATCGCGAGTTCAAAGCCAGCCTCAGCAAAGGCGAGGTGCAAAGCAACTCAGTGAGACCCTGTCTCTACATAAAACACAAAACAGGGCTGGGGATGTGGCTCAGTGGTGGAGTGCCCCTGAATTCAATCCCCAGTACCAAAAAAAAAAAAAGAAAGACACAGAGACACATAGGTGATTTCAATTTAAGGAGATAAGTAAATGTAACCAGGGTAAGAATGCTATATAGGTTTGGGGTAGGAATTCAAAATAGGCTTCTTAGAGGAGAATATAAGAGAACATTTTTGTAACAAAGACTTCAAAGGGTGTTAATTGACCTAAACAACCATACTGAGACAAGCCTGTGGCATGGGGGGTAATTTTTTAAAACTCTTGACCCATTAATGTTATTTCAAATTTAATGTACGTTGTCAGGACCAGCTGCAGAAACTCGGAAGAGAATAGAGTCACAGACGTTTGACTAGCTATAAGGGCAGGAGGTCAGGATGCTGTCATCTCAGAGCCAGACTTGGCTACATCAAGATAGAATGGTAGTTACTGATGCCCCCTCCCCAGGTTATTCTCAATCTTTGTTTCCTGTGGTCTGCACGGTCAGCAGCAGTGAGTTTTGTGATTGTAACCTCTGTTTCACATGACTGAAGATGACTGCACTGTGTCTTAGTCATGCTGAGCATTATTGTAGCCATGAGAGGGGATGTTCCCTAATAGGAAGAGTTTTGACTCACATTGTGTTAGCCTCAACACAAAGAAAACTGTGTAGGTTCTATGCAGAGCATCCAGCATGTCTTAATAAATGGATGAGTGAATACATGATTTTAAAGGCTGATACCCAACAGTAGTGCTTGAGGAACTATTACATTGTTTTTCAATGAAATGGAATAGTAGTTCCAATGAATGTTAATAAACAATGGCTAAGAAACAGAGGAGGATAAGAAACAGAGAAACTCCTTGTTTCCATGAATTAGCTGGTAGGACGGAGACTGGATTAAACAGAATTGAATATATTTTATTATAGAAATGTTGAAAACCTAAATTATGCTCTATACTGTGTTTTTCAAACTTATTAAGCAAGCAAGCAAACAAAAATCCCTTCTTTTAAAGAGAAGCTTTAGGGGATCTACAGAACATAATTGGTTATATTGATGAAGTTTAGTCCTGTAGGTTAGTGCTTCCCATGCATAACTGTGCATATGAATCAACTAGAAGTTTTACCAAAATGCCGATAATGGTTAAGTATGTCCACAGGATACCCAGGATTCTGCACAACCAGTGAACTTCCCAGTGATTCTAATGCTTTTATGCTCAAGAGGTCAATTAATATTTGGATAGTCCTGGAGGGAAAGAGGATCTAGGATCTCTCTCAGGTTTTTGACCTGACCAATTAGGTAGATACTTGTGCTATTAATTGAAATGAAATTCCAGACTGAGGAATAGTTGGTAGGGAGAAATGGATTTACTTTAGGCATATTGAGTTTAAATATTAGATGCCTACAGGAGACATTGGGGTTGGAGTTAGATACGTCATTCAGTAAGACCAGGACCAGAGGTACAAATTCACAAGTCAGTGTCACTGAGATGATATTAAACCATGAGACCGAGTGCTGTAATCTATGAATAAAGGGTAGATCAAGAAGAGGTTTAAAAATTAACAGCTTAAGCACTCTGACTTTCATAGAGTAAGGGCAGGACAAGGATGCAGCAAGGGAGAGTAAGGACAGATAAATGAGGTAGAAGGAAAATTAGGAGATTGTGGGGTCCTAAAATTTGAGAGAATGAAAGCATATCGAGTGGAGTGATCAACTGTCTGCAATATGCTGAAGACAAATGATCACTGCATTTGTTAAAACTGAAGATGTTGATATCTGTGGTTACATAACAAAGTATCTTAAAATCTAGTAGATTAAATAACAAGTGTTTGTACTATGTCAAAAACAAAACCGAAAAGTTTTCCATTGTTTGGTTTTGTTTTTGTCGTGGTGTACAGAAAAGAGCTGATGCAGCCAGCCTGAGCCTGCTCCTAGCTGGCATTTGAGTATGGAACTGAGGAAGGTTCTCTGTAAGAGGCACTTGTGTCTGAACTGTGCAAATAAATATGTTTGATACTTCCTTCTAGGAATCAGGTATTTGGGTACATGGTCGATGTGACCAGTCCTCAAGAAAATTCTTGGGCCCTGAATCTTTGGTGAGCTTCCCTAGCAGAAAACACTTCATGTTTGTTGTCTCAGCTTGTTGCTGGGGGCACTGAGTGTGTTCTGTGTGACTGTGCTGGATGGGGTGTTGGAAGTTTACACCTCATTTCCCCTAGACTGTGCCCATGTATGTTTCTCTTGTACCCATTCTGCTTAGGACTATTTCATTGTAATAAATCTTAGCCATGAATTATTTTTAAAAGGCATTTATTATTTTACATAATTTCTGAGGGTCAAGAATATGGGTGCAATTCATCCACATGGTTCTGGTCAAAATTATTCATGTGGTTACAATTTAGACTTTGGCTGGGGCTGTACCCATGTGAAGGTTGTCTAAGAGTCTGTTGTCCAATCAATGAAAGGATAAAGAAAATGTGGTATATATACACAGTGGAGTTTTATTCAACCATAAAGAAAAATGAAATCATGTCATTTACAGGAAAATGGATAGAAATTGAGAACAGTATATTAAGCAAAATAAGCCAAATTCAGAAGGTCAAGGGTCATATTTTTCTCTCATATGTGGAAGCTAGAGAGGAAAAAGGGGAAGAAAGGTGTGGGCAGGAGTGGGGGATCTAATGAAAAGCAAACAGAGATCAGTAGAATAGAGGAAAAAGACCAGAGTGAGAGGAGGGTAGGGACCAGGGGAAGTGCTGGGGAGTGATACTGATCAAATTTTATTGTTATATTGTGTTTATGTACTAATGTGTCACAACAAATCTCCCCATTATGTAGAACTCTAATGCATCAATTTCAAAAAGTTGAAAAAAATGGGTGTAACTATGACCTCCCACTGTCCCCCCACCCAAAAGAGAAGAGTTCAATATCATGCTTACTTATGTGACCAACCACAGGCTTTAGTTCCTTGGTACTTATGGGCTTGCTCTTCAGTTCCTCATTATGTGGGTAGCTTCCCACAAGCTTCCAGAGCATTCTTACAGTGTGGCAGTTTACTTCTCACAGAGCAAGCCATATGGGACAGAACCGACATCCCCAACAAGAACAACACAGTCTCTATAATCCAATCTTGGAAGTGACATCCCATCATTTCCAACACGTGCTATCAGGCACACAGACCAAACTCTGTATAAAGCAGAAAGGACATGGAGATTGCACAGTAGCTGATGTAAGGGGACCATTTTGGAAGCTGACCACCAAAGCAAATGAAAGATAAGAAACGTGTGTGTGTTTGCATTTTATTATTAAGTTCTGCAGAACAGAGGAAGGGGACAATAGCTACACAAGGGTATGTGGTCAAAGATGACTTTTTTTTCTCCTTCTCTTTTTTATTTTCCCCTTTCTCTTTTGGTAGTATTTATCTAGTAGAGTGAGTTCAGAAGGTTTAAAGTTAGAGGAGTAAATAGCTGTTTCAGAGAGAACTGAATTGATTTTCAGAAAAGGTTCTTTATTGGTCACTAGTGACCTTAGGCAAATTACTTTAGTTCCTGGAATTCAGTTAATAACTGATAAAATTGAAATGATATTATACCTACTTCAAGATGCTGTTATAAGTCTCAGTTAATAGAATGTTCATGAAAGTGCTTTATTTACAGAAATGAGCTGTCCTGCTGTGAGCACAAACTGTAAATATTCTCCCATTAATTTTTACACTATTCATTCCTGAAGACAAGCTGGTTCTGTGCTTTGGTGCTCCTCCGCACAGAACTGTCTGCAAGTAGAATCCCTGTCATGACCAACATTTAAATGAGAAAAAACATTGTGGTGTTAATTAATTGTTCTATTGTTTGGGTTATGAGCTTAAAAATATCTGATCTGGCACTCTTCTTTCAGATGAACGGGAAGATCCATCCTCATACCTGTGGAAGAAATCTGATTGACCTAAGTGTTTCTAAATTTTCAATTCTCTAATTCCTTTGAAAATTCAAAAATACCAGGTTTATAGAACAAAGACAAAACGTGAGACAGAGATAGTATATCAAAATCTTCTTTACTCTTGTCTTCCCTCTGTGCTTTTCCTGTGGTTGTTTCCTCTCTTGAAAATATTTTTGAATGGTTAACAGGATGGTATATTGTAAGAAAGAAATAAGCCTAATAGAGATAGAATCTCTCCTATTTTATGAACACTTAATATATCTGCTGTCTCTTTTTACTCAGGGGATTTTTCTCTCAGAAGTCAATTTTTAATCTGATTCTAATCCAATTTAATCACACTACCTGGAATGAAGACTGGTTTAACTCTGTTCCATATTAATGTGAAAAATAACTGACTTATCACCACATTTCCAAGCAAAGTAGTCAACATGGAGTATATCAGGTTGGTTTGAGATAATTTGATTATAAAGCATAGTACATGTCTACGTGTGGTGCTAGGGAATGGCCAGTGGAGTACTAAGGTGGGCATTTTCACTTCTCTATGAGCATTTTAATACACGCCACTAAAATTATTTACACTCCCAATGTTAAAAAAAATGGATGCCAATAAGTTTTAACATCTGTGTTTATATAACATGTCTCTGAGTTATGCCTAGTTGAACAGTAGGAGTTGTAGGAAAAGCAAACCACAGTCTTATGCCCTAAAAATCTTGCAGAAAGGAGGGAAAAAAAAATCATACCCTGAATTCCATTCTGGCTTTTTGGCATAATACAAGGCGGCTTGGCTAAGCAGTTGAGTTTAGTGAATGAGCAGGGACTCTCTTACCATGTATCATCTGACTAGTACCTGCCAAGAGAGCTGTGTTTTCCTTCTCTAATTGCCAACCTTTCTTTGTTTAACCCTGGTTTTGTTGCTCCCAGCTTTCTCCAGCTGTGTCAGTTGTAGGATACAAGTGCTCTCAACCATTGTGATATTTGCTGTGTGATGAATATCGATAACAGCTGCCAAAGACTTCTAGGGAGCGCTGAGACCTTCCAGAACTAAGAGGCAAGGGGATCCTGTAGCTTAAAAGTCCATGCTCTCTCTCATTACTATTAATTCAATAATGGTCCAACTTCTAAAATTAATATTAAAACAACATCCAGAAATTCATCTGTTTTCCTGTACCTGTCTCGTTATAAGTAGGGGTAGTTAATTCCTTGTTTTTATTTTTTTGTTAATTACCACTTTAAAGATCTCTTTCAACTTTGCACAAATAAGTTTTTCCATATTTTCTTATTATTATTTCATTATAATTTTTCAATTTATTTTTGAAATTGTGTGATTTTCAGAATCATAACCGATATTAATCTCCCAATGTAAAATACACTGTAGATTTGACATAGGTAATAAGCACAATTCTGTTTTGGAAGACATCAGGGCAAAAATCAGCACAGTTGATAAAAAGCTCTTATTCACATTGATTTTATAATTGTTATCTGTTCTTTGCCCCTACAATATGTTTCTATTTGCAAGAAACAATAAATAAATAAACCAAAAAATAAAGTAAAAGGACCCATCTTAAACTAAGTAGCTGAATTCTGGTTACTTAAAATATACAATCATATGTTCTCTTAAATATAATGTATTTGCAGAATTATTAATGTAATTTTTATTTTTCCTGGTCAATTTGAGTGATAATTAGGAATCAAGGTGCTGACCACCTTTCTTAGGCATAGTGCTTACTGCTTTTTTTATTGCATTGTTTTCTTTTTTGTCTATTTGTCAGGAAAAGATTTTTCAATAAAGAGGCATTAGCTCTACATCCTAAGTATAAGAATTAGGCCATACCATGATTAGGTGTAGAGTATTCCAACATGATTGAACCAGTGTGGCAAAGGCCCTTGATGCCACAGTTTCCTCCTGTGAGGACCAGAAGAAATACTGCTGGAGGTTCAGGAGGGGATGAGGATAGTAATGTATGGGACAGAGATAGTTGGTGACATTCAGAAGGTATCATTTACTGTAGAAAAGTAAGAAAGAGCTTTGGTTTTTATTCTAATAAGTAAGTAAATTCAAAAGCAGTTACAATTTTCTATCCCACAGACACCAAAAACAAATACAAACAAACAAAAACACTGAATTCTATCACCCAGAGTTCCAACAGGAGCTAGAAATATGAAATAGGCCCATCATCACCATTTAGTGCAGGTGACAATTTGATTAATTGTGATGCCTCTGCTCCCCATGCATTACTAGCACCCCATTTCCTGTTTGCAAAGAACTCAGCTTTGCATTCAAACTCAAGGACATTCTGAAATGTCTGGTTTTGAAAGATCTGTTTAAAGATGCCAATTTCAATAGCTGTGAGGGCAGATAGAAATCACACTAGTAATTTTAATAGAAATAACTTATAATAAAGATTGTTTAATGAGATAGGAAGTTAACTGTGTAACTAAAAAGGCAAAGTGAGAATGTTAAGGGAGTAACTGCAGGAAACAGCTACTGTGATTGGATTGAGGACGAAATGCAAGAGGCTAGACTCATTAAGGACTGGAGAAGGGGCTACATGGGATCAAAATTCAGAATCCTGGGGAGGGACTATTATGCGGCTAGCTGGTGCTGGTAGCTCTGGATTATCAGGAGGGGCTCTCTGGGCCTAATCTGGGCCTCTAAGGAGGTAAGGCCAGATAGCTGGTCTGGATGTCTTTGAGAGGGCTTACTGAGGCTATTTCTGTGGGTGTTGGAAAAACTGCAAACCAATCCTATGGCTGCTATGAGAAGCAACTGTACCTACCATAGTGAAGAGGCATGGGGTGTGGATCACAAGAGCAGAAAGTGGAAAGAAATCCATAGGAAACAAATAAAGTTTGTTCTTCCTATAGCCTTGCAATATCCCTCCTGCACATATGAAATTTGCAGGTTATAGTTCCCACCATCATAAAGCAGAACACAGAAGGTACTGAAAGCAGCCCAATAACTGTCCCAGAAGTGTTATGTAGGACAAATCAATGCAGCAGTGTCTTCTGTAGCCCTTCACTTTGAGCACCAAGATATTTCACTCAAAATTACATGACTACTGTCTTTATAAGCCTTACCAAGTCCAGAGGCTTCAGAGTTATGTATGGACTACCATTACAATTCATGTGATTCTCAAAGGTCTGTTTGCTTATTCTGTGTTTTATCCTAGTGCTATGGAAACAAGGTCACTCAGACAAAGAAGGCTTGAACAGCCTGTGGCCAAAGAAGGGCCTTTCTCTCTCCCTATAGTTCTCATACCCCTGATCATCAGTTGATGAGATTAGAGCTGTTGCACTGACTGCTAATCTGAAAATACTTGAATTAGCCTCAGGTGGCATTTTTATGTAATTATCTCAGGTACCTAACACATGATTCTTCTGTATCTTCAGAGATGTAATAATCCATTTCTTCCTTTCAGGAGGCCTAGGTACTCCTGAGAATTTCAGTTTTGACCCATACCAATTTTCATGTTCATGTATGCATATATTGTGATTAGCACAATCTGCTCTTTGGTTTGCATTCAATAGCCACACACATGGAAAAAGGTATAGGAAGCCTAACCATTCTATGACTAGGTTGCTTTGGCTTGAGGGGCTCAGGTACAAAATAGTCCTTAGGAAACATTTCAAAGTTTCCTGTGGCATTATAAAGTACAAGGCATTTACTGGCTTACAGAGCTGGTTTCTCCATGTACAGATTTCTAAGAGGTAGGAAAGAAAAGGTAGGGGGCAAAGATCTACTCTTTATCTTATTCTTTATCAGAGTATAAGCTGATTATTTTGTATATGTTTTAAAAAGAAACAAAGAAAATTAATTCTGAAGTAGGAAATACTTTCCAAAAGAAAAGTACAAGTTAAGTTATCCTTAAGTTTCCAGTGTTATAGTTTGCAGGGAAGTGTTCCCCCAAAGACTCAGGTGTTAAAGGCTTTGTGTCCAGGGCAGCTCTATGCAGAGGTGGGGCTTCAGGGTAGTGACTGGATCAGGAAGGCTCTGATAGCTGAATGGGCTATTAACAGGTGAGGTCTGAAAGAGGAAGTAGGTCACTGGAGATGTGCCTTAGAAGGATATATCTTGCCTCAGTCCCTTCCTCTCTCTGTTTCCTGGCTGCCATGAGCTGAACAGTTTTCCTCCACCACACCTTCCTCCATGATGTTCTACCTCTCCTCAGGCCTTAAACAATGGAGTCAGTCAATATGAGGAGAAATCTCTGAAACCATAAACAAAAATAAATCTTCCTTTAAGATGTTTTTCACAGATGTTTTGTCACAGTGGCAGAAAGTTGACTAATACAAAACAAAAAAAAAATCCCACAACTTTTTACTACATCACACCACCTACCCAGCATAGTGTGGCGAACATGGAAGTACAAATTGTTAGGGAAATCACACAAAATTTGGATTCTTCCTTAGGCATTATTTCTCCTTAGATCTCATCAGATTTTTAGGGGAAAGGCACTCCTTGCCGATGAAAGTCCTTGGCTGTGTGATGACTCAAAATCTCATCCATTTCCTCCTTTTTATTTTTTCCTAACTACAACAAAACTTTCAGTATGAACAACTTTCCTCTGAGTTTTTTAAAGCTGAGAAGAGGCATAATTGCATTCTGAATGCTGGTTTGCACTATAGTTAGAAAAACACCTGGAACAACAATGAATATGACTTGCAGTGATGCACTAGTTTCAGTTGATTTTTCATGCTGCTCACAGGTGAAGTCTATATTCAATTTGCAAGGCTTCTCTTGGCTCTGCACTGATAAGAAGGCCTGTGATTTAATCTAACAGAGTAAGCAGAAGGTCTTCATGCCACAGATTAGAAATACAGCTTCCTTAAAGGATTGGGAAACTCAAAGATAACCACCCTGAAATCTCCTTCAGTCCAGGTGCTGAGGTGAAGCACCAAGACGGTGGCATGCTTTCAGAGGATTTGCAGAGGGAGCCCTGCCCAAAGCTTTCATCAGGAACCCAGGAGAGGTACTAGGGAGGGACCACGTGGACATCACAACCAGCTAACCTTTTCAGTGTTTTCAAACGGAAACCATTTAAAATGATGTGATTCAATAACAGAACTTCATTTTTGTTGGTGGATTATACTTTGCACACATTTATCTTGAGTCGTTTTCAAAACCTCCCTGGATAATAAAAATTATTATGATTAGAGGCTGAACTATAGAAAGGAAGACTCCAAACTATTCTCAAAGGCAGTGTAGGATAACTGGAAAAGCTCAAGCCCAGAAATCAGGAGTTGTAGTTTATGTTTTGTGATTATCTTTACTGTTATAAACACAGATCTTCAGATATATAATTTCATTTGGTCTCCACAATCAAATCCTACCGGAAGTAGGCATGGAAGAGAACATTATCTTCATTTATAGATGAAAAAGCAGCAAAATTCACAGGTGATGACTAGAGCAGATATATTAAGTGCCAAAGCAAAACTTGAGTCCCAAATCCATGACACCATGTTTTGCCCCCTTAATTAAGCTTCCCAAACATATGAAAACATTTATCATCATCAAAAATATTATCATTTCAATAGCTACACAGTGGCCAGAGTTCAAAGGAAAAGTATTATTAAAAGAATTTTCTATAGAACTTCATTTAATCTTCACAAGTTTAAATAGGGATGTTTGGTTACCAGGTACAAGAAAACATTGAACGTTTCTTTCCTTTATAATAGGGGAAATTGGGGGGTGATATTTGTTTTATATAAGCCTGGTATACTAGGGTTTTCAAGAAAGACAGAAACAGTAGGATAAATAAAGATGCATACTATGAAAATTTATTAGTGAACCAATAACATTGAAAGAGGATCTTACCCCCCTACTCCCTCAGACTCACAAACTAATATTCTCTAGAAAAATCCTCACGGACACACCCAGGTTTCTGTGAATTCCTTAATTCAGCCAAGTTGGCATCTAAATTGGACATCATGTTTGACTAAAGCTAAGATCTGTGTTTCCCCAAATCCTTTTCACCACATTGTTCCAGATTAGAGTTGGCTTAAAGAGGAACTTGATCAGGATCAAGGAGAAGTAAAGTATCAGTTGTGCGAGCATTCTTGCGTGAATGGCTACTTTCTGTTTACCAGAACCAGCTGTACCCTGATTTCTGAGAGAAGCCACAGGTGCTGACCATTCCTTGAACTCCCGTGTTCTTGTGGTCTAAGCTTGTTTTGCAGCCTGAGCATTTTCCACACCTTGGTCTGCAGTTCCACGCCTCCCACGCCCCTCAGGGAGTAGGAAAGATATATAAACCCAGAGTGCTGAAATAAATGAGCTACGAGCTTCTTTTTCTTCAGAATTGTTGTTGCGTGTGTGTGTTTTTTCATCCGCGGCTCCCTCGCTGACTCGGTTTCACTTTGGTTTGGCGCAGGCGCTGGCATCTGGAGGTCCTGCCGAGATCCGAAGAAGGGAAGGAATGCCGACGGACACCCGGGACTGGCTAGTAAGTAGGGGGTGAATTGTTAATAGTGCAGGTAAAGATGGGCACTATCCATAGTAGGGAATTGTTGGAAAATCAGATCGAAACTCTGTTGAAGAAAAAGGGTATGGGGCTTAAAAAGAATACTATAAGGGCCTTCTTAAAGATTATAGAGCAGTCTAGTCCCTGGTTCCTTCATTCGGGAGGTCTCAATGTTCCAGACTGGGAACAGGTCCGTGCGGACTTACAGAAAAGGCTACACACACAGGGGCCACAGTCTTTTCCTATTACCACCTTCTCTGTATGGAGGCTAATTAAGGACCCTTTTAAGTAAAAAGTTTTTGATTTAGGAACAAGTCAGTGAGTTATCTAAGACCTTTGAATCCACCCAAGAAGCGATTTCTACCCAGTCCCTTAAAGAAGTTGAAATGGATAGTGAGGAATGGAAAGGAGAGGATGAGGAGGAAGATGAGGAATTGCAATTGGAACAGGATATCCAGACATTGCAAGAGAGATTACAGGAGTGGGAATTAAAAGAACAATGTAAGCAGGAACTGAAATATTATTCAGTGGGAAGACCACCTCCCTTTAATCCAGGACATGAGTCTAGGAGGCCTACCGGTCCTACGGTGCCTCCAGAGCCTCAATCAGGAGGCGTGGTGTTCCCAGTAATAGAAGTGCAAAACCAACAAGGACAGGAGTATGGCGCGGTCCTGATCCTGTAATTTCTCAAGCCCGAGGGTCTGTGTCTATCCCCATGATGCAGACACTCCTGTTTGGGTCCCTGACAGATGTGTCAGGGAAGTTATAACCTAAGAATCTGTCCAGGAGCGTCTTCCCTCCTGGGAAGCCTTTGTGTTTTACAGAATCTGATGATGCTGGTGAAGACCTATTGAAAAGCTTGTGAGTATTCTTTGGAGAATTCCCTTTCTAGTCATCATGAAGCTCCTGATTTTTATGCTACTGACTTCTTCATGCCTGGGTAACGTTATTGGGGCCTGGTAAGGTGGCCACCTGTCTTGATGCAAGAATGGCCCGTGGAACCTTTACTATATTACAACAAGTTACAGCCCTAAATAATACCAAGGTCAAACTGCTGGATTCAGGGGCAGTGTTAGGTTTGTTCCAACAGATTGGTATGATGCTGCACAAATGGGCTGGAACTGTTGCTCTGGTCAAACTGCTTGTGCTGTTAATACTGCTCATGATATGCTGTGGCTATAGGGTACTTCAATCTATGAGGCGTCAACAGCATGCACAAACCAAGCCATGGTAGCTCTCTCCCATGACCATCCCTCTGCCCAAGTGTGGCTGGGCATTGTGCACTCCTAGGAAGTCAATGACAGGTAAGACAGGGACGAAGATTTGAGCAACCTAAGACAGGGCTATGGCGGTTAACATTCACGCTGTAGACCGGATGATGGGTAAGCCATGTTCTTTGGTCCCTGCAACCTAAGACAGGCTCTAGGAAAAGAGAGAGGGAATTGTGAGAGCATTCTTGTGCATGGCTACTTTGTTTACCAGAACCAGCTGTACCCTGATTTCTGAGAGAAGCCACAGGTGCTGACCATTCCTTGAACTCCCGTGTTCTTTTGGTCTGAGCTTGTTTTGCAGCCTGAGCATTTTCCACCTGGGTCTGCAGTTCCATGCCTCCCACGCCCCTCAGGGAGTAGGAAAGATATATAAGCCCAGAGTGCTGAAATAAACGAGCTTCGAACTTTTTCTTCAGAATCGTTGTTGTGTGTGTGTTTTTTCATCCGCGGCTCCCTCGCCAACTCGGTTTCACTTTGGTCTGGTGCAGGCGCTGGCAATCAGTCACTATTTTGAATTGATACAATTATCAGATATGATGATGGATGAGGGTAGAAATACCTGGCAGGTTTCAGCTCCTCTCTATCCTCTATTCCACATCTGACTCATTTTACTAGTTGCTGACTCTGATAACCAACAGTGGCATCAAGCCTACATACAGCCAGGTGCTTGGCTATGGACTCCCAAAAGCATGAAATGCACACAAGCAAACATTTCCCACACAACTACCTCTTTACAGCACTGCTACAGTGGCCAGATGTGCGTGGCTTCTTGCATTTATTTGTAAGCTCTGATGTGTCCATCTGCATCAGTGCTTTGACTGTTTAGAGACAGTTTCTCTGATACCATGGCATTCACCTCTTTCCTCTCCTCCTCCCATATTCATATAAGGGCTAATGCATAGAATAAATGTCACACTTCCTTAACACTTATTATGAATGTTTTCTCAGCTGAAAATTGACAGACCAAAGTTTCCATACATTTGTAATCTCTAATGACTGATAAAATTACCTATAACAAAACTTGGCATAATGTAATGGCAAATAGATACTACCTGAAATTGCCATCAACTAAATGTTGTATAAACTTCAACTCATGGTAGTGTTGTTTTTTTTGTTTTCTTTTTGCATTGGGCTTCTGCTCTGTCATGTTCCATATGTCAAAAGTTTTCTTCCCAGACTCAATTGTGCAATTTATCGATAGTGGATCAAAATCTACTTCAGGAAAAATTTAATTCCAGTAAACAAATGGTATTTTGGTCTTTGAGTTTGGCAATTCAAATTCCTAGGAGAGGTGGTGATCAAACAACTAGACTCTACGTTTGACTAAAGCTAAGATCTAGACTCTAACAATAAGAAACATGGATTACCTGCATATATATGTTCCTCTGAAAAAGTTTGAGAGTAGGCAGATCCTAGGATTTGGATTTTTTTGTTTGTTTGTTTTTGGTACCAGGGATTGAATTCGGCCACACTTAACCACTGAGCAACATCCCCAGCCCTTTTTGTATTTTGAGACAGGGTCTCACTGGGTTGCTTAGGGCCTTGCTAACTTTCTGAGGCTAGCTTTGAACTTGCCATTGTCTAGCTTAAGCCTCTCAAGCCACTGGTAGGATTTGGATCTTAATCTACTTGGTTATAAAGTGTAATATTCAATTTTCTTAGAAAGCAAGGAAACAATATAAAGAAACTATATTCTAAGAGGTTCCATGCTAAAAGAAAGAATCTTAATTATGTGTGTGGTTTACAGAGAAGAGTGTGAGGTAAAGCTAGTTGATTTCTTATTTTCTCACATTTTTAAAATTAAGATACATTTTGCACCCAGGGAAATGTCCAGGTCTTCAGAATAAATTCCAATGAGTTTGGTAGTTGTGCTCGCCAGTATTCAATGGTTTTCTGGAACCACCTTATGAGAAATAATTTTAAATATTCAAAAAGGTTACAAGCCAGTTATTAAACCATTGGTGCTTTAAATCAGACATAGTAGAAATATTAACAGTAAATTAAAAATCTACAAGTGGTACAAATCAGAGGGTTTTTTGTCCTTTCTGAGAATCATTTTGTCAGCATACCATTATAGAATATAGATCCTACCAAAGTATCAAACCATATCTTCACTTTTGCCCTTTACTTCTCTATACCAACCACCTATATTCAACTAATGCACAGATTTTCTTCTCTTGCATTAATTTTGTCTCTTCTAGAACTTTATATAATGAAATAATACAAAGTACTTTTTATCTGGCTTATTTCTCTCAATATAGGGGATTTGTTAAAAGCTGTTAAAATTAACACTAGTGCATTTTTCTAGCATATTAAATTTGTATTAAAATATCAATTTTCTACCCATATCTTCTTGCTACATGAGTTTTTTTTCCCTTTTATTGTCTATTTTGAGAAAAATCTCCCCTAACATTCTTGTACAACTCTATTTGTGGGCATATTTTTATTTACCTTGGGAACATGTCTAGAAGATGAACTACTCGCTCATAGGACAGATGTGTGCTTATCTTTATGACAAACTGCCATACTGATTAGTAAAGATGTTGGATAATTTTACACCACCCAGTAACGTGAAAGTTCCAGCTTCTCTCTTCTTTACCAGTATCTCTTATCTAATTTCTTTTTAAATTAGCTATTCTGTATAGTGTAGAATGGTATTTCACCATAGTTTTAGTTTTCATTCCTCTGACAACTAATGATAGAGCATTGTTTTTTCATTTTCTTAATGGCCACTCATGTATCTTTCTTTGTAACTATTTAAATATTTTTTTCTATTTTTATTGGGTTTTTTCTTATTACCAAATTACAGGAGTTTAATCATTCTCTATATAGGTAATTTATCAGATACATGTATTATGGATATTTTCTCTCAGTCTGTGGCTTTCTTATTCTCTGAACAGTGTTTTCTTAAAGAGCACATTCGTGATTTTGATGAAGCTAATTTTAGCAATATTTTCTTTTGTTAAAATGCCCATTTATATATAATTCTGAGTCCTATTTATAAAATCTTTGCCTATCCTTAAGGTTGCAATGATTTTCTCCTATGGTTTCTTCTGAATGGTTTCTTTATACTTTTGTGTTTATATCTGTTCTAGATGTCACTTTGCTTTGTGTTTACATTGCTCATCTCTTAACTTTTCAATGTGGAATTGAGAATGTGGACATTCATTTTTAAATCTGTCTTGTCTATTATAAGCATTCTTTGGAGCTATGGATTCCTCTTTTAACATTTCTTTAGTTTCATCTTTTGTAGATTGATTTTTAGACCAGTTTTAGGTTCACAGCAAAACTGAGCAGAATGTACAGGGATTTTCCATATACCATTCCTTTCTTCATACATACATGTTGTCCTTGATTATCAACATTCCTCACCAGAGTGGTACATTTGTTACAACTGATGAACCAGCATCAACATATTATCACTTTATGTCTCTGGTTCCAACTAAGACATTCTATTTATCTGGATAAATTTATAAAGGCATATAGCCCCCATCATGGCATCCTAGATCATAGGTCTAGTATATATAATCCTTTGTGTTCTGTCTATCCATGCCTTCCCCACCATCCTGTGAATTTTTGTTATTGTGGCTCGTGTAATATTAATATATGCAATCCAAAGAATACCTACAAGGGATATGAATGTGTGAGTGTACATGCACATGTGTGTGTCTATTAGACAGTGGTGTACCCAGGATAGGAGTAGGGGATTTGGTGAGATCCATTTGCCCTGGTAGGAAGTACTTTATCCTTCACTTTTCTTAAGATGGCTGATATACAGAGAAAGTGTGCCGTTTGGTAAGAGAAGGCAACAGGCAGTGTGGATACCATCAAAGTAATATATATATATATGAAATGTCACAGTGAAATCCATTAATTTGTACAATTAATATGTACTCATTACAATAAAAATGAGAAAGGTGGCTGGTCCGCCACTGTGATAATAAAAAGTACTTTTAGTCAACCTAATTATCATTTGTAAAGTACCCTCCTAATGTGCGCTGGGATGGGACATGCTTCCATCTCCCTCCCTGGAGCTGCCCCTGCTGTTGGGTTCCTTCTGATGCATTTTAGACATTCATTTTGGAAATGATTCTCAATTATCTCACCTATGGTCAACAAAACAGAACATCAATCTATATTTCAGATAAAGGTACTGTTTTTGACTCTTTCATAAGAAGTGTAACTAAGACAAAAATAATCAGCTATCTCTGCATGCTTTTCTGGTGAGGAAATTAGCTTAGATGGGCAACCAACTGCCCATCTTCAAACACAGCATTAAAATATGATTCAAGTCTACATTTGTTAATTTCCAAAGCGTATGTTCCCAAGGTACAGGCTCTATAGGCCATTTCTCAAGTCTCAGCTACCTGTGAGATTCCAACAATTCTTTTTTTTCTTCAGGGTTTTAATTTCTATCCCTGTGAGACAATATTATTTTCAAATATCTTACATGTCTCACATAAAGTAGATGGAATAAGGGGAAGACCTTGACATAGGGAATGGATTTTTCCATGGTCTACCAGGAGGCATTTTTGCCTTTAGTTTGTGCTTTCTCAGGTTGGTGGCTGGATTTATGAAAAATGGATCAAGCCTGCCGCCTTACCACTGCAAGGTCTTTTGCTACATTTCCCATATGCATTTGCAAATTAATTCTTCAGTGTTTTTGTGTTTTCTAAGCAGTTGCATAATACTGAGAAATACTGGTTTCTTTAGATGAAGGGGGCTTCTTAGGAATGTATTCATACAGCTTTGGGAATATGAAATAAAAGTTTTCAAGACATTGCATATATCTCCTTTCAGTTCCCAGTATTAAAGGAGAATTTTCTAAACCTAAAGAGAAGGAAATATTCACATACAAACTATTTGTAAAATATTTAATTTTTTTTTTATAACTCATTGAATTTGTAAAAAAAAATGCATTTATAAGTTATCATTTTTACTTATTCCACAGACATTGTCTAAATAATAGCTATGAACATCTTTAGAAGGGGCAAGAGTATAACTCTAAAAATCAAAGAAGCAAAAGAACATGTATTGCCTTATGAAATTAGTGTATTGTAAGTGATTGAGTTGTAAGAAAAAATTACTTGTTTTCAACTTCTAAAAGAAAGTATACAATATTTTATTCATTTAGAGTGAGATTACATGTAGGTTTTTCATAGATGTTCTTTATCATAAAGTACTTCCCATCTAGTTTGAGCTTACTGAGTTGTTATTTTATAAATATAAAAAGGTATAGAATTTTATGTTTAAAATTTCTTTGAATTCTGAGTTGACTTTTCTTCCCTCTCCTTTTTCCTGTTAATATAGTGAACTACACTGACCATTTGCAAATGTGAAAATTGTCTTGAATTCTTGGAATAATCTCACTTAGTCATTATGTATTAGCCTTTTTATATATCCTGGGATTTCATATATAATATTTTATTTAGGATTTTTATGTCTATATGTTCTTTTTTTGGTACCAGAGATTGAACTCAGGGGTACTCAACCACTGAGCCACATCCCCAGGCCTATTTTGTGTTTTATTTAGAGACAGTCTCACTGAGTTGCTTAGCACCTTGTCATTGCTGAGGCTGGCTTTGAATTCATGATTCTCCTGTCTCAGCCTCCCAAAGTGCTAGGATTAAAGGCATGTGCCACTGTGCTCAGTTTATATTTTGATTTCCTAAGATTAAATTTAATTTTTTTCATTCTTTTCTAGTATGTTTTAAAGCTATGAATTTCCTACTAGGTATTGCTTTATAGTGATATGTCATATTTTCATTATGATTCACAAGTTTCATAATTTTCTTTGTCATTTCCTCTTTTATCCACTGGTAATTTAAAAGTATTTTTGTTTTAATTTTAAAGTTTTTAATATTTTCTTTTTACCTTTCTATTATTGACTTATAGTTTAATTCTACTGTGACCAGAGAATATTTTCTATGACTTCATTCTTAAAAATTCTTGAGCCTTAAGTTGTCACAACATGTGGTTTATTATGGTAAATCTTAGTGATAAAGATTACTGACAACTTAAGTTTATAATGGTAAATCTTAACAGTGATTTATGGCTATTTTCAGAATGTTATGCTCTTCAGTTAGGTTATTAAATAGAAAACAGGTAAAAATGCATATGAAAATTAGGAGATAAGTGATAATACTAGAAGTTACAGCAGGTCTCTGAATCTTGAATAATTCCTCAGTGCAAGGAACTCTTCTATAAATTTAGCAGCATCTTGATTTCTTCCCATTAGGTACCATTAGCAGCCAACCCACCCCTGCCTCTAGCATGTGAAGGAAAAGTATCTCCAGAAATTGCCAAATGTCCTTCGAGTGATAAAACTCACCTATGGTTGAGGACCACTGAACTATACAAAGAAACATACTTAAAAGAATGAGAAAGAAACAATGTTTGGGATTTATTTAAAAAGCAAAACTGAATAACCAATGATACTTATTCTGGCTGAAGAAATGTACAATAATGTTTGTGTGACAAGAAAAATTAATGAACAAATGATAGAATTCAAGATGCAGTAAAATTTTTCAGAGGAATAGCCAATAATTCCAACCAAAACAAATGCTATATTTAAGGAAAGATAGAGAAAAAGAGAAAGGAGAGAAAGGAATTTGTGAAAACCAAACATTAGGATAACTGGAAGGCACAGAGCATTTCTCTACTTCAAGTTTACCTGAGGCATTCAGTCCTCACTAAACAGTTAATGGCAAATTTATGAACAAATTAAAACCTGATCATCATAATATATATTGATTGTAAGGACTGAAGCAATCTGTAAACTACTAAGCAACATCTGTATCACCTTGGTAATGTGTCCTAAGCCGCCTCCTTCAGGTTCTGTGTTTGAAAAGAAAGCATGTGATTTCTATTCAACAGGGCAATGAGATATGCACATTTTAAAATGTTCCAGCAGCTATGTAACATCAAACAAATGCAAGAAATGCTTATGTGTTATGGGTGGGAGACCCATGATGCAAATTATTCTATTTTCTGTGACTAATATTCAAATATCATTTTTAATATGCACTGATTTCTCTCTGAATCTATATATTTCCTCAGAATCTTTTTCTATAGAAAGATTCAGGAAGCCATCTCCAGTAGATCAGAGTAAGAAGACTTTGTCCTTTCTGAATCCCTGCATGGGGCCTTTACAGTCTTCTGTTCACATTCCACTCCCATTCAATTATTCAATGATCTTCAAGAGGAATAAAGGGACAGGGTGTCTGTTTATTCCCCAACCACATGGATTCTTTGGGTGAGTAAATACAGTGATAGTGACTTACTGCAAAAGGAGAATGAATTGATTTCTGGACAGAAATTCTCTCCTTTAGTTAGAGGCTAAAATATTTCCAAAATCCAAAAATATCCTTGCTAGCTATTTCAGTTGATGGATGCCAACCTTGGAAACATCTGTTTGTCTCGGCACAGATGGGACTGTGTAGTCCAGTATGACACAAAATCATCTAACAAATAGAATCAATAGCAAAATGTATGCAGATTTGGGACATCTCCAGAAGAAAAGACAGAAGTTGCTGTTGCAGAAATGACTCCCCATGGGAACACCAGAGGCATAAAACGAAGGAGTGGGTAAAGCCATGATTGAAAAAGAAAGCCAAAATGAGAACCCAAGATTCACTCTAAAACCATTGTGATCTTTATTCAAGAATCATTTTGAAGTATCCTGTATCTTGCTACTCTTTTTGATTATTTTTCTATGGATACTTTTCCTTTTTGAAGAAATGCAAGCCCAGAAAATAGCTTATATTTTGTCATGAAAATGACAAATTGATATGAGCCCCAGAGTACTTCTTCAGTGTTGTGAGGGGAAAAAACAATTATGCATTATTCCAAAATAACTGCAGCAGCTAAAAATTGAGGACCAAATACCCAAATGACTGTGTAAAATAAACGGGGAGAATTGTGAACTTTTTAATGTGGAGTTTTCAGCCTGAGCTCAAGTTATAAATATCAGCAAATGTTCTACCGTGCTTCACTGCATTCCTCTAGTGCAATTTGTTTAGTGCTTTGAGATATGAGACAGCAATATATTTTACTCTCACTGTTAGTAGCCAATTTGCAAGAAAGCAAGTAATATAAAAATGGCTATTTACTCTGTTACAAGTGGTACAGTCCATTATTACTCTCCACTGCTATCGTTACAAGGATAGCAAATCAATAATCGGTTCTCATTCCCTAACTCGGTAAACCATCTGCTTCCATTATAGTAAACCATGCTCAGTGTGAATGCAACCTTTACTGCCATGCGAGCAGCTGATTCATTTGACAAGACCACAAACATCACCACAGGAAAATCATTTCTTAATTACCTTTCTTCAAAATTTAAATGGTTAAGTGCTAGGGAATTTTTTTTGCAAAGGGAGAAACCAAAATTACAAGATGTTGTATCTAATTCAACAAAATGAAAGACTTTCTCTAAATTTCCAAATAACGAAATCTATCTTGCACAGCTTTTTCTGAATTAAGATTGCTCAGGAAAACGTTGGCTGTATTTAGGAATCCTCAGTAAGACATTTGATCACAGCCTAGGGCAAATGGTAAGATCAAATATAAAATCCTAAAAACAGAGATGGAAACTGTTGAAAGCATTGCAGGATAAAAATTTAATGTCCCCATGATCAAGTATATGTAATATAACTTAGTGTAACTGCTGATCCCCTGAATCGCCATTGTGCCTCATATAGAAAATAGCAAACAATAACTTCCAAGTAGATGCACTAGAATTCTATTATTCTTAGTCAGTTTATATTTTTGATTGTCACTCTTTATGCAAACTAAAACTTCACCTTCTTTTCCCCAGGGTTCTATGTTAAATTCTGAAGAGGGAATACAATTGTTAGTATGTGGTATCTATTCCAACCTTATCTCTTTCTGGTTTATCTATTTCTGCTTAGAATCTTCATAGTTTCTACTTGCCCCAACTTGTCTCAAAGTGTGTCCCTTCAGGCAGTCAACACGCAAAAATGAAGGCACAGAGGCAAAGAGAGGGTAAACTTTACTCTTCTGAAGTTCCATATTCTGCTTCAGTTTCCCGTTCTGGTCTGCAGAGTCTCTCCACTCACTTCTGTGCTCCCTTACATGGGCTAAGGAAGAATTGGTTGCTATTTTTAGTATTCGGAGGCTACAGGTGGATGCAGAGCAAGTATCTCCATGGTGTCTCATTCCTTGCAGCCATCTCTGCTCTATTGATTTTACCTTAGTGCTACTCAGGGGACACTGCCAAAGTTTGTGATTGTAGAGTGACTGATACAACTAGAAAGGTGTAGGTACTGTTTGTAGTGAGATTCACAAGCCATCTGCAGGAGCAATCAACACTTGGCTTCTTATCCAACTGCTTACTTACAGTTCATGGAATCTATTCCTGATGGTACGGAGCAGGAAACGGGGATAAAACTAGGTGTTTGTGATCCTATATCCTTTTTAATATTTTCCAATCTGTAACTGGTTCAAGACTTTTAATCTTGGAAACCAAGGAATTGAAATATTTATTTCCTCATGCTACCTATAAGTAAGAAATAGAAGCCGGGCACAGTGGCTCAAACCTGTAATCCTAGCACTTTGGGAGGCTGAGACAGGAGAATTCCGAGTTCAAAGCCAGCCTCAGCAATGGCGAGGCACTAAGCAACTCAGTGAGACCCTGTCTCTACATAAAACAAAATAGGGCTGGGGATGTGGCTCAGTGGTCGAGTGCCCCTGAGTTCAATCCCCAGTACCAAAAATAAAAAGAGATCCTTGTACCTCTTTACATGGAAGAGTAAGAGAGGCATTGGGTAGATATGGAGGGAAAGAACAAGCTATTTAATACTTAGGCTTCTGCCTCAGAGGATTTAATTGCTCACTTCCATGTGATACAGAAGAACAAGCATAGTGCTATCTTACAGTGTTTATAATATTCAAACAGAACTGAGTAATTGTTCTTTCAACTTTGTCCCTTATCAGATTGTAACTAGTTCAAGGGCAAGCCTGTATCTTTTTCTTTATTTTGGGGGAAGGATGAGAAATAAGTTTTATTTAAAATAAAATATATTTACTGAGATCAGTCTATAAGCATGTATAGTCAAATGATTATAGAATTAATCATCAACTTAACGCAACCACTGCTCTATCAAAGTTTGAATAATGTAAGCCCATGGGAGGCCCTGATGTCACCTTGAGTCCCCTGATTATAAACACCTCCCTCACGTTATAGACATATTATTTATCTTGATTAAGATAATTTAATTCAACACAACAGGAATTTTACTTTTTTGATTTTAAACTTTATATAAAATAAGTCATTCTGTGTGTTTTGTCGTCTTATGTTCAAATTTGTTAATTGTTTTGTATAGCTGCATTCATTCATCTGTGTTGACTAGAGAGTTTCAATTTACATGAACACATCATTTTTTTTTTTTTAATCCACTCTAGTCGTCTTGGGCTTGTATTGCATTTCTGGTATGAGGTTATTTTGAGCACTGCTGCTACGAACATTCCCATACAGATGCCCTAGTGCAGGTAAGCACATGTTTCTCTAGAACTAATATCGAGTGCCAAATTTCCTGGGTCATAGAATATACAGATCATCAACACTACATAGTAATGCCAAGTGAATTTTTATGAAGCTGTAAAACTTCAGATTCCCAATAGCACTGTATGATTGCTTCTATAACCTCAAACATCTCTTGTTATTTGCCAGATTTTTTAATTTTTGTCAATCTGGTAGGGTATAGTTATCACTCCCTTTGGCTTTAATTTGCGATTTTCTGATTACTAAGGAGGCCGAGTTCATTTTTATATGTTTATTGGCCATTGACTTTAATCTTTGGTGAAATCTCTATTCAAGTTTGTTTTCTTTTTCCTTTTTTCCTTTTTTTTTTGTTTTTCTTAATGTATTGTAAAATGTTTATAAATGTTGATACAGGTCCTTTTGCTATGTAGACATGTTGCTAATCTTATTTGAATTTTCAAGTTCTTATAATGTCTTAAGTTGATGCAGTTTTAAATTATAATTATGGCCAAATATATTCCTCTTCCTTTTTTTAGTTAGTGTTTTTTTATAGCCTGCTTCTTGACATTATGAAGATAGTCTCATATCCCCATATTTTCTATTTTGACCTAAGTAAAATCTATTTATGTGTATGATGTATTTGATCAATTTCATTTTTTCATACAAATACCAATTCCTTTAGAACTATAATTTGAAAAGTGCATATCTTTGCTATTACTCTGCAATGCCTTGTTTGTGATTGTGTGTGTGTATGTGTGTAAGCACCTGGCTTCTTTCTGCCTATTTACCTGCTATCTCTCAAGATAATTTACTTATATTAATCATCAGTTAATAAAAGAAGATGAGTTCATGCAAAGCTCAGCCTTTTGCTTCCTCCTTGCATTTTGGCATTGATCTCCCTGCAAAAGTGCACATTCCACCCTGCTGTTCAGACCATTACATTTCACAGAAGTAGGCTGCATATTTGTAAGAGGAGACCTGTTGTTGTCTAATGCTAGGTGGATAAATCTATTTAATTCTGGGGGATCAATTTTGTGAAGTACAAATGTTGATGGACACCCAAGTCTTATTTTTGGAGGATCTCTGTATAGCATAACTTTTTAACAACCTCTATCTCCTTGGTTTCTTTATGATCTCTCAATTGCCCTGAAACGTAGGCAAAGAACAGGTATGTCCATTTGTTAGGGTTACCTATAATATAGTTTCACTGATATGTATTATCAGTACTAAGATATATTAGTGTTTATTTCAGCAAGACTTTCATAGTGACAGAAACTATGGGTTTTCATAGAAAGAAAATCAGAATGAAAAAGCCAAGGAATAAAAGAAAAATAGGTTCCTGTTTCAGAAACCCATCCAATTTACTATGTAAACTTTTTCTCATTCCATTCTCAATTATGTCCAATGTCCTCAACAATCTAGACAGTCAAAAGGAAATAGAGATTCAGCAATTGCTCAGCAAATTTTGACTGGAGAGGGAAAAGATGTTATGCTAAGAATGTAACAGGGATTTGCTGGACCAAATGAGTACTCAGGTTTGAGCTCTAAGTTGTCATAGGAATGAGCCTTTTAAGTGTATCTTTCAAAAAAGCTTCACACCAAATGGATGGGAGAAGACCTTAGTGAACTCAGAGCCATTAAAGGCATGCAGATCTATAACAGTTCCAATGAACACAACTAGAACTGAAAGGTCCTGAAAGTAAAATTGAAAAGAATAGCATCAGGTCATGGTCTAGGGTAATGTGATGCTAACTAGGAAGTATTATAAAAGGGCTTCATCATGTAGGTTTTTAAAAATAGGACATTTTATGGTATCGGCACCACTAGTGATGATCATAAGTATAAAAGTGAACAAATACTAAATTTACTGGAGGGTAGGAGGATTTGTTTTAACTCTTACCTTAGGCACCCTTGGAATTCTTAAATACTGCAGAAACTATTGAAGAGGTAGCAAATTCTATTTCTAGACACTTTACAAACTCAATCTTCCAACAACAGGATATCTGTTGGATATCTCCATCTCAATTTAGGCCTCTCAGGTTCTCCTTGACAATTTTTCCCCAAAGGGCTAGATGGTCTTTCTTTTTACTCCTTTAGAATGTTATGGTGACTTCTATCACAACTCTTAGAACTTTCCCTTAAATTCATGGTCCATAACCCCTTATAAATTTATAACTCTTCAAGGGCAAGGCCAGTATTCTTCATCTTTTCCTCCTTTGACTGACATACAGTAAGCACATAATAAATGCTTTTAGCCTGATACGAGTTCAAAATAACAAAGTATTTTAGACATAGAGTTTCAATCTACATATTCCTCATATAATCTAAATAATTGTTTTTGTGCTGAATTATCTGGGTAATTGTATCTGGAGAGGATAATTGCAGCACCTCATGCCTGCTGTTTTAATATCATGAGTTGTTTCTACTCTCTAAAAACAATACAATAATGTCTACGCTTTGTGTATAATACCATTCGTGCTGCCCTTCCCTGGAATGGAAGGGGATGATAATTTGCTGATTATTGCTGTAAAAGTGAGTAGAATCTTTGAGGAGCAGCTCAACACTCACCTGTTCTGGTCACTTGCTTGTTCTATTTAAGCAGTATTTTCTTCTGAAAACCTGGGTTTTGACTATTAACTTCCCTATGAACTGTGGTTCAGTCCTGGGCACCCTACAAATACTGGCTGATTGAGTTTGATTGGACAACTCCATAAGGGACTGCCTGACAGTTTTCATGAATGTGACTGAATGGTATGAATTGAGTGTAAGTTTGGTGAAGCCACTGGAGAAATGAAAATTTGAGTCAACCCATTCAAACCTTCTGTATCATTTGAAAAGTACATTTTGTCTTTTAACATAAAAGTGCCACAAAGTATATAGTTGATTCACAAAGTCACTCCATTTCTTAATTTCACCTGCATATGCCTTTCAAGGTGAAACTTTTCCTCCTTTGCAGGTTTTCCAAGGGAAATGATACCCAACCTTTTGGGTAGCCTAATAGGTATCAGCCCAAATGACTGCAAATTACCTGATAGAACTTTACTATTGTATTTTGGTCCTGTGTCCAATAGGTCATCGTTTCCATCCTGACCTGCCTGCTTGCCACCATGTGTCTGTGATGCACCTGTCATCATCATTCTTGTCTTCACAGCCTGCCAACAGAATGTGTATTCTGGAAAACTATGATTTACCCAGTTCTGCATCCTTTTAGATTAGTTTTCCCACCTCAAAACACCTTCATAGGTTGAAGTTGCTCATTCATCTCCCTAGAGAGGGGGAAAAAAGATGCACTGTGCATTTCCTTGATGGTTCACATGTTTTGAACTCTGAAGAAGAGCATGGCTCAATCTCTAGTCAGCTACTGGTATAACTTCCTAAGAGAATGAGGCAAGAGGGCAGACAGGGCAGTAGAAGGGGTAATATGAGAACAAGTATCAAAGAAGACTGTTCTAACAATGAACATAATTTACTGAGCATCAGCAACATGTATTACTTCATAAGGTAGTTATTAATCCTATAAAAGCCTCTCAAGCTACATGGTATTCCTCCCCACCCACCTTTTTCTCATTAATAGGAAACTGGCATTTAGATAGGCTAATAACTTGCTCGTAGTCAGCCCAACCAAGAGTCATGGAACTGGGATTTAAACCCAGGTCTGCCTGGCTCTAAGACTCTTGCTTCTTCCACTTTATTGTGTGTCCTCCAGATACAATTTATTGTCATTCTCCCACTTGCCACCTTGCTTTCGTCTCTCTGATGCAGGTAGCTTTATTCATGTTTCACTTGGTGTCAAACTCTTGTGTGGCAGCACTGTTGTGGTCCAAACTCTCCTATTTCACATCTCTTACATTAAAACTCAAGTCCTCGAACCCAGAACTAGCAAATATTCAAACCTCAATTAGTGCCATTTATTTCTTTGTCCTTGCTGATTCCAACCTCCTGTAACAGTGACACTACTCACTGTCCCCTGAGCATCCTTTCTGATCATCACAAATTCTGAGCTAGTCTAGTTCCACCTACACTCTGGCATACAACAGTCGCTGATATATACCCTGCTTCTAGAAATCTTTCGAAGTAGTTCACAGTCTCTCTCCTAAGCATTAGCAAACGGCACCGCCGGCCTTAGGAGTTGCTTTTTCCAGCAATGTTTTATCATTTTGGTGCTGCATATTGCATTCCCAATTCTAGAAGTGATGTGTCTCTCTCCTGAATGCCTGAAACCTTGCTTTTCTCTACATTCATTCCGGTGCTTCTGAACATTGTCCATTGTTCAAAACAGGTGTCCAGTGAAATAACCATTTAATAGCTAGCATAAATATAAATTCATAAATGGCTAAAAGAACAAACATGGACCATAAGCTATTTTTTTGTCCACAAAAGAGTTCTTTGAACAAGATATGTGTAAGTGTTTAGGGGGAAGTTCTCAGGACATGCACCACAAATCCCACTATGTTTTGATTTTGTGCTCCAATACTCAAGTCACAAACTCTGACTTGTATTAGCTTTGGAGGTACTGCATGCTGTTTTTCACTTTTGCTATTGTGTATCACGTGGATAGTTCACAAAGACCAGTCAGACCTTTTTTTCTTGGTCTTCGTTCCTCAGCTCCACCACTAAATTTTGACTTTTTCACAATATATCATTTTTTTCATGTTCCAAGCTGTGGATATTTATAGTAGTTTTTCCCATTGTGGAGTGAGAGTGATTTCTCATATTTTTAAAGATTGCTATGTAAAGTGACTAGAAAGATAAATCTCCGCACTGAAATGCAGTGTGATTGAACCATCTAGATCCACGGTAGAGAGGCAGATGATGAACAAGCTTCTGCCAGGCACTGGACAGCTGGATGCATTTCACAGCTCACAGTGCAACCCTGCTCATGAGAACAAATGAAGACTCAGAGGTCTGTGAGAAAGCATCAGTGGGATGGTTGCAGACAGCTGGATGTAATTACCCACCTTACCCAGAATGCGAAAGTGAAAATTACAGCTGTTGAATCAAGGGGTGAGAGTGCCCTTCTAGCCGTGCATGGGCTAAGCACATACTATTTCATCAAATGCAACATAGCAAAGTCCTGAGAATTACAGTAAAAATGGCAGTCCTACAAGAAGCAGAATGAATCTTAGGTCCTGTAAAACCCAGTCCCAACCACTCAGTCTGACATAATAGAGCTGTTCTCATCTTCACTCATGCTAACCTCCTCTTGTGAGGATCCCACTCTTGATATCCATCCTCTTTTCTAGCCTAGTTCTTCCATTTATCTGTGTTCTTATTTCTAGGAAAGTCTTCCTCTTAGTAGGCAATCTCAGGTTTTCCTTTCTAATTCTTTCCTGGCTTCTCTATATAGCGTTAGCTTTAGAATCACAAAGTCACTGCTCACAGCTGTGTTACAAGGCAAGATCATATCTTCATGTCCTCATCAGTAAACTATGTTCATTATCTCCGATTTGTAGGAGTAAGTATGAAATGAAACACTTGTGAAATGCTTAGTACAGTCTCTGGCAGGTAGATTAGTTCTTTACTAGTCCTCTTCTATGAGCTTCAAGAACAGAGTCCTGGTGAGATGCCTATTGGATAATGAGTTGTAGATTAATAGGAGTTGGTTTATAATCCACTTCCTGAATGCAAAATGACCACATTTCTTCAGAATGGGTTTTTCAAAACTATCTTTTAATTAAATTGAGGAGGAATGAGTAAATCCATATAATAAACTATAATGATTGTAATTTAATGAACTTTATTGCACCATCAAGAGCTAACAATTGATATGATGTGGTGCCATCATGTGTGCTAGGGAGACTGGCTCTTATCTTGGTGTTCAAAGGGAGATGTCTGCAGCACATATGCATACACAGGGATAGATGAGAACCAGTCTCAAGGTTAAGTCTGAGTTTTCTCAAGTCTGAAAAAAATCTGAATTTGACTTTCAGCAGAAATGAACTTATGAAGCTCTATATGTCTGAAATTCCAGATAAATATCTGACTGACTATATTTCTGTAGTATGGTAAGAAGCCTTCAGAGAAAGAGAGAGAAGCTGTTAAATCAACTTTATGCTTCCAAATTTTTGCACTGTGTTGGTGATACACTTAATGGGCACCAAGTACTATTGACTAGCATAAGATGAAATGGCAATGACCTCATCACTCAACATTTACGATTTCCTCTTTAACGCCATCCTGGGCATCATCTTGCATAAAATGAAATAGTAATGACCTCATCACTTGCTTCTTAATATTTACAATTCCATTTTCAGCACCATCCAGGGCGTTTTTTTGCATAAAATGAAATGGCAATGACTTCTTTACTTGCTTTCTAATAGTTACAATTCCCTCTTCAACTCCATCCAGAGTTTTAACTCTTTAAGGCCTTAAATTAAAATTTGTCTAGTAAAAATTAATTCCATAGTGTAGAAGTTCTAGTCATATGTACACTTTGGATAGAAGCACATCTCTGGGAGTAAAATTACACAGCCATGTGTTTGCTCTAGTGCACAAATGAGGCTTATAGTGAAAGTGAATCATTATTCAATATAAAGTGGGTGAATTAAGACTTCTTTTAGCTTTTCTGACCAATCTAGGTACAGTCAGAGGACTGTTGGACCCTGAAAAGTTATGTACACATCCTAATGCCCAGAATCTTTGAATGTTACCTTATTTGAAAAAGGAGAAAAAAAACTTTGCAGATGTAATTAAGTTAAAGATCGTGAGATGACTAGGTAATTCTGGGTTATTGAGCAGTCCTTAAAGCCAATGACAGATATCCTATAAGAGGCACACAGATAAGAGGAAAAGACAATGTATCTAGAATGGCAGAGACTGAAGGGATATGGCCACAAGTCAAAAACCACTTGAAGCCCTCTGAAGCTGGGAGAGGTAAGGAAGAAATCTCCAATAGAATCCCTGGAGGGAGCACAGCCCTGCTGACAGCTAGATTTCAGACTTCTAGACCTCACCACTGTGAAAGAACACATTTCTGTTGTTTTAATACACCAGATACGTGATAATTTGTTATAAGAGTCACAGAAAACAAATACACATGGCTAATTTTAATTCTGGTATTCTCCAAAAAACACAAAGATACCTTTTCCACTCTGTTCATTAACAACATTTTTAGGTCTGCTTCACCTATATTTGTGGCATTTTTTTCTTATCTGCAGAATAATAACATGACAACCAGCTCTTTCTCATGTGGACTATGGCTACCAAGATGTGTGGTTCATATTGAGGAAGGTTTTCTGTGGCTCTGTTTCTTCACATCTGCAGATGATGCTCTGAGGGCCAGCCAACAGGCCCTATGCTTTCTATTGTCTTATCCTAACTGGACCTCCCTAGTCTGCTTTGATTGTGAATCAGAGTGAGGTTGGAGCAGGGAAGATCTTGAGTCTAGGTGTCTTACTCTCCCATTAAACTGCTATAGCATTTAATCATAATCAACATGCCTATGTGAACTAAACCATATTGGTTGCCTGGGCAATAAACAGTTCAATCTTAAGCCTTCAAAATGAGTACTTTCTCCAAACACACCATTGGAGAAATGGAGGTATTTATGGTGAGTGATGATGCTTTTAACAGGTAGGCAGGACATTGATGCTGTACTCAGTTAAGAAGCAAGGGTTGTCATTCCATGGAATTGAGCTATTCAATAGGAAAGTCAACATTCACACATTCAGGGTCACAGGCAAAACATACTGAGGAGATCCTTAGGTTTAGATGCAAATAAATACTATGATTAAAATAACTGAAAAACTGAGGAGGGTATATATGCAGGCAGAGTAAGGAGAAAGCAATTGATTCACTGACCTATAAAATCTGAAGGAACATTAGATAACTTATAGGGTTTCCTGTGGCTCTAAACTAGGGGTGTGTGAAAAATTGATCCTGTGGGTACTATCATTCTACAGACATGTTTTGTATGGTCCGGATTTAGTCTTTTAAACTTGGATGTGAAATATAAAACTCATAATATCACACATTAAAATCCAGATTTATGACTTATCTTGAAAAATGAAAAAGTTTGGGAATACTGGGCCCACATTTTCAATGGGCAATAATGACCTGGCAATCCCCTGAGCCCTCTGAGGTATGCACTCTAGGTCACCTCCTTCCTTCCACTTACTCTAGGGATTCCTTTAAGTTACATTGTCCCTTATACCATTTGATATTTTAAAATCTGTTTAAAGCTTTTGTAACTCTGATTTTCTAGCTTAGTGACCCGTTCATTCAATGTCATTTTGAAACCTAATACATGAAATCACCTAATATAATTTCTTCCCTGGGACTGCCTTGTCCACACAGAATCCTCTCTGCTTTCTCTACAAACATGATTGAAGACCATACTGTACCATTTTAAATCATTAAACATGTAGTATGCCAGATTTTGCTCTATTTTCCTCAAAATGTTTTCAAGTTTCCTAAGGGGCTGAAGTTAGTGTTCGATGTTTTAGATAAATTAACATATTTTTATTTTGCATTTAAAAGACACATTCTCACTGCCTTAGTCTTCATTTTCAAAACAATAGCACTAAAATATAACAAAATTGTATAAGTGTCTTTTATCTTATGAGATTGACATATCAACTGCCAGTTTCTCTAGGTAAATTTGCATTTTTACATGTTTAAATATTTCTGATATTTCAATTCCTAATATACTGATTTGTCTCAATTATAAATTCCTCTTCAAAAAATTTTAGCACCTTTAAGTATTAAAAGGTTTCTGAAAAAATTAGGTACATATCATTTTTGTAGTAACCTACATCAGTTCATGCTAAAGTTTGGCATTACATGGTAGCACTGTCCCAAGAGTAGTGTCTGTTGTTACTGTCCCAGATTAATCGAACAGATTCTTACCTCCTCAGTGTTCTATTATCCTGGACTGGTGTTATAACTCAAGATGACATCACTGTCATAAGCCACTGAACTTACAATTCATTTTGGGGGAGGGGGGGTTGGGGATTGAACTCAAAGGTACTAGGCCACTAAGCCACATCCCCAGCCCTATATTGTGTTTTATGTAGAGACAGGGTCTCACTGAGTTGCTTAGCGCCTCGCCATTGCTGAGGCTGGCTTTGAACTCGCGATTCTCCTGTCTCAGCCTCCCTAAGTGCTGGGATTACAGGCGTGAGCCACCGCGCCCGGCTTCAACTTACTACAATTCTAATGGTTAGGAATTAAGAATTTAAATGAGAGCACTGCAGAGGCAAAAAAAAAAAAAAAAAATACAAAAAAAGCTAAAGAACCAGTTTTTGATGTGTTCCTCAACTTTATTACTGAATGCACCATCTCATCTATACTTCTTTGCTTTGTGATAGCCCAGTACAGAGCTTCAGGTTCTAATAGAAAAGATGTTATTCTCCCTGATTTTCTCCCTAGGTTCTTAATAGGAGTTTCATGTTTTGGGAGTAGTAATTAAATATAGATAAATAGATAACTAAAAAGGCATAAATGTGTGAATGGATTAAAAAGTAAGTAAATGCTTACTCCTTTAGTAACTTCCCACTCATCCTAAAAGGAAAATGCGACCATGACCTTCACCATAGCCTGTAATGCCTGGCTCCAGTCAAGCAACCTCATCCTTGCCCCTTTACTTAGTCTTCGGTTCCACTCATGACCTTCACATACCAAGTGTCTTTCTACCTTGCAGAGCTTAGCATTTTACTTCTTTTGATTGGGAAGATATCCCCACAGCATTGTGCACATGTGGCTACTCCACATTCTCCAGGTCCTTCCTTGCTTATCACTCTCATTTCAGATTTTCCTTGATTACGTCATCCCATTCAAAGTGAGCTTCTCCAGTTCCTCTCCATTTGTTTGAATTCACATTTTTTCCTAGTATTAATGCAGCCTAATATTATATTGCTCAAGTAAATATTTTCTAGTTTATTTTGTGCATTTTTACAAATGCCATAAGGAGAGTGACCAATTTTGTCTTACTCATTTCTGTATTTGAACAAGATGCCACACTGTCACTGACTTAATGATAGAATAAATGGTGAATGAATAATGAAATCAGGAATCAGGCTATCTACATAGGATTGCCTTTCAATGACAGATTTTACTATATACTAGTGTGTGTGTGTAAGTCTTGAGAAGTACTTGGTTTTGTAAATGGTTTTATTTTCCTTCAATGTTTGCTCCATAAAGACTGAGATTGGGTGATTAAGTGGCTTATTGTTATTCTGGATTTAGAAATGCTGTCTGATCTTGTAATCTGAATGTTTCACAAAACCATCATGAGAATTTTCATCAAGCAGTAGCACAGTTAGGAGGGACGTGGAACACAGAGACAATAACAGATACAATATCTCATCCATGATTGTCTTTAATGTCATCCATTTAGGAGTAGGAAGTTATCTTGAAATTTAAATGTGGACATACATTTAAAATCCTTGGCAAACTGGCACAGGGAAAAACAGCCCTATTTTTCTATGATTAATTAGTTGTAAACTCTGGGCACAAGTCACTTGGCTACTCTGAGTGCCGGTTTCCTCATCTATAGAAGTAAACTTGAGGATTTAGTCCAATAGCTGCCCAGCTGTGCTCTGTTGAAAGCTATGAGCTGTGGTCAGGTATGTGAAGGGGTCCCAAATGCCCTACCACTACATTCCCATTCTATCTAGAGAAACCCTACTTTTATTCAGTTTTTATGTTGGAGAGCTCAATTAATTTTGATTTTTCAAACAGCTCTTACTATTTAAGAGCTTTTGAAAACTGTTAAGGTAGACTGTTTTCAATATCCCATGGTACATTTTATAATATGAAAAATATGAATTCAATATTTAAAGACAATTGAAAACTCATTCTTTGCAAGGCAATATGTTGAATGCTATAAGATGATAGCTGTAAACAGTTAGTTTATAGCCTCACCCAGTCTATTGGAACCATAATATTAGGCAAATATGTATTAAAAGTACATAACAGTGACATAAGCAAAATCCATAAAGTTCAGAAGAAATTTGATATGTATATGTATGTACATCATGTTACATATGAATATATATTATATAAATAGGCATTGTAGGTTGCACAATATTATATATGTTCATATCCAACGTTTATGTAACAAACATGTTACATGTGCACATATATCTGTTCATATGCAACCTGGAAAGAATGAAGCAAAATTTGTGTTTAATAGACATGTGTATAGCATAGAACTTTCATCTCCCCTAATAATCTACTCTCCTGAGTCACAAGGCTTTCACACTGGAACAATGGGAGGATAACTGCAATTGCTCGTGTGTGTGTGTTTTTTTTTTATTTCTTGCCAATGTGCATGTCAGCATCTTTGTGTTTGTGGGGGTACAGACAATTGGCTGTGTTCCTAAGGATATAGATTTGTCAAACACTGCTTTGACTCATTAAATGGACTCCAATTTTACATTGCAAATTGTTTCTTGGTAGCTAAACATGTTCTACTAGGAGATTTATCAGATTTTTATTTATTTGTGTCTATTTGTTTTTACAGTGCTGGGGATTGTATCCAGTGGGTCCTGCACACTAAGTAAATGCTCTCCACTAAACCATATTCCCAGCCCTAAAACTTCTAAAAACTAACTTAAAATTTTGTGGTCAAGAACGTATTTCAGGTAGTGTCATATTTGAATAGAACATCCAAATGGGTTCAAAGATTATTACTACCTTCTGAAGGTTTATGTAATGCGTATCTTTAAAATAAAGTTCTGTTTTATTCATCTTTTTATTTCTTCAATGAGATTAGCAGTGTACCTTATATATAAAGTATCTTATATATGAAGAGGTAGTGTTCATAAGAGAAGAGGAGTGTTCATATGTTGTGCAGGCTGGTCTCAAACTCATGAGTGCAAGCAAGCCTCTTACCTCAGTGCCCGGAGTAATGGAGACTATAGGTATGCAACACCCTTCCTGGCTTAATCATTTTTTTAAAAAAGTAAATCTCATTCATTATTTTATAGGTATATATAACTTATTAATAGGAACTGGCAATAGTTTAAAATGTGCTGTAAATACCAATAACATTTTGTCAATAAGTTGGCCCAGATTAAATTTCCCCTATCAGGTCTGAAATAGAAAGAAGAAAATGTTGAGCCTTATGATTGTATTTGTAAAATAAGAGTATTTTAGGATGAGCCCATCAATATTAATGGCACTGCAATAAAGTAAGCACAAATACAAATTAACAACAACAAAAAAACCCTGTTGGGTTTTGAGGATTCCTTGGGAAAAAAGTAGAAACACTTCTCAAATACACAACAGTATCAGTCATCATCTATATCAGAGATAAGCAAAGGTTTTCTTCACAGGACAAGATAATAACATTTTTGGCTTTGTGAGCAACAAAGTATTTGTGGGAACCACTCAACTCTGCTATTCTATCTCTATAACTGTAGACAACCTGCTAATGAATGGACCTATCAGTGTTCCAAACAGGCAAAGGGCTGGTTTTGACACATGGGTCCATACTTCCATTATATAAAATTCCATATATATAAAATCACCAATAATTCTTGTAAATGTCCTTGTTTTACCAACAATAGTCGAAGTTCTTTTAATTGGATAGTCATTAACATTTTCAAAAGAGTAATCTTCAAATTCTTCACTTCAAGCTTTCATTTAAGGAATTAAAATAGAAATGTGCTCTAATTTACCATATTATATCAGTCTTCACAGATGTAATATTTCAACTGCTTTTATCATGTATAACATGAAATTGATTTCATGTACACTTCATTTTCACAAAGATATCTTTTGGACAAAAAACAATAAATTAAGATTTTAATTTTAAACTAATAATTACTTTAGGATGTAAATATTATTTTCAGCATGACTGACATAACAAGTTAAGATTTTTTTAATATTGAAGGAATGAGCAGAAACCCATGAACTAACAATTCAGAATAAGATGTGATTTACCTGAAAGTAAAACCTGTTTGAATTCTCAGCTCAGATAAAATGTCATTACACATTTTATTCATTTTTATAACTTAATAGCTTCAACACTTAAAAATATGGTACTGGCTTATGTGGAAGTATTCATTATTCTAAAGTAACTACTGAGCACACAAATAGATTTTTTTTAAGTATCCACATGAAAGGCAATGTGTTCTAGTGGGAAAGAGTACTGAGCAGAAATTAGGGGCCTTAGTTACCAGACCATGGTAACCGTTTACATGCTGTAAATCAACTAACACTGAAACAGTTGGTTGGCCAGACTCTCAAGTGTATGTGTATATAATAAAGGGATAATTCTATTCACTAGTACTATGCATTAGTAACTATTAAAGTTGTCGGTTAGTTGTCAAATTTTACATAAAACCAAAGCAAAGATATTTTTACTTTAAATGCCAAGAAAGGTTTTAACCATTGCTGCTTCTAAATTGCAAGCTAAAATCTTGTTTTTGTTTATTTGTTTGTTTTTGCCAAAGGGAGGAGATAGTACTTTTCCAAATTATCCAATCGTGTTTGTGGTCCTTTCCCCTGTTAGGGTTTCATAATTGCCTCCAGCATGTTTAAGCCCAATGAGTGAGTTTTTATGTCTGTTCAACAATAAGTGTGATGCAATTGGACTCCACGTACATATTTTTGTCAATACATTTCACAGTATACATTGGATGGGACAATATCACAACAGGCAACTTTATTTTTTTTTTTTAGAATTTGATCCAAAAATCAAGAAAAATAAATAAATGGTGCTGAGTCTCTATTATGTTAGTACACAAAATAAACCAAAACATACATCATCATGAAATCATTTAAATGTGTTTGCAAATGATCTGATAAGGGAAATGTGATTTACAATACGGGAAACTTCTCAACAACCATAGACTTAAATGCACTGCACTGTAGGTCACCTAGACTGGGTTAGCAAGAATGAGCAAAGTGGCAGGTCTGAGAGGCAACCCCCAAACACCTTCCTCAGATGGAGACTTTGGTAATTGTGGTTAAAAAAATCAATTCCTATTTTTCATCATGTTGGATGATCATTTTGTCCATTTTTTCTCCTGTGATGAGTCCATTTTAAATACTTCAGTTATTTTGAAGACACTCCAAATCCACAGAACAGCAGACTCTCCCATTCTGTACAAAAAGGACACAAGTGTTAACCAAGTGAGACACGTAAGTCCACAGTCTGTGGTCTTTATAGGCAAAACAGCTTGCATTTTGATTCAAAAAGGACTACAAATAGATGCTACCAAAGCACTTATGAAGGAGTACAAGGGAAGAGAGCATGGATCAACCCTGCAGGGTCCCCTCTTGCTAGGGTTCTGCTGGCAGCACCTCATTCAGCCCTACCTATGCTCAATGTATGCTTGACACACCGACCCACCAATCCGAATTTTCACACAACTTATGGACTGGACTTATTCTAAAGATTCTTTCCAAAAATAAATGTCTTAAAGATGACAATTTACCACTTAAAGTGCTAATCAAGCATCACAAGAATCTAAAGGCAAATCCAGGGTGGATTCCAGAAAGATATGTATCTTGGGAATCAATATAATGTCTCAAACGATAACTAAGAAGGAGAAAGTGCTTATTCAGATGTATAATTCTTGAAAATTCATTAAGAATCAATTTTGTGTAATGTCAATATGCCTTCATAATTCTCTAATAAATCTCAAATATGATATCAAAAAATATTAAATACAAGTGTCCATGTATCCTGGTCACTTAACTTGCTGTGGCAGAAGGTACAGATAGAACCATGGCTCTCCTGCTATATGAAGTCTGATATTATCCTTTTTCTACTGGGGCAACATCTTAAGATGGTCTTTTCCAGGTTAAAAAAATTCAAAATAATAATCATAATTAAGCCCCCACTTTGATAATTAGAATGAACAACTTCACATAACATTTATTGTTTTCTACCATTGACAGTTTCATGAAAGAACTCATGAAATTTTCCAGGATGAAAGGAGGTAGATTTCTCCCTCTCTCTCTTTCTCTAAAATGTAGGTCAATATAGCTTAAATCAGTCATAATTTGGCTGATTCAGTTGTTCTGTAATTTAAAATCAAGAGAGATTGTTTTATTCTACATTGTTCATTTGGAACTTGCCTTTATACTGGTGCTGCTATGATCCATTCACATACATGAACATCCTGTGGGAAGTGAAGGCCTGTTTCCACAATGCCCCGTGGACCTACATACTCAGAAAGCAGGAGTAAACCACCTGTAGATGTTCTGATAAACTGCTCAAGCCTGAATATCTCAGGGCATCCAATTACCTTGCATTTACAGGTTGTGCAGGGAGATCCGGCCATTGTCCATACTGCACCACTGAGTCTAGAAACACCATAGCTGTCCAGGCAAGTTTTCCTGATATCATAGGCAATGTTATCAGCCAGGCAGGGGTCACTGACACAACGAGGACAGCACTCCCCTTCCAACAAGGCTGTGTATTCACAGCTCAAATTGGGGCAAGCAAGTGGCCAACAGTCCACCTCTCCTTCCTGTGGAGAGAAAGCCAACAACTCATCATTGTTCCTAGACACAATTATATTCCCAAAGTCCTATGAGGGGAAAGACAACATAGTGATTTTCACTGTCCTCATCATTGAAAGTTACTGGTTAGCATCCTTAAGGGTGGGTTTCCTGCTTGAAGACCTATTACAATTGTCAACCACCTTCAGGACGCCTTTCCTGACTGCTCATTCTGTGGTCCACAAAAAGAGGTCAGCTTCTCTGTGCACCAAACACAGCCTATCATTATTTTTAATATGATACTTATGATTATATCATAATCATCAGTACAATCCCATACCAAGTTTTGAGATTTCAGGATTTGGGCTAGTTTTTTCTTCTTCCTGATGCTTAGCACACTTTTTGTCAAGATGGTAATAAATGAATAAATAAAATAGGATGGTAAGGTACTGGCTGGTGTGTAAAGAGTTATTAATTTCACATAAGGTCAAATGTGGAACATGAAATATTATAATATTCCAACAACTTCATGAACTGAGTTGTGTTGTGGTTTAGATATGAGGTATCCCCCAAAGCTCATGTGTGAGATAATGTGAGAAAGTTTAGAGATGAAATGATTGGGTTATGAGAGCCTTAACCAAATCAGCGTGTTACCATGGCAGGGATTAACTTGGTGGTAACTACAGGCAAGTAGGGTGTGGCTGGAGGAGGTGGGTCCCTCAGAGCATGCCTTTGGGATATATGTTTTGTTCTTGTTGAACAAAGAGCACTTGTGAGCTTGCCTGCTCTCTCTCTCTCTTCCTCCCTCCCTCCCTCCCTCCCTCCCTCTCCCTGCTTCCTGGTCCCCAAGCTCTTTTCCTCTGCCACATACTTTTGCCATGATGTTCAGCTTCACCCTAGGACCTGAGGAATAGAGCTGGCTGTCTTTGGGCGGAGACCTCTGAACCCATGAGCTACCAAATCAACTTTTCCTTCTTCAAAATTATTCTTGTCAGGTCTTTTAGTCACAGCAACAAAAAAAAAAGCTGACTAAAACATTGCTGGTATCAAATTTAAAGTTGAATTTGGGCATTTTCAGAAGAACCATTTAAGAAAAAATTTTTAATATAACATGACTAGTGAAATTTCTATATTTCAGTATAAAGGGAGTCTCTATGTGTCTCAGCACTTGCCTATTGGGACTCCATTGAGCTACTTGTAATAGAACTGCTTCTGTCTGCAGACTCTTCTGTTATCATGACACTTATAACACATGATAACTAATTATTCAGTCAGCTTTACAAGACTACAGGCTTTTACAGATGTAGATCATTTTTGTTTTACTCACTATTATATTATCCAAAGTCTGACACAGGCAAACTCTCGATAGATATTTATTAAATGTGACCCACATCACTTTCAAGTAATTTTTAAGTTAATGTTCAGCACCTTCTGTTTTTTTGTTTGTTTGTTTGTTTTTTAATAAATCACCTTGGATCCTAGGGGCAGAAGATATGTTTTGGAATTCTATATGTGAAATTTCATATATAAAATTCTTCTGGCTACCAAATTATTGGCTTCTAGAAAAAGACAAGCAGTATAACAGACTGGTATGGAAACTAATCTTATATTGGATATATTCATCCTCGGTTGGGGATTTGGGAAAAAAAAAAACATTGCTGCAATTTGAATTCCTGAGTTATAATCCTCAAAATTAGAGGACTAATACAGTCCTAACACAGAGATTATGTCATTAAGGTTATCTGCACATTTTACCTAGAGACTTCAGAAAATATGATGGAAATTTAGAGCATAGTTTCTCCAACTGTGTGTTTCCGTATAGTACACATATAGTATCTGTAATTTAACAAATGTTAAACATCCAGCTAAGAGTCTCCATTTCAAATCGACTCATGTAGAATTCTCCATAGATGTAAACCTACTCACAGATAAAACATCACATTAATGGCAAAAACATGTCCTAAAAGCCCTTCCCATTCTTAGAAATCATGGTTTATGGTATAATTTGAAACAGAATGATTCAGGTCCAGATATCAAGCTTTTTCTCTGGACTTCTGAAACTTCATTATGCCATTAATGTGCTTATATTAATATCTAAGACAATCTGCATTTATCTACATGAATATTTAGCATCTGAAACAAATTTTTGAAGGTAGGGAAATACTAGCAACAGTAGCAAACATGTTAACTGCTGTCTGTGTCAAGTACTGCATTTGTCCTTCACATACATTATTTAACCTTCTGAAGAGTCTTATAAAATAGCTGCTCATACAACTATGTATATTTGAGGAAAAGAATGATCAGTGAATAGATCGGACCTGCCCAAGGTGATCACACTGAGCTAGCACCTGAGAGAATCTGAATTGGATTCTAGGTCTCTATCATTCAATCTCTAGTATTTCTACTACATTGAGTTACCTCTCATGCTGAAACATTTAATGGATATGGGAGAAGAAATAAAAATTTGGCTCTATAAAGACTATAAGTATCAGACAATGTTTTGAAAGTTATCTATCTTGTAGGGTTTTTTCTTGATATGGACTTCTGAAGAAATAGCACCTGTAAACTAACATTGCTTGGGTCAAATCTGTTCTATATATATGTTGTTTTGTCCTGCCCAGTGTTTTACGTATAATCTGAATTTCTTTAGGCAGAGCATATGTCCCTTGGTCAGCCATAGCCCCAAAACTCCCTGCAATGTAACAGAAGCAGCTGGGAACTAGCCAAGTCTATAACCCCTGAGTTTGTAAACCCTTCCAAAGTACAGGATGTCACCATCTACAGCAAGTTGACATACCAGACACCGACACTGCTGGCAGCTGTGGGTCCAATTGTCGCCACTTCGATAGAGCTTATGTCCATTTTGATCTAAACATTGACTTGTGACTCTGGTGTCACACTCTGGGCAACAGAAAAGGTCAACGCTTGGATTCTGGCAATCACAAGCTGTCCGTCGGCAGAATATCTTCCCGTCCTGTTTAGAAATGGGGTTAAGGAGGTTTCATCATTAGGAAAATGATGGGAAAGCAACACTATAGAAACCAAACCTTATAAATACTTTACAGAGTTGATAAAAAAGATTTCCTAGAGTCATGGCCATGACCAGCCACCTCCTTTTTGTTCAAAACAGATGCATGTCTATATGCCTTTGCAAATAGTGCCTTGTTTTTTCTCTGAACTTCCCTGAGGAGTCAACCAAGGCAAATAGGGACATTTCTAAGTTTAACAAAGACGTCAATATGTTCTTTGAAATGATTTTTTTCCTTCAATGTCTCTTTAAAAAATAATATTTCTGAATCAGAATTACAGATAAACCAAGCAACTCAAAACACATACCTGGTCAGGAATTCATTTGAGTAGAAAATCATGCTACTGCTTTTCTCACCTAACATGTTTAAATACACTTATCTAATTTTATCCCTTTTCTATCCAACTCTACTAGGAAGTCTTATAGTGCCCTTTGTACAGAATAATTGTACAGAAGAATTAACTGAGGCCCAGGAAGGCTAAATTCCTAATCCAAAGTCACAGATAGCACCTCAAAAAAGCATCACAAGGTCCCTGTGGTTTTAAAACAAATTTTTTACTGTAAGACAGCCTTTAGGTAGACTATTAGGAAAAAATCATAATCACAAACCACCTTCCATCTTGAAGCAGTTGAGGACTCAGAGTTATAAGCATTAAAGATCAACAGCACTTAAGCATCAAGACTGAACATTCTACACAATGTCTCATGTTTTCAAAGTAAGACCTGTGGCCTGATGGTTATAACTTTGTCAAATATTTAAAAACTAAAGAATCTCCAGGCTTGGAGGTACCTTAAAGCACATGTTACCAACCTTCTCAATAACAACCATATTTAAAAAGAGTACAATTGAAGCTTTCCTATCTTGCAGAACTCATCACTGTGGGAAACCAAATATGCATCTATGTACCTTAATGTTGAAAGTTGGACTTTTTCTTTCTTTCTCCATGAATCTTGGTTAATACCCTGGGTAATCACAGAACCCCCAATACCTTCTATCACATTCCAACTCTTCAGTTCTTACAAGATAATTCTCATATATTCACAGAGCTGTCTCATCTCTGGCTTATCTATCTCCAACTTCTTGACTGGTCCCCACCATGTTCAATCCTTTCACTGTTACAATTGCCTTCTCCTTCCACACTTCTGAGTATTTTCTATTATCACCATCATCAGTCATCTACCATAAACTGAACACTGGTCTTCTGCCACACATATACTCATCCTTTATGTGTATTATCACCTTTAATCCTGATAATCTGGAAATGAAGATAGAACATAAATTTCTATCTTCATTTCTCAAATAAGGTAGCCAAGAAAGAACTAAATATAAGCCTTCAATAACATGGACTGAATTGGGACTCATGCCACTTTGTTTTAAGTGCTGTTCTTTCTTTAATGCAGCCTGATTTCAATATTTACTGGTTATGTCATAGTATTGACTTGTATTGAGCTTAATGAAGACTAACATCTCATTAAGCCCTATCCCATCTTGTGCAGTTGGTTGTTTAGGGTCAGTAAACATATTACTTGATGTTTATCCCTAATGCATTTCACTTTGTGAGATACATCTCATCTCTTCTGCCTGCCACAATGTTTTCTAAATGCTGTTTCTGTCGTCCAGCATAAAATGCCTTCCTTCACAGCTTAGTGACATCTGCAGACTTGATGGACCTGCCCTCAGGGTCTTCATCTACTTTATACATAGCAATGCTGAATCAGGCAGGGCTTCCTAGGATAAATGTTGTGTCAGCTAAAGTGGAAACCTTCAGAAAGCTTTACATTCTTTGGAAAGAATGAAAAGGAGATACTAGCTACATATGTAATAACTTAACAGTTGGAAAAATGCTTTCCCTCAAATTGTATTATTGGTTGTACTACAGAGAATGAAAAGAAGTCATAGTATTCCAATAAATATTAGGAAATGAGAGATAATACACATAGAGATACTTGTGTTTTCCTGCATGTATATATATTGAGAAAGAAAAGACATTCTAGAGATCAGAGAATTCAGCTAGCCTGGTCACAGAAGTATCCAGATTTCAGGAATCTTCCAACAATAGTCTTTTGGCTTATAGCTCATAAACATACTTTAATTCACTAATATACCTTATGAAGCCATGACCCCCAGATGAGTTCCTGGGAATTTATTTTATGCAATAGAAGCTAAGAAATGTAAGGAGCAACAACAGGAAACCATTTTATCAGCTCCGTTTTCTATGGCACTCTATTACTCTTTCCAAGTATAGAAGGACTAAACCTCAGGAAACAACATGCTCACGCCCAAGCCCAGCATCAAACAAGAGGATAAAATCTCTTGGAAGAGTTTACTGTACTTCCAGCAAAGAGACCCAATCAAAATGTCAGGTTTCTTGCCATGTGCTGATTAAAAGAAAAATAAGAATTAATGGATAGCCTCCAGGGTAAGTGCAAAATAAAGCAATTTCCTATCTCATCAATTATGTGAAAATGCCAAATGGGCCCTTCTTAGCTTCTGTGGTGTTTCAGAACAATGGCTATGTTCACTTTGGCTTTGAATTACAGGGTAGCTGTCATGAAAAAGCATTTTTAATAATGAAAATGTCACAAGTGCTTCCATGAATTCAATGAGAACGTGATTAGGACAGATCAGTTCACAGTGCACAACCATACAGGAAACCAAATATGAAAAGGGAATGGAGCCCACCATGGTGAGTTGGCTCTCTTGCCATAGACCTCTGGGTCTCTTCCCAGAGCTGGACCTCTTCCCCAGCTGCAGTGGACAGAACAATCCTAATTTAAATTCCAAAGATGTTATTTCCCCTCTCCTCTTTCTCAGAAGCTAAATTTTTTCATTCAGTTTTATAATGGAAGTTCAACTGTAAGAATTGTAATATCTATAATTTTTTTCTGAATTTTTAAAAATATGAACACAAAATTTGCTAGAAAATTTAAAAAACAATTTATTCTTATTATGCCATGGAAAATTATAGATTTTGTATTATAAATTATACATTTTATTACAGAATATTTAACACATTTGTAGCACTATTCCAGATTGCATAATACGTTAGTTTTTTCTTGCCATTGAATTCTGAAAACTTTAAATCAATGAGGTGGACTTAGGTGAAATTATTTAGGTAAACTGAATAAAAATATAAACTGGAAGTTGGCAAACTGATGTCCAAGTCTAAATTCAGCTTGCTTCTGAAAATGAAGTTTTATGGGAACATAGGTTCCCTCATTTGATGACATATTGTCTATAGCTGCTTTAGCACCAAAATGGCAGAATTGAGTATTTGGGACAGAGATTTTATGATTTGCAAAACTTAAAATATTTACTATCTGTCCCTCTATAGAAGAAGTCTGCTGATCCCTGGTATAAACTATAAAATTAGGTAAAATTAGGAATAATGCCCCAGACTCATTTGTATCCCTCCTCACTCGAATTTGTTAGGCTGTGCTTTCCAATCCTTTTTTTTTTTTTTTTTTAAATAAGTGTTAATTTTGCCATCAGGTCACAGCATAGCTCACAAGTTGGTATCTTAGTACTCTCTTATTAGCTCCTGGGGTCAAAGCACCTTCGATGATCATTTTAATGAAGCAAAAAACTAGGCCCAATGAGGGAAAATAATGTCTCTATGTAGAAATTAATAAAGAAATAGACTCTAGACCCAGTCTGGACTTTTATAACAACGATTTCCTACTACGATGTATCCCTGCATCAAGAGGATGCTGGAGGGTAGGAAAAATGATTTCAGCTAAAATGAGACCAGAAGGATTCTCGAGGTAATGGTTCTCAAAGTACAGTCCTCCAACCAGCAGCATTAGTATCCCCTAGGAACTAGTTAGAATGCAAATTATCATGTCCTACCCTAAAACTACTGAACCATAAATTCTGGGGGAGAAGCCAGTGATTGGAGTTCCACAGCCCTCTAGGTGATCGTGGAGTGAGGAATGTCTCAGAACGACTGATGGGGGGAACAACCCAACCTGATCAACTGAGGAGTTAGAGTGGCATGACTCTCAGTCTCATACAATTAAAAAGCAGGATTTGGAACATCAACCTAGGAAAATAAATTTGAAGAAATAGAAATGGAAATCCTGTACTCTGACTAAACTTCTAGAGATTTGGGGGCTCAATAAAACCTGTCAATATGTTTACCTCTGAAAAAATGAGAAACATGATCTTAAGGCTTGCACATCTGTGTGCTGCCATCAAAAGCACTATAAACAAGATGGTATTGATAATGTTCCTGATCGGGTTCAAAGAGAAAAGTGAAATATCTTTATGACTAGACTGCAGGAATCTAATCGCTGATTTATTTACCTTAGCCCCAGGCACAGACTGACTCATCTCATCTTCACACCATAACTGAGTGTGAATTAAGATTGAAAGGACATATTTTTGGCAACACCTTGCAGATCAGGGTCTTCCCTCCTTGTTAGAAGAGATGTTTGAGTCCTTTAGGTATTGCTAGTATGGTTATCTTCCTCAGTTTCTGAGCAAAACTTCAAATGAAGTCAGGGAAAAGTGTTATCATTCCAAAGAGCCTCATGTCCAAGATTTTATCTTTGCTTTTTCTTTCTGTGCTATCACAGAAATTTGTGACTTTATTATAAGATGACAGATGATTGGTTATTTATGGTATCCCTTTCCATACTCATTTTTGTAGTTCCCAGAAAGACTCAAGACTTGGTTCTGATTTAGTTTTTATTACTTAGTTGGAAGACGAATGTTATTTACTTTTATAAAAATCTGAATGAAAGCAAAGAAATTAAATCTAGCCCTCATAGTCCCCCCCCCTTTCTTCTACCAGATTTTCCAGTTATTACTGGTACCACAGTGGTTCCCCATAATCCATGGAAGATACATTCAAAGACCTCCAGTGGATATCTGAAACCATGGATAGTACCAAATCTCATAAATACTCTTCTTACAATACATACATACATATGGTCAAGTTTAATTTCTAAATTAGGCACAGTAAGAAATTATAATAAAAAATAACAGAATAATATTGTAATAAAATTTATATGAATATGGTCTTTCTTGCTCTCAATATATCTTATTGTGATGTACTCATACTTCTTGTGGTGATGTGAGATAATACAGTTCCCACAGGATGAGATGTTGATATGAAATAAACAAAATTGGCATTGTGATGTAGTATTAGGCCACTACACAAGAGGTTTCAGAACACAAGCACTGTAATACCACAAAAGTCAATCTGATAACCATGATGGCTACTAACTGATTAATGGGCACATAGCATATACAGCATAGATACCCTGGATGATGGCATGATTCACATCCCAGGCTTCGTGGAGCAGGATAGTACAAGCATTTGGCTCTCTACTCAGAACAACAGGCAATTTAAATTTTATAAATTTTTATTTCTGGAATTTTCAATTTGATACTTTTGAACTGTGATTGACCATGGTTAACTGAAAATAGTGAAAGAAATAATAAGAGTGGCCTACTATGGTAGTAGGTGTGGATATAAGGTGCATGTATAGGAGTAGATGTAATAGAAGCTAACATCAAGTGCATAAAAGCCTGACAGCCTGAATTTGCAAACCCTGGCTCTTTTTCTTAGTGGAAAAAGATTCTGTTCACCCAGGAAAATACCTAAGTCTTAAACCTCTACAGAGCTTTTTTTTTTTTTTTTTTTTTTGCCTCCAAAATAAGGAAGCTATAATCACAGAAGCTCAGTCTCTACCATGATCAGTTATCAGAACACATTATTTCACTTCCATATTTTCTCTCATGTGATTTCACCTGTCTATTCCTCTTTAAGGTTTTAACCTTCACTTTCTTGAACCTTTATCTCAGTCTAAGCAGTTATTTATATTAGTTTCAAACTCCTCAGGCCATCCATCGTGCTGTCAATCAGACCAATAATGAGGCATACCAGTCATAATCTTTGCTGCCTACAGGATGATGTACTCATGCCCTGCTCCATCTCTAGCCTTTATCTCTAGGCTCATGATCAACTATTCTCTTCCCATACTCTGCTCCTATCTCATCATTTTCTTCCTATATCTACCACAACATATGTTCTTATGATTCTGCATGTTCACTGCTGTGGTTCCTTCTGTTTGGAATTTATATCTCTCCTTAGCAAAATTTCTCTCCTTTAAGATCTTATTCAGGGTCATCTTCTCTGTGAAGTCTTCCTCTATTTCGTTTTGCATTCTCTCATAATATACCTTTCATTTCCTATATTCCCATAGCAAATGACTCAGACTTTAACATAGAGTAACAGGTGGTTAAATGTGTATCCATTTCCTTCTCCATCTTCAGGATCCTCAACAAAAACAGAAATAGTTAAAATAAAATGCTGCATTTTCTAGAAACTAATAAACTTAGGATCTCTCTATCTTTCCATGTAACCCAAGTAGAATATAAATATAACTTCCAAAAGCCCTAGACAAATTTTTGAGTGGAAACGCCACATATGGTTATCTATAAAAAGAAGTTGGGCTATAACCAAGATGTATTACCAAACCAAGAGACAACTTTTTCATCTGGTTTTCTGTGATCTAGATAATTCTGAAAGAACATGGGTTCCAAGTAGTTCAACCTGTCTCCTGGTGCCTTATGAATTAAGTGACATAGAGGTGCACAAAACCCTGTTACTACCAAGGAAACATAAAGAATCTAAACAAACGCTCAAATCCATTTTTGTACTGACCTAGTTTTATCATTGAACTCCATTCATCCATGGACATGCTTCAAGGCCTTCCTTTCAATTGGTATCAAATACTACTAACTGACTTGTGTATTGACTCTGTGGAAGTGGTTGGGGATGGCCTTTTACAAGAACTCAGACTCTGCTCCTTTCAGTAGTGAGCCTTGACCCTTTGTTAGCTTGTGTGATTCTGTGTTGTGTGATTTATTTTAATTTGAATTTAAAGCATAAAGGACATGACTGAAAATACAACACTTTATACCCTAACCTTGATTTTATTTCAGAGCTTCCAAGATGATGTCACTATAATTGTCCATTTGGATGCTTAGGCACTGGAGATATTTCTTGTAAAATTGGAAAAAGACAGTTTGTACTGTAAATGTTGAAAACAAAAAGCAGGGTCACAAATAGTTCATTTTATGGGAATGACTTCTAGAAATTATTTGAGGTTCTTTATCAGGTCCTAAAATGATGCTCTCTCCCTCCCCACCACCTCTGGGAAACTATATAAATGGGTAATGAATTCAATTAGAAAATGAAACAACAGCAACAGAAAGATTTATGGAAAGAAATCTTCCTAATACTTTATTCAGAAAAGAGGAGATGGCAGTGGTAATAGAGGTGCATCTTATTAACAAAATAAGATTACAAGAATTGCTCATCTCCTGTGGCAATTTCAGTATAATTCTCATAAGACTTTAGAGATACTTTAGGAGCCCAAACAGAATAAATCAGGCTGCTTGGATTATTAACACAGTTAATTAATGAAGCCCTGGGAAATTTTTAATGATTGGTAGGTTCTTTGCTTTATCATGAACTGAAATAAAACAAAAACTTAAAAGAGAAGTCTGGTCTTTCTCTCAGTAGTCAATATGCAACTAAAGTCCCTTGCCTATTCCAGGGTCTGGTAACCTAGAAAACCTTAAAATGACTTCAGTTGAGGTTGTGACCATCCTCAAACTTTGGAAACACAATTCTTTCTCAAAAAACAAACTCATCCCCATTTTGCTGACTGAACAGGGACCCTATTGACAACCTCTTCCATTTACCATTCACAACTAATTAACCCATAATGAGCTTTTCTTCCTCTTAAAATCCTTCGTCCTTTGAGTCAGCACTGCATTACTAAATGTTATACTTAATAACTAAAGCATTTTTGAGAGAATGTCCCACCAGTCACTAAGATAGTACTGAATCAACAATTTGAGTTCAAATAGATTTGATTGACAGATTACCTATTTGGTTTTAAAGATAGCAATGTGTATCACCATAGAGTGTTACAACCATCTGACAATATGGAAAAACTATCAATGTTGGGACATGCCAGTGGAACTCAAGTTCCTGCATAATGTATAAATGACTAAGGCTTAGCTTAGACTTTTACATATTCCATATTTAGAACAATTACTTGACTCCTTAGTGACTGTTTCTTCATCTTTCAAAGTTGTGCTATGAGAATAAAACATGATGCTGTTTTTTAACTATAGGTTGCTTGAAATATAGCATGTGCTCAATAAATGATAGGAACAAACAAATTTTTGTGTGTGGAACAAGTCATAAGTTTAAGGGGAAAAACAAGTGTTACAGGGTACATACCTGATAATACAGCTCTACTAAATAGGTCACCTCTCCTCTGTTGAGGTGTGGCCAACTTAAATGTAGGAGGATGGATTCTTAAGGCTCATTCCAGCTTTGTATCTAGGGGGTACACTAAGGATTTATCAGGAGACCTAACTTAAAGAGGCAACTAAGCAAGTAATTTCTCTTGGTTACCATGCCCATAAAGCCCAAGATTAAATAGTCTCATCCAAATAGGCATAGAAATATAAGCAAAAACTATAGTAGAACAATAACAAAGGAAAATAAATATGTGAGATTCACAAGAGAAGAAATAAAGCACAAGAAAATCAAACACTTTAATAGGCCCATTTTGCAAAGCATAAAGTAAAAACCACACAATGACAGAATTTTATTTTCATAAGCATTAAACTCCCTTCAAAACAACTTAATGTAAGAAATAGCCTAGCATTGAGAATTATAAAGAAGACATCAATTACTAAGGGACCACAAACTATCACTATAATTTGTGTGGAATGGAAGTCCACCTGTCTTTGACTGGTAGCAAATCTGTGAGCCTTGAATTTTGGATGATGTTACTACAAAAATGAGCTGGTTCACACAGAAGATCATATCAGAGTCATTTTAATTGCAAGTTTGCTCATTAAACCTCTCACCCAACAACCTTAAAGGACTGGCAGGTTCTCAGAGGAAGATCAACATTGACTTTCTCTGCCCTGCTTCCCCTTTGTGCAGTCTCAATGCCACACCTCACTTTTCACCAAGAGCCCAATCAATTCAAAGCAGATTTGCCTGCCACTCAGGATCATCATTAGTTGTATTGTGGATTGGAACACAAGAAGCCTTTTCGGGAGCTACAGGAGAGCCACGGGTCAACATCTAGGGGTAGAGCTGTGGACAGACCAAGATGAAGGGGAAGAAAGAGAACAGTTGCAATTTCTGCTACAGCACATCAGCCTCACCTTGCAGGAACAGACAGAGCACCTGTCTTCTTTCAGGGTCCACACCTGTCCATTGCGCTTCAGCCCTCCCTCATGGGGGCAGTCACCAGAGCAGGAGGGTCCAGAGGGACAGAGGCAGTCAAAGCCCCCTGCCAAGTTAATGCAGGCAGAATCATTCCAGCAGGTGTGAGTTCTTAAGGCACATTCATCAATGTCTGCAATAAATAAAGCACTGAGCTTTAGAATCTAGCCAAGTGGACTCAGAAAATACTAATCATCTGCACTAACATTAACTAACATTATTGAACATTTATGTGTGCTAGGTTGGTCACATGTATTATCTCATTTACTCTGCAAGGCAGCTCTGTGTGGAAGGATCTGTTTTTGTCCCTATTCTGCAAATAATGGAGCTGAGGTTCTTAGAGTTAAATTACACGTCTGCTGTCATACATTTAGGAAGTGGCTGGTCTGAGACCCAAACTTACAGCTGCTTGATTCCAATTACCAAAACATCCAGTAGTAGCTATGAACTGCCTTTAGGATATGCTCAAGAACTCATCTATCCCATGGCCATAAACACTGTTAATTCATTAACTGTGGATACACCCCATGGAGACCTAAGTCTTTTAGAAAATGTGTGCATAGATAAGCAACTGAGTAGGAACAAGTGGGCAATTAGGGCAACCTGACCCAATTAGATTACCCCAAGATACTAAAGTCAAGGCTTAAAGAAGTAGGAATAATTCTTAGCAAGTGCCTTGCCTGATCAAATACTTTCATTCTAATGGCCAGCTGCACTTCTGCCCCCAAAGAAAATATGAGAGCTATAGTAGGGCATGGTATGGATGCTGATAGAAAGACATGCATATATTGTGCTGTGTTTAACTGACAGCCAAAGGTGGAAGGAAAACATAAATCCAGTCAGAACATTCTGACAGTTAAAGCTTGACTGATCTTAAAACATCTCAGACACATACCTGTCCAGCCCTAGCTTGTACTGCTTTCCAACAGTCAATACATTGCCTCACAAAGCAGAAGATTCCACCTTTGAAAGCCCTTCTTATTTTTAAGAACTGTCTTCCTTAAATTGAGATAAAATAGATTACTCAGTAACTTCTACTCATTGAAAGATACAGGAGTATCCATAGGTGACTATTAGTAAACTACTGATTGCTGGGCTTGACATCTGTAGACTGGTAGAATATTTCAATAATAATTTATTCAACATCCTAAAGTTCATCTTCAAATATGTATAAAGTTGTAAACATTTGGTTAAGGATAATGGAACAGAATTTTAAAAAAATCATTAATGGTATTTTCCACAAAAGTTCACAGAGCAGTTTCTGGAACAATATCAATTTTACCAGAACTATAATACACATATATATCTATACACACACACACATAATATAAAACTATGTGTATATATAGTTTCTCAGCTTTTCAAAGTTATTTTCCATGAGTTATACTATAAGATCACAAGACAAATAGTTATTCTCATTTTACAAAAAAGCAAACTGGTACAGAGAGGTTAACTGCTCATAGAGTCAGAACATATTAGAGCAGGGACTGTATATTGGGGCTAGTTAATGAATGGTGATTGTACCTTTGCAAACTGTGGCAAAGAACCCAAATTACAATGCCTGGATTCTAAGTCAACCACAGTCAGGCTTCCCTCTCCCTCCTCAGGGTCACTGGTCATGTACCTTCCATTCTGAATGCATTTAACATATGATGCTCCTTTTTGAAACCTCACTCATCTCCTCATTCTTCTTCCCCAATTCTAATTCTTCCCAACTAAATTATCACTGGATAAAGAAATCAGGGGACTCATGTTTGAAACCAAGCACTTCCTTTTAATTGAGCGTTTCCCACGTCCTATTCACCTTACACATCACAAGAGTATGCCCTAGACACATCATTTAGCCTAACTCTCCTTTATCATCTACATACACCAAATTACCCAATCCACAGTCTTCTGAAAATTGCAATATGGATAATATGATGAGGTCAATACACCTTTGTTTCTTGATTTAATAAATGTAAACATTTAAGACCACATTCAAGCCCCACTTTCTCAGATAATCATCTGCCAATACAGTGGTAATTTGCAATAATTACTAATCTCTTCTAAACTACAATTGCAATAACAGTTGGTAGAATATGGCTTAGCATTCAGGCACATATTATCTTGGAACAACACTAAATGCACAATTTCCACTATTCCTACTCCTAAGTTTTGTTGAAAGTAACAATTACAAATATGCAGCTTATATTTTTATGATTGCATTTATAATCTAGTTTATATATCTAGGAGATCTATAGACAGAAATAAAGATGGATTGATAGAGAGAGATATATATATGTGTCATTACATATGAAATAAAATTCAGGTTTCTTCAAGCTGTTGGTTACACTCCTCATATTCATTACTGAGAGGCTTAGCATTAGCCCTCAATTCGCCCTCCAGCCACTTGTCATTCTAATGCAGTGATTTTTGACTAGAGATTTGTAAAAGTACCAGTGCTCTAATTTACTCCCCCTAGGAACTGATTTAATTGGTATAAAGTAGGATCCAGACATGTGGGCTCTGTTAGCCAGGTGATAGCCACTGCTCTCGACATCTTCCACAGGACAGTGGCAGTTAAAAAGCAGGCTACCTGTGCTCACCACTTCTCAGTATTTCTCCAATGCTTATAATAGAAGGATTTCATGTAAACCCTGAAAACTTCAACTGTTATCTTATTTCCTTCCTTCTTTAATCCAAAAGCAATAAATACAAATTTTCAGTTAGGTGAAATAAGTTCAAGAACTATTGTACAAAATGTGACTACAGTTAACAATGTGATGTATTCTTGAAAATTACTGAGAATATAATCTGTGTTCCCACAACAAAAAGGAAATGCATGAAGCAACGCATGAATTAACTTGAATTTTCCATTTCACAATAAATTTATATTTCAAAATATTGCATTGTATACTGTAAATATATATAATTTTTATTAGTGAACTAAATGTGTGTGTATTTATATATACTAATGGAAGACCACAAACACACTATGTCATTTCTGTGGAACAGAAATGGAATATTTCTTTTGGAACATTTTTTTCTTGGAACATGTCTTTTCTCTACTTTTCACTAATCTATATAGAATGAGGTGGGTATGAATAAGTTTATTGATAAGTATTTTCTCAACTCTGCTACCTTCAATTCTACACAGTCTTCAAAATCCAGATTTACAGATTAACCATCACCATCCCTCATTCTGGAGGACAGTCAATATAGACTTTGCTTTCTATGTACCTTATACACAATTCTATATTAAGAGTCAGCTCTAAAGAGTTACATGTTTAATATGTCCATCTCCATAAACAGTGAGATCATTGGGGGCAGGAATTAAATTTCATTTCTCTTTCTCTTCCCAGAGCAAAAATAATAATAAAATAACAACAACAACAACAACAACAGAAAACACCATGGATGGTCAATATATTCATTTAACTGAATTAACCAAATTCAGGAAATTCACAGATTAGTACTATTATAAAGCCCACTTTACTGAACTTTGGTCTTTAAAATATTCAATGAACACAAGGCATAACCACAGCTTGCCCTTTAGAGGAATCACTTTGTTATTAAGTTTTCATCTATGAAAGCCCTTTGGGTCTAGTTTAAGGTAAAATGATACAGCAAAATAGTAACACATTGAAATAGAAAGACAATTCCATTCCTAGGAAAAGCACTCTATTTTCCTGTCAGATGTTTGAGAATATGGGCAGATGAAAACCCATTAACAAATCACTACAAAAATCTTCTGGAAGTACAATTTCAGCCAATTCCACTACCAGTGCTTACAAAAGGATTTATACTTTATGACCTCCTCTGAAACAATCTCCAAGTTGGCAATTAATGGCAAGTATAACCTGCTTTTCAAATATTTGGTTAGTTTGCATTTACAAAGTTTCAAACATATTGGTAGTGTATTCCTCTTGTAAGTTAAAAAAATGAGCATAAAGACAAATATACCTAGTGTGTATAATAAAAATAGGGTGCAAAAGCAGGATTTGCTTTCACCTCTCCAGAATGAAAGAATTTCACAGTTGAATATAGGACCATATTGCCTAAGGAGTTCCATGTAATTGCTTTACTTATGACACAGAAATCTAATTCTGCTTCCATGCAATTTAACAGATTTATGGAAAGCCAGATGTTAGCAATTATGGAAACTGACATTATTCATATTCTTGGTAATACAGACCTGTTTGCTCTGCACAAAGCCAACTTAATCTATTATACATATCCCAAGGCATCCAAAAGGAAGAGGCACCCTATTTACATATTGTAACTGTTGTTCTCTGCTGAGCAAACACAAAGATATTCACCCATGAGACTTACCCAAATCATCAGACAGTCCTCCCAATGACAAAGAGGCAATGAAACAAAAATCAGGCGAAGTATTTTGTACTCAAATATATAATCATTTCAATGTGATTGTTTTTTTTATTGTAAATAATGGCTCCCTGTGATTTCCTTGTGTTTATCTTTATACATTCAGTATTTAAATGTTCCATGTTCAAATGAGACTTTTTTCAATAAGATTCCATGGCTTAGCTTGCATTAGAACTAATTTCCTTGCATTGACATTTTCACAGTTTCTGAAAGCTGTTATTATTGTACTCAATTTTGCTTTTTTAAAAAAAATCCTATTGTGCCTAGTCAATCTGCTTTATTCTTTGATTTGAGGTTGTTAGGTTACTTGTGCATGTAAGAAAATATAATTCAGAGATGTTTATATCAGAGGCAATCAAACCAATCCCAACTTAGCCCCAAACAATTTTCCTACCCTTCAAGAAAAATGGCTCTGCAAAAGTTTTAATAGCATACATAGCAACTATAGTGGTACCTGCCTCAGGAGCTGAAATTTCTCCAGGTTGATTTCAGAGATCAAGGGAAACATTTTTTGCCCCAAGGGTTTGGTAGCAGTTAGGTCAAAGAAGTAAACTTTTCCATTACTGCCTTTTCCTCTTTTTAAAATATCTTCCACAGCACATCTAGTCTTACTTTCAAACTCAAAACAGGTGATGTGTCAGAAAACAAAATTTAACCTGGGGTTTGAATATCCAGCTGTGTGCATTCCGACTTGAAATCATTAGTAGACATTAGTGGCTCAGAAATGAGAACAGAGCTTGGGGGTTTATTAGTGATAGACAAGATGGAGCACAGATGCCTTTCCAATAGCTAAAGCAGTATTGCTGCTTTTCCAGTGGCAGAGATAAAATCATGTGAAAAGGTGAGTACACTGCACATCAACAAAGTAAGTGAAATAAATGAGTAGAGAAATCCAAGGTGCAATATTATTTGCAAAATAAAGCTAAAGAAATATTAAGCTTCGCAGGAAGTTTTAGGACTAAAATAAGAGTCCACAGCCTCGCTCTGTTGTGTGTTGGTCATATCATACCACACTTACATGTTGCCCTGAGAGCACAGACTATTACACATAAGGTTGAAACACTCAGGATATATCAGAAGATCTCCACCAGCATATTGAGGGGCTCAGATCATCTCACTTTAACAGAATATGATTCAGCTTCAAAAAGCAAAGAATGAAAGAAAAGTGAGATATAGCTTCATCTTTTAGAAATGCTGTTATTATATATCACATAGGAAGAGTTTCTAATGTCCCTCCAGCATTAAATTTTCAGCTTCTGATCCAGCTCCCAAACATTCTTGAGTCAGAAAGACACCCTTTCCTATGGCATTTCTCTTATTGTTCAGTGTACAGTTTTGATGTTCTGCAGTGACTCTCCCACTTTCCTTTAACTGAGCAGAATCTCTTTTTAAACAAAGAGAGAGAGACACTCTTGGACTCACTGTTTCTACATTTGGTCCTGGCTCCAGATCTTATGTATTGGTATGCCTTAGGAATTAGCGGCTGCTTTCATTTATTCATGTTCACTCTCTCTTGAATACATGCAAGCTTCCATGTGACACTGTCTTTAAAGACTACATCCTAAAGTTTCTCATGACCATGTGTTTACACAACTATCACCTTTGCCTAATAAATAACAAAACAAATGTCATTACTGATGATCTCAGTCTGAGCTCTCTCCTCCACTGTTCTGGGATATATTATTTCCCTGTTCACCCTCTTACCTATTCATTCACCTAGTCACTAGTGGTTATCAATAATTTTACTAAATGCTCATATATTTATTGATCGTATATTTTGTAACAGACATACTACTAAGGACTAGAGATAAATTGGACAAGAGAGCCAACATGTTCCTATAAGTATGGAATTTATGATCTCTCATTTTTTAATTATTAACATTTTCTAAGTTTCCATCTCTGATCCTTTATTTCTCTTTCTCCTCAGTTGAGCAGTATTCCACATCAAGGAAAAGCTTAAGCTTTTAAATCTAGTAGCTATGGACACTAGTTAATGTAACACACAGTCCCAGTTTGTGATTGAGAAGTTTCCGGGATAGGTAACTTTCAATGTTAAAATCAAGAAAGTTCCAGGCACATGGGGACACATAAATCAACTTTGTTTTGGTCCCAAATCTGACATGTATTAGCTTTATGTCTTTAGAAAATCTGCCTAATATCTCTGACCTTTAGTTTCATCATTTGAAAAATGTGGATATAAATATACTCCATGGGAAGGGGGTTTGAAGCTGAATAGAGGAGTACTTGCCTTGTGTGCTCAATGCCATGCTTCAATCCCTAGCACCACCAAAAATAAATAAACCTATAGGTATGTACACACACACATATCCCTTTAATTTGGTAACTTGTACAGATGCAATAAAATCGTATCATAATAATTTCTCAAAAAGATTAGCTGCCATTATTATTGCTTTTCCTATTATTTCTGTATTTTTTTCTCCCACAGAAATCATCTTAATTCACAAACACCACTCTCCCATCTCTTGAGGATAACTCAAATCCAGACCCCAATGCTGATCTCTCATTAGGCAGCCAGCCCACACCACCATCTGTTTGCCAAGGATTTCCACCTGAATTTTGAATTCTCACACAAATTCACATGGTTTTGATTGGCACATTGGCAAGCAACATCTAGAAATATTAACACCCCAAGCTCTCTGAGATTTAATCTACAAATTTGATGTTAAAGTATGTTAGTCAGCTTTTTGTTGCTGTTACCAAAATACCTAACAAGAACGATTTAGAAGAGAAAAAGGTTATTTTGGGTTCATAGTTTCAGTTCGTGAGAGGCCAGCTCTGGGCCTAAGGTGGGGTAAAACATTATAGTGGAAAGATCCGGTGGAGGAAAGCAACTGAGCTCATGACATCTGGGAGCAAGGTGTCAGGGACAAGATATAGTCCCCAATGGCACAATCCCAGAGACCTACTTCCTTTAGCCACGCCCTATCTACCTACTGTTACCATTCAGTAGTCCATTCAAATTCTAATTCCATTGAATGGATTAATCCACTGATGAAATTATAGCTATCATAATCTTATCAGTTCACCTCTGAATATTTTTGCACTAACACATGAGCTTTTTTTGGGTGGAGGAAGGGAGGTATCTCACGTCTAAACCATAACATAAGGTTAAGTGAATAATATTGAAAGAACTTAATTTTCTTACACTCCATAAACTTGCCTTGGACTACTGACTACTTTTTATTTACGGGATGTACAAATTTGAGTGTTTTACTATGGATGGAAGAAACAGTTCCTTCTGGATAGGAAAACAAGAGTAGAATGAGGGTAAAGCAGCCTTCTAAATTAACCACCCTGGTTTACTTTCTGGTGTGAACAAATTATACTTCTGTACCTCGTGATTAAATCTGCTTAAAATCAATACAATTCTGACCAGTGGAGAGAATGAATAGAAAATCTATAAATATTGAAACACTTGCTACCTAAGGAGAATTTTACTCACACAGAAGCTGCAAGTATTCATGACAACAACCTTAGATTTATGTTTTTTATATATCTGCTTAATAATGGAAGGGTATTATATGTATTATAGCTAGAGTCAACTAAATGCCTAATACCTGGCCATGCATGTTCTACTGCTACAGTCACTGTTTTGTTTAATCTCTTCAGCAAAATTTCACTCTTTTCTGGAAAGAATTACTCCTCTCTGTACCTTGAGTTTACACTGTTTCTATCTCCTTTAGGTGTTACTATGTATGCTTAGCTCTGAATATTCTTTTATATCTTCCTTACCTTTTCAGATGTGTAAAATTCTGGTCTTATTTCTCTTTGTGTCTGTCATAGTCACTTTTCCAGTGTCTTTGAGCTACTAAGAAATGCATAAACTTTTGATAATCTGAATTTGTCTGAGTTATGATAGAAAAGAGCCCTTGCCTTTGTGGCATGTTTTCTTTCTGGCAAATATAGGAGCTGCATAAAAGATTTTCTCCTAAGATCTTGTCCTTTTCCAACTTCATATGATTACTTTTCACCTCTGTAGGGCTGAGCTTGTAATTCCAGTGTTAGAACATGAGTAGTGACAGATGAAGAATAAGACAGAAGTGAAGGAAAGAACCTGGCTTTAGGACAAAAAAAAAAAAAGATTGGACTTAAACAGTTTTCTTGGATATTCAATATTTATTGAACTCTCTCTGGTGTCCTTTATTGAGTATTTGCAAGCAAGTGCTAAAAGGGAGAAACCTGGTTTCCCTGTTCGTTTGAAGCTTTGACAAGGTAATCTTTGGTAACAGATATACATGGGGAACCCAGCCAGGGTGAAATCCAAAACCAGTTTCCTACTTTGACAAATCATTCTTTCAAGCAAGTTGTCAGAGGATAAATTATTCTTTCTCCCTTATGTGCCATTGAAAGGTCTCAAAGAGGCTACAAAGTAATTTTATTTACTACAAGAAGTGTCCTGTAATATACACAGAAGGCAAAGGGCAGAAAACAGTCAGTGGTGCAATTGTAACACCAGGTCTCAATCTAAATAACAGATTTAGATTACAGCAGCTGAGATTCACCACGTCCATGCCTAGTTGTCTCCTTTTACCACTCCGCTTACTGTGGTCCCTAGCTTCTTGGGAGTAGTCAAGGATCTCCCCAAAAGTTTACCCTAGTGGAAGATTTAGGGCCTTGATCAAGGATAATAATTGGGACAGCCATGCCAAGAAGGGGATTGTCTGCTGCGAAGACTAAGAAGCTATCTCCTCTTGTCTTTCCTTGCAGAATTTCGCCTCTTTGAATCTTTTATCTCTATTCATATCTCTTCTGTAGAACTCTAACAAACCCATTTGGTAAAAACAGGTCTTGGGCTGCCTCCTATTCTGAAAGGGGTCTAGAAGGGATCTAGCTCTGGGAAGATCTAAAAGGCTTCTGTAGGTAAAAGGGGAAAGGGATGCCCAGAATACGACACTTAAGCCCACTCTGCTCTAGACTTGTGGGAGACAAGTACTCTTTATTTTAAACTTCTCTTTCAGTGTTTTGACCCTAAAGAAAGATTAAAAAAAAAACACCTAGGCCAAGACCATGTAAAACAAGGCCTCTGAAAAAGATTCCATGCTTAACCAAACATCATTTCAGACTTCTCTGAGCCGACTCAAATAAATGATTCTGTCTATCCCACCCACCCAACCCCCATTTTAAAAAAGACTTGAACAAACATTAGCAACCAGTAAGTTCCTGATACAGGACAAAATGGTAAATGCATCAATTTTAGGTCAGGCTTATCCCATCTCATTACATAGTGGCTAACCCCTACTTCTGTAGAAAGCAAATACAAGGATATTATGCAAAAAACAAAAAGTAAATCTCCAATACTCTACCGAATGCACAGATTCTCCAGATGTTGACTGATAATTAATGTATGAAAAAGGCAATAATTAAATGATGAAGTCAAGGTTCCTATCTTTAAAATATTACAATTAGTTGGAGCAGATAAAATCCTCACCATTTATTCCATAAACATACTTAACACACTCTTGAGCACTGTCTTATCAGAACCATTAAAATAACATCATACTGTTTTCTCTGCCTAGGTCTCTTCTTCAAAGAGAAGATAGATTGATATTCTGATCATATTACTCTTATTATCTTCAAAATTTTTACAGAAAACTGACCCAGTTCAGATTTTCCAAGATTATAGATCTAAGAATTGGCAGAAACTTGTATTTGAATCTATATCTTACTTATGTATATCCCTAGACAAATTGATTTAGTAAGCCATTTTCCTAAGTTCTCAGCTGAGAAATTATTATTCACTAGTGGCAATGAGAAAATTCAGACTATTCTGTGGTACCATTTACCTACAAAGTGGAAACTCGTACTAAACCTGAATGGTTGTTGTTATAATTCTAGAACAAAATCTAACACTTAGTAGGATAATGACCATGTTCAATAGCTGTCTGCTTCTGAGGGCTTTATTTTTTCATAAGAAAGACATTCTAAGCAAAAGGAAAAGTAGCAGTGAAATGACCCAGGTGCAGAAAGCCTGAAACATTCATGATAGAGGATCTGAAATTTTGTGGGAAGTACTTCTGTATTGGTAGAGCTATGTTTTACATTAAAACAGCTATTTCTATAAAATTTTCACACAAATAAATACTTTTCTAACACTGAGAAATGCATACAAAATAGCATTAAAAACAGCTTAGAACACAATAGCCTTCATAATCTGGCTTCTATCTCTATTTCTGAGCTCATCATTTTCCACATTTAACAAATCTGTATACCAGATGCATTTTTCACTTTAGACATTGTACCAGATACAACATAACAATTGTGTTTGAACACAGTTAGATCCGCTTTGTGACTCCATGTCTAGTTAGACTGCAGTCACTACCTGCAATATTTCCCTTAACATGTACTTTGCCTGCAAATATTACTTCTTGTCCTTTTTACTCTTCCAGTGAAAATAAATTGTCTGTGAAATATTCCTATATACATTGCCACCCCCAAATGCCTCAATCCCAAGAGTTAGTCACTTTTCCTTAGAGTCTCTTATTTTTTCTACTGTGTATCTAGCTGGACCATGCCATAATCTCCCCAACCTTTGCCCACCTCCTTTCTCACCACTTCAGTCTGCAAATACTGAGTCTTATTCCTCTCCATATGCCTAAGACTTAGCACAGGGATCTGCACAGAACTGGCTCACTCAATAAATGCACGGTAAGTGATTGGTGATTTTATGCCAGCAGCACTTTATTTGATCTGAGTACTACAGTTTAAAATTCTCTGCTCATAAACCCACAGGTAAATATCTCACAGCAGCATGAGTAACCTCAGATTAAAACAAACAATTCAATATTCATCTTGAAGAAGTTGTAGAAGCTGATCTCTGAATAGCGGCTTAGACGTGAACTTTGTCTCTAACACATTCAAGCTAGAAATTTCTGTAATAAAACAATTGCTCAAACTGAGCCTCAAGAGGCAGGAAGCTGACAACTACATGGAATTCAATACCAAGGAACACTCAGAAATTGAGAGAAGAAAGCCAGTGAATACCCTTGAGACTGAATTATAAGTCCCCAGGCAGAAAGTGCTGAGAAATTAAATCAGAATGGCGACTGGGAAGATCGAGGCTGGATCTTGTTATTTTAAAAGTGGTTCTTATGTTGCTGAGGGTCAGCATCATTCTGAGATCCCAGGAAAAGACAGCATTCCACTTCCTCCAAAAGATGAAGGCATACAATATACACAAACGCACTGGTTTTAAAGCACTCGTAGGTGCCTCTGGAAGGCATTCAAAAACCTCAGGGGCAGTGGTTTTCAGGCCTGAGTGAGCATAAGAATTAACCAAAGGGGGCTCATTAAAACATTAATCACTGGGTCCCCTCCCAAGTTGAATATTCAGTAAGTCTGGTGTGGAATAGAAAATGTGCATTTCTTTTTTTTTTTCTTTTTTTTTTTTTTTTTTGAAAATGTGCATTTCTAACACGTTCTCTGATGAAAGCCAGGTAGTATTGGTCTAAGCCTCACATTCCTAGAACCATGGCCCTAAGCTACATGGAGCACTGTGTTCACAGGAAATAGGATGATTTTAAGAAACCCTGTTTCTTAGAAATGCCCACTTATGCTGTTGTCACACTGTAGACAGAAGAAAGGAAAAAGGAGTCATTTAAAAGTTTTGGCATTAAACGAAAAGCTTATGGCTAACAAAGGAAATAACAGCATGAAGAGCAAGACTACAGGATGGGAGACAATCTTTGACAGCTATTTTTTTCTATAGAGGATTAATATCCAGTGTACATAAAGTACTTAAAATACACACACACACACACACACACACACACATACACACAATTCAATAAATGGGCAAGTGAATTAAATGGGCACTTCTCAGGAAAAAAAATACAAATGGCCAACAATTACATGGAAAAATTTTTCTATGTATTTAACTATCAGAGAAACGAAAATCAAATTTACAATGAGATTCCATCTCACTCCAGTCAGAATGGCAATCATCAAGAATACAAATAATAATACATGCTTGCCAGGATGAAGGGGAAAAGGAACTCTTATATACTGTTTGTGGGAATGTAATGATATAGCCACACTGAAATTAGCATGGATGTTCCTCAAAAAGCTACTATATTATCTAGCTGTGTCACTTCTAGTTATTAATCCAAAAGAAATAAAGTGAGCAAATTTTAGATTGTCATTCATTCCCATGTTTATAGCAGCACAACTCACAAATGTGAAGTTATGGAACTAACCTAGGTGTATGTCAATAGAGATGGATAAATAAAATGGGGTATATGTACACAATGGAGTTTCATTCAGGCATAAAGAACAATAAAATTATGCCATTTGCTAGAAAATAGATGGAACTGGAGGGCATAGTGTTAAGGGAAACAAGCCTGACTCAAAGACAAAAGTGTTGTGTGTTTCCCCCCATTGCAAAGTTAGAGAGAGCAAATGAAAAGAGAGACAAAGAGAACTCATGAAAATAGAAGGGAGACCATTGTAATTGAGGGAAGAGATCAGGAAGGGAGGATAAAGAGAGATATTTGGGAGTAACATTAATCAAATTACATTATATACATGCACAAATATGCCACAATGAAACTCACTATCCTATATAATTAATGTCCAGCAATAAAAAAAGAAATAAGTCAGAATGGGTCTAATATTAAAGGCTTATAAATAGAGTTACATGATATAAACTTTAAGATCCTATGGCAAAAAAATAAAGTATGTCTATTGTTGCTTGTTTTCTAAAAATTCCACATTTATCATGAGAGAGAGGATCTAAAGTAAACCACATCCACACTGCAAAGCACATTTTGGGGGAAAAGTATCAGTCTCGTCCTTGTGTATTACCTAATTCTTACCCTTCTGCACTAGCCAGAACAGGTTCCTCCTCTCCAATAAAGCCTTCCTCAAAGCTCCCACCCCCAGTTCTTCCTTTTCTCTGACTTCCACTGGGCCTACCACACAATGCGAAATTGTCATCTGGAGCCTCTGAAATCCTTTATCACACATCCCTTTTATATCCAAATTTGTCTCTGGATTCTAGGACTGCTTCTGACAGGCTGTGGTCCGAGACATCACATTACCAAACCTCAGTTTACCATAGTGGAAAGGAGAGTAACTTTCTCAGTGTGAAAGTAGAGCTCAGCCTGATAATATGGAAAGGAGAGAATATGTCCATGCAAAGCAAAAAATATGTTTGTCAACAACATTATGACTGGGAACATTTAGCTTAGGGACAAGTCAGTTATACTCCAATAAGCCACTACAATGCCACTCAATATGTAACAACTGAGTTATTTATATTTTCAATGTCCACATTACAAAAAAAAAAGTAACAGAAAAATAGACATGGATTGAAATTATTTCCTCATAAAAAATTTAATAGTAAAAAAATCTAATATTTAATGAAAACGTCATATACTTTTTTTTTCTGTTTGAAGCAAAACTAGAAAAGAAACCTCTTCAGAAGCAGTGCATTATTCAGTGACACTGAACAAATAAGGCTTTCTAGAAATTCCTGCAGTAGGCTATATTAAATTCCTATAGTAGGCTATATTAATTCCTGAGTTTTCAGTTATTACATTCTATATAGTGCCAAATCCAAAAAATGTCTGGAAGAGATCAGGTTTTTAAGTCAAATAAATTTGGGACATTCATGATGCATAGCCAAGGCTCAGTTTTTTGTATTCATTAAATGAAGATTATAAATATTGTCCCCTGAGTGAGTTGTTTTGAGGATAACAAGAAATGTAAAGCTCTTAGAAGTACCTAGAATAAGAAACAATGAATCAGTCTTAGGTATTATTAATATTTCTTCATATTGTTATACTTAACAAAATATCTAAACCCTTCCATCATGAAAGTCCAGTGGTTCACATACAATCTGGTATGACTGCTTTTTAATTCTGTCAAATTCTTCTTTAATTGTCTGTGTATTTTAATGTGGACCACATACATTTGCAGTTATTTATGACCTACATCAGAAAGCCATTGGTTGTTTCATTTATGTTGATTTCTATCTTTAACACGGAGTTTCAGCTTGAAGTATCCCCTACGCAATAAATTCTCTGCATCTTCCATTCCACCTATGTTAATGCTAAGACTACTTTAGACTATTTTTATGGATATAAAATTTATATCAACAAGCCCATACTTGTGAAGGATTTCTAGTAGTTTTTTAATTCTCCTTTTCTTTATTATTGTCCATGTGATCTTCACCTAGGCTACAGCTGAGGTCCCTGGCTCCCCTTATACTGTGCTCTGCTGTTTTTCTGCTCCCTGGCTAATCTCTGCTGCCATGAAGAAACTGTTTAAACAACAAGGAGACTGTCACTGGAAATGTACTAAACAGGGTTTTGGTTGGCTTAAGGGATAGACCCAGCAGTCTGAGGTCTTGCTAGAATAACTCCCAGGAACATCTGGTTAGTTCCAAAGTTCAAGTGGAAAACAACATACAGAAACCATAGGTGCAATGTATCCATTCCCACATCATTTGGTGAAGTATTTATCATAAAAACAAGGAAGTGTATTTGTCTTCCCAGAGAAGTCTCCAAAATATATTCTGTCCTTCATATTGAACAGTTTCAGGTTTACCTATATCTGACTGGACTTGAAGGGCAGCAAACTTTCAAAGGGTCTGAGGGACCCACTTCTCAAATAATTGGTTATTTGCAACTAACTCTGTGCCCACTGTAAGGCCTTTTCTGGGGTATAGTGAGTCACTTCCATTCCATGTTGGAAAATGCTCTTAAACTCTCCATCCCATGAATTGATGACACTGGTCCCTTTCCATATCCGTTCTATATGTGGGTCACCTTTGTGTCCATCTGGATCTATTAATGACATTTGATGATTTTGTGCCATGCACCTAAAGTCCTTTGATTCACAAAAACATGCCCCCATACACTGCACACTGATTCTAGTTAAATGCGTAAAGCTATTTAAACAGTTTCAGGATCGGATGGCATCTGCCTTTGGGAAAGTCCTTCAACAATGAGGAATTTATTACTTGGATAAAAATCAAATCTAAAGCTCTTTGGAAACATATAAATTTATAATCCAATGATATCCCACTAAATATTATCAAAGAAAGTGACAGGATACTGTTTAACCAAAAATACTTCATTCTTGGGTGGGTCTTATTGTTTGGCAAAAAGAAAAATCCATGAGTGTTCCAAGATTGGCATCTATGTCTCTGCCTCTTAAACTATCTTAGTTTGAAATAATCTGATTCACATAATGCTTTCTATACCCCAGCATGTCTATTCCTTGGAACAAAGGAAAAAAAGCCCCTCCTTTTTTTCCTGAGCAACCTTCTTTCACATTAGAATAATTTGTATTAATCATGATCTGGCTGTCAGGAACTCATAAACATTTTAGTTAACTCTCATGGCTAATTTATTTTCTTATTTTTCAAATAATTTACTTTTACAATTTAATTTTATTATAATTAAGGCTGAGGGGCTATCAGACTAATTGTCAAGAATATTCCATCTTGTCATCCTACCCATGGCCCAGCAAGAAGCCCAAAACATAATCCAGTAGGTAAACTAAGTCCCCAGTGCCCATGGTTCAGATAGATGATTACAATTCTCCATCTGGACTTCACTCATTTTCTTTTCTTTCCTTTGCCTTGTGCAATTGACCTTCAGCTGCTGCCCTGCCAAACATTTCCTCCACCTGCAGGCTAAGGGTCCCCTTCCTTCCAGGAAGCATTAAAAAGCATTAACATGTTAACATCGGAAAGTTTAGGACCAAACACTCCTGGATTATAGCTGCTGTGTGCCAGTTATCAGCTATGGAAATTGGGATGAATTATCTTAATCTTTGGGTATTTATTTTCCCCACCTTAAAAATGATGACAGTAAGAGGGTGTCCCTCCTATGGTGGTTGTGACACTAAATTTAATAACACATGTAATTGCCCAGACTAGTGACTGACACAGTATTGGTGCCCAATTAATGATAATGACTAACATTTATTAAGCACTTAAAACATAAGTACCAAGTGCTTTTCTCCTTTGTTAGCTTATTTAATCTTCACAAATACTCCACAGCCACTTGGGAGGTTGGCATTTTTGTAAATTGCTCAGAGCACTGCCCAGCACAAAGTAAGATCTCAATAAATGCTAGCTCTTATTAGTATCACTATTGCCTTCATTTGGCAGATTAGAGATAGAGCAGTATTAAATGTTAACAAATTGTATTTACTACTTGCCAGGATATTTGTATCTAAGAACACTTGTATTAGAAACAATCTACTGCAAGTATTATTTTAATCATTGTAGACTAAGAAAACTAAGAGACTTTAAATATCTTGCCAAATGCTGCTCAGCTGGAAAGTGGCTGAGTTGAGATTTGCCTTTTTTGGGGGGAGAGGGTGACTAGAGAACTAACCCAGGGGTGCTATACCACTGGGCTCCATCCCCAGGCCTTTTTGTTTTTTATTTGAGATAGGGTCTCATTAAGTTGCTGAGTGTCTCGCTAAGTTGTTGGCCTTGAACTTGCAATCCTCCTGTTTTAGCCTCCTGAGTCACTGGGATTACAGGTGTGCACCACCATGCCTAGCTCCAAGTTGAAATTTGAATCTAGGATATGGTGTACTTACACTTCTCCATTACACTGTATTGTTACTAACTGTGTTACTAAATCATGAAGCTCAGGCTTCATAATGCCCCCGGGCCTGGCCTGGTGATTAGTGAAGTATGTAAACTCCTAGGCTTCAGTAAGGTTGGTCATAGAGACCAACTGTAGAGATGGAGTATTTCCAGATTTTACTCCTTTATCTCTACTCCTATGAGAACTAGGTTCTGAGTAATGAAAACAGAATCTAAATCCTTATGCCATTTTAATCCTTATGCCATACGCTGACATATCAATCTGTAATAATTAGAATCTTCCTCTAATTTCAGTGGAACCTTCCCTGGTTGTGTTATTATTATTTATTATTTATTTGAATGATGATAGCAGTTAATAATAGCTAACAATTTATTATTAATAATATTAATATCTGTTCATAATAAACAATTTATTATTTGTTGTTATGTGGTGACAGCAGTGGCAGCAGCTATCGATAGTGACCAGAAAGCAAACTCCAGAGTTTGGGAAGGTGCTCAACCCAACTATGTCCTGTGGAGAAGGCAATGATAAGAAGCTGAGAGGTGTTATGACTTTTAAAATAAGCCTGTGTCTTCCTCCAGTGCACCTTGATCAACAAAATGCATTTTATTGCAATCTGAAGATTCTGTTTGATAACTAAATATGTGTATGATCAATATGATTTAACTCAACACAAATCTGTAAAAGATATCAAAATCTCTCAACTCTACTGTAGGAATAAAAAATAATTAAGCATAAAAATCTGATCTGGTAAGTTCTATAAAAGAGGCACAAATACATTTCTGTGGGGACATAGAAGAGGGAGGATATTTGAAAGTTATTATTTGTTAGATAAAAGCTATGATAATGATTCTGTGCATTGACTGGATATTCTTTCTAATCACTTAGCATTTTTAAAAATGACCTCATTATACATCCCACACCAAATCAAATTAATCTGAATCTGCCAGGTATGAAGTCCCATCACAGGTATTTTTAAATTAAAAAGCTACCTGGGATATATAGTTAAACAGTTCTGAGAATGACTGGATCAGGAAGTAGAAGTTCATCAAGATTTTGATAAACAAATATGAGGCTTGTAAGGATAGTCAGAAAGAAGCATAGGAGCTAAGGAATAGCAGGAAGACAATGCAGGATTTGTGTAGAGCAGAATAAAGTCTTGAGTTGACGTAAGTATCCATGCAAAGGATGAGAGGGTACAGATGAAGTAACGTTAATATTCATGTCCAAGATCATGGAGACAGATTGACATGGGAGGTATCTGAATCTTAAAGATCATAGAGACATATTGACATGGGAGATGTCTGAATCTTATTTTAAAAATATGTAAAATAATGTTCTTTACAGAGGCTTTGCTCATTTATTAGTTCTCCTCATTTCTAAATGATCCTGATCACTACATCTAGATAAAAAATAATAATTCTTCCCAACTTCCACACCAAAACCAAGTATCACCAATTTCCACTACAGCCTCAAAACCCAAGATGTAACAATAGACAACTGTCAGCTTCTTCTGCAAATATTAACTTGCAAATTTTTGTGTGTTCCTCTCTTCTTACATTATAGATACACAAGCAAATGAGAGACAGAGAGAGAGAGAGTGCAAGGGAGAGAGAGAGAGAGATTTTAAGTGAGAAACTTTTCAATATTAGTCATCCTGTTTGCTTCTACAACACCTGGGACAAGTCATTTCTTCAATCATATAATCTACTTTAGGAGAAAGAAGCAAATGTTGAACAGTTTTGCTCATAACACAATAAATCTTGCATGAGTCTTCTTCTTTATGATGTCAATAATATTCAATGCTTATAGTAACTGGTGAAATCAATAGAACAGGAGCTATTATCCTCATCTGACCAAAAAAATGGTGTTTTAGTCAGCTTTTTTGCTGCTGTGGCCAAAAGATTCAACAAGAACAATTTTAAAGGAGGAAAAGTTTATTTGGGGGCTCATGGTTTCAGAGGTCTCAGTCTATAAAAGGCCAAGTCCATTCATGAGGGATTGGGGTGAAGCAGGACATCATGACAGAAGAGTGTGGTAGAAGGAAGCAGCTCAAGACATACCAGGAAGCAGAAAAAGCTCTGCTCAATAAGCACAAAATACATACTCCAAAGGCACAGCCCCAGTGACCCACTTCCTCTAGCCACACCCTACCTGGCAAGAGTTACCAGTTAATCCTTATCAGAGGATTAATTCACTAATTGGGTTAAGGTTTTCATAATCCAATCATCTCAACTCCAAATCTTCTTGCATTGTCTCATACCTGAGCTTTCAGGAGACACCTCATATCTGAACCATAACAAATGGCATGGAGTGACATAAGATTGTTGTAAAAACCACATTTTTACATTTTAATGTGGCATTCTGCCATTTTCTGGGTTGAAAGCATATCTGAATACATGATGCAAAACCACTTTTCTTATTTTATGGGTTGTTTTAGATGTTTCTATTTTTTTATGTGTGTTAGTGGTTAATGTTATTTAGGGCCCATTCTGATGTGCTAATTTTCAGTACCACTACACTATGTTATTAAGATTCAGTATATTTCAAGTCACAAATACCTCAAGAACAGATATCTTAAGTTTCTTATAATTACATTCCCAGAGGTTGAACACAGTGCTGGAATGATAATTTTTCTCAATGATTTTTTTTCTGAAATAAAAGACCCATATGGCCTTGTGACATGTAACAACTTGTGTCATGCACCACAATCTATAGGACTATGTCAAGCTAAACAGAAAATAAATCTGACCTGATATGATTTTGAATGTCTGTTCCGTCAATCATTCAGTATAGCTGCATAGAATACCTAGTATCTGTGTCCGTTATTCTAGTGGCTGCAGGTGCTCCGGTAAAAGACCAATAAGGTCTCTGCCTCCAAAAAACTTGTATACATATGGAAAGAGAAAAGTAGACACATTTTCATGCACAGCAAATTTGAAAATTAAAGATGCTTAAAATATGTTAAAAAGAAATTGTAATAAAATGACTGGGGAAGATAGTCATGGAGGGTTTCTCTGAAGAAGTAACATTTGATATGAGATGCAAATAATGGGAGAGCCATCACATAAGACAGGTGCTGAGTGCTCAAGAAAGAAAGCACAAGCAAAGGTCCCAAACCTGGGAGGAGTTCCTTGTCATGTTCCAAGAATGACAGTCAAAAAGGCTAGCACATACAGAGATGAATCCAAGAAACAGGGACAAAATCACCTAAATCTTGAAGGCCATGTAAAATTAGAAATTTGTTTTACAGTGGGAAGGTATTATTAGATGATCATAGCAGGAACGCAGTGTGATCTGATTTACACATCTATTGTTCCAGGAAATTTTCTGAACCAACATAGTGCTCTCAAACACCAAAGAAACACTGAGTGATAATCAGATTTCTGTCTTTATGAAGTTCACTTACAAAAGCATGAACATGAAAGGAATTCAGATTAATGATAACCCAAACTGAAATGTCACTAATAGAAACAACTCTATTCTCTCAATCAGATATACAGTTTCCTAAGTTTTTCCTAGAGTTAGGGATCAATGCATGGATAAAGCAGGTTCCTCCTCAAAGAATGCAGAAATTTCACACACACACACATACACACACACACACACACACAGAGAGAGAGAGAGAGAGAGAGAGAGAGTGCAATCACTCAGCATTGTAAAGAGAAACCAGCACCAGTGAGACGGGAAATGATTGGGATTACTGTAATGTCTGTCATCCTAACTGGGACACTTATGAGAATGACAGGGCATCAGTGATAATTACATCAGAATAGGCACGAACTAGGACTGTCTCTGGCATCTGTGACATAGACTTTCTCTTGACCTAGGCTTGGTTCTAATCTTGTCTCAAACCAGCTGTGTGGTTGGGAGCAAGGTGTCATCCTTTCTGAGACATATGATGTCATTGCATTGTTTTGATTTCTTGAACACCAACTGTCAAAGAATCTCACTGGAAAGACAGACAAATAAAGCCCATTTCCAGCTCAAAGTCAAGTCAGAGAGTGAAGAAATTGTACTGTACTACAACACTTGAGAACACTGAAACCTCTACCAGGGTAAAAAGTCTAGAGTTACCAGAATCAAGGAATGATAACTCATATGAAGACATCAAAGAATACTTTATGGGGAGCTTGATGAAAAATGAGCTGAATCTAGAGAAAAGAACAAATTCATAAGAGAATAATCATATTCCATCCCAGAAAAGGAGACCAATGTATAAAGGCACAGAAGGACACAGCACCATGGTATGTCCAGGCAGTTATAGCACTGTTTTAAGTAGGTGATCTCTAAGGTCCTATGCATTAAAAATCTAAGGGTCTCTCCTCTCATTGATGTCAAATATAATTTGTAAAAATTAAAATTTTACTTTAGTCCTCAAAGTTAGTATCATATATGTTAATATTCTGTTTCCATTCCTTGGTGACAGCCATTTGATCTATTTCTACACATATAATATCTATTTTTATGAACTGCACATATTCAGAAGTACCTGGTAGTACATAAAAGAACTATGTGAAGACCCTGGATAGAAGCAAACCTCCCATGAAGTTATAAATCATTATTTCCATAATAAGAGAAATATAGATGGAGTGTAGAATAGAATGTCAAATATGCAGGAATAGTTAAGAGCATAGCTAACGTTTATTGAACATTTAACAGAAATGAATTCCATTAATTATCACAATTCTATATCCATTAGAGGTAAACATTAGTTTATAGATAACATAGTTAAGGTATAGATTAGAAAAATCTTGCCCAAAGGAATAGAAAAAACTTGCCCAAGGGAATGTATTTAAAAATGGTAGAGCTAACTGGGCAGGGTGGCACATGCCTGTAATTCTAGTGGTTTGGGAGGCTGAGGCAGGAGGATCATGAGTTCAAAGCCATCTTCAGCAACAGTGAGAACCACCACTAAGCAACTCAGTGAGACCTGTCTCTAAATAAAATACAAAATAGGGCTGGGGATGTGTCTTAGTGGTTGAGTGTCCCTGAGTCCAATCCCCAGTACCACCCCCACGCCCTCCAAAAAAGAGCAGAGCTGGAATTTGACTGCTGAAGTCTGGTCCAAGGGTCTATGCTCTTAAGTACTACAATACATGCCTCTCACTAGTTATATTAAAACTGAGGTGGCTGGGTTTGTGGCTCAGTGATAGAGCACTTGCCTTGCATGTGTGAGGCACTGAATTCGATTCTCAGCACCATATATAAATAAAGTCCATTGACAACTAAGAAAATATTTAAAGAAAAAAAAAAGACTGAGGGGGACAATTCATGCTATGTGACTAGTGTTCCTTAATTCATCTTCACTTTAGGACAACATGGGGCATAGCATGGAAAAATACTGACTGGATTTGAGCCAGTAGCCTTTGGGGGGGGCATATACAATGAGCAGAGACAATAAATTTTCAAAATCAAATTCCCACTTTCTAATTCATCAGCCTGACCTTTGGAGACCCACAGTCAGAATGCTTGCCCTCCACGTCTGTCCAACATTAAGAATTCAGAGAAGCCCACATGACATGAAAGACCTGGACTGGCTAAGGTTCTCATGGAAACAGTTATATTTCTAATCAGCTGCTTGGATTTCATCAAAGTTGTAAGGTCTTGAAGGTGAAGAACTCCATCTCTTAACCTCCTGTGTTCAGCATTTAAAAGAACCTCAAGCAAATGGTGATTAGAGGTGACTTTACAGGAGATGGTGATGGTGGTAATAGTAACAATAATAAGGTTAATACAACCATACTGTATATGTGCATTGTTTCAAAGCTTGCAATTTTTAAATACCTCATATTCCATTTAATCCTAACATATGTATAATATCCCCCATTTCCATACATGCACAGATGCAAGATCAGCGATTATAGAGAGTTTTGAAGTACAAGAACTGGGGTTTAAACTAAATTTTCTAATTCTAACTCTATAACTATTTCCTCTTTTCTATGGCTGCCTCTCAAACTGTCAAAAATTCTGGAAAATCCTCCTGGTTTTTCATAGAAAGAACTAAACCCCATACCATGCATGCCCAGGCTTTGTTCCACCAACTGCCCCAATTTCTATGTAAAATATTCCAATTCCACACAATGCATAATCTCTGCTCTAATCTCCAAATTGTTGAGGAAGGAAATTTGAAAATAGATGAATTTAACCAGTGAGTGGTCATGTTTAATGCTGAGGACTGAACAGAGTACCAGAGCAAGATGCCTCTCCTACAACAGTCCTGGTGGATGGAGGGTATGGCTGAACGCTTACCAATACAGGACTCCCCGGACAGTGAATAGGTCCCATCGTCATGGAAACCGCTTCTGCACTCACAGTGATACCACCCTGGCAGGTTAACGCAGCGCGAATGGTTGTGGCACTCAATGATCCCCTCTGTACATTCATCAATATCTGCCTCAGAGAAAAACACAAGCCCACCAGGACATTAATGTCTTTTGACACTAACCTTTTAGTAAATACTCCAAACACGCTCATGTCAACATAACAGTTGTAATTGGTTAGTCACCTGACATGAAAGTTACAGAAGAATCAAATCCTGTTTTTCTAGAATCACACACTCACACACACACACACACACACACACACACACACACATACACAAAAGAAATAAAAGATTGAAAGCTTCATTCATAGATGCCTTCTCATGCTTTGGACAATGAATGACACCTGATGGTCATGAAGATACTCCTTACTACAAAGGCTATGCTGGCATCCGGACAACCAAAATCTAAATTCAGGACACTTGGCACCATTTTAATATTGGTGTGTATGATTTTTCTTGGATCACAGCATTTCTAAATTAGTAGTTTCAGACACTACTCTATGTTATTTGAAGATACTTATGCAAAAAATATGTATACATATATTTATAATCTGCAAAGCTTTGTTAAAAGAATGATAACATAGAGTTTTGTTTTTTCAAATTTACTTGGCTAGTGGATGCTTTTATTGGGAATAACTGACATCTTAAGAAATTACTGTTCTTTGAAATACAGTTTTGGAACTGTGGTTCTAATTTATTTAAAACCGGTGATTGACTATAATAGTCAATTAAAGGTCTTCATTCTTCACTTATTTCTGATGAAAAGAAGTCTCCAGAACTCTGTTTTTTCTTTCTGATCTAGTTCTTTAGAATCAGTAAATTCCTGGATCATACATAGATTTTCTAGCCCAAAGACTTGCCTCTGGACTGAACTTCATTGACTTCATTGCACAAAGAAGAGTTACTAAGGATAAGTTGGTTCTTACAGAATTTTTCCATGTAATTATTTCTTGGAATATAGCCATTGTTGGCTAGGAATCTTCTCCTATTTCTCTTGGAAATATCTGACTTATGGCATATATGAATAGAAATCTAATTAACTTTGGAATATAACACATAATTAATAAAATGCACCATGGGATCTCTTTCAACAGGGCCTTGCTGTAGTTATCAGCTCAGGGGCAATTAGTTATCAGGAGCCTATTACCCTGATATGTACCAAATTATGCAGTGAACTATAAATTTAGTTTGAAAACTGACTCATCTCATGATATCTAGCTCAGGGAGGAAAGACACAGTTCCTTATACTGGACTACTCTAGTTTTTCCTTTTATCAGCAACTGCCATCTTCTTCATCTATGGTGTTCAGTTTACATAGTCTTTTCACACATAGCATCCCTCAGGTTTCCAAAAACCATCAGGACCCACCCAGTGTTTCTATGGCACTTTTAGATATTGCAGTCAAATTATGTGTACATTTAATATAAATCGCAAGAAATGAATTCTCAACAATTATTTAGATTGTCATTTCTTAAATTTTACAGGCATAGGTTTTCTGAAACATAACTTGGATAACTAAAATTTTCAAAAATTGAAATGGGATGTGACTGGGGGCTGTAGCTCACAGAGAAAAAGGGCTTAACATGTCATAGTCATAAGAGTACATTTTGAATACAAGGAAATGAGACATACAAACATAAGCAGAAGAATGATTTTCAGCAATGACTTCTCTGTTAGGCTGAAAGATAACTCTATCATGGAACAGCAACAAATTCAACACCCAATATTTAAAAATCTCTCAGAAAAGTTTTCTTGATCCCCACAGACCCCATCACATCTAGACTGCCAACAACATTATAGGTAGCAATCACCTAATTATGGTTAGTGTTCAGTAAACCAGGATATAGAAAAGAAAATGTATCTCAAATAGCAAAAGCAATCCTATGACCTGGCTTGGCTAGGAAAATCCTAGCTTACTTAAATACTCTCTACTTCTTAAAACCAATCCATTTTGGAGCATAAATTATCTGATCATCTTACATGTAATTCCATCCCAAATTCAATGGGAAATTTCTAGAAAGAGCAGGCATGATGAATGATGTGTAAATATTTTTTCAATTCATAGATATTTCTTTCCCAAAATTAAGTGATGATGCTGGACATGGTGGCACATGCCTGTAATCCCAGCGGCTCAGGAGGCTGAGACAGGAGGATTGCAAGTTCAAAGCCAGCCTCAGCAAAAGCAAGGTGCTAAGCAACTCAGTGAGACCCTGTCTCTAAATAAAATAAAAAAAGGTCTGGGGATGTGGCTCAGTGGTCAAGTGCCCCTGAGTTCAATCCCCAGTATCCTCCCCAGCCAAAAAAATTAAAAGATTTATTAATGAGTGTCCATGATCCAACAGGGCTGAAATCATTGTATAGGACAGAAGACTTTTGTAGTCAGAGAAGATAATCAGACAATTGTGCATTTATAAATTCCCCAGAGACACAAAGACATCCCTGGTTTTCACTGGAAATAACAAAAGTAGTGAAGATGTCCTTGGCTTGAGAGCTGCACTTCCCAAAGCAGATTCTGGGAACTTGGAATAACCAGGGCTTATCACATACTGGCACCTGGTAACAAGACTGCACATTTACGTTCTCTGTAAAAGATCGGCAATTAAAGGCGGAAAATTCATTTCATATGCAATTACACTGCACATGGTAGGCACTTACCAAGTTCATAAAACTGGCTCTTTCTTCTATGTAGTAACAAAAGTATTAGATGAAACTACCACAGATCTAAGTATGGAAGACCCTTAGAGGTTTTTCAGCCACACACTGGGGACTTCACAAATTATAAATGATGGTTTCTCCCCAAGCTGGGTTGTGGCAGCCTTTGTCTTCAGAGATTTGTTTTTCCCAGTCAGCATTTGCTACTGGCAAACAAACAAGACAGATGCTCTGGGAATGGGGTCCACGTGAGTTCACTATGGAATCAGCCTCTTTTGTCCAAGGAATTCTAGCAAATCACAGTGAGCCTGGCTGGCCCTTACTGTGTGTCAGTTATCCCAAAAGAAACAAAAAAATTTTTGTTTAAATTTCAGTTTAACCCAGCACTGACCTAGAAATCTATTAGTGGAAAGAAAACATGCTGGAGGACTCATGAGATTGCAACTGGTTGTTCATTCAATGAACTGGTGTTCATTTTTGTATCCTATCACCAAGTGTCAACTACACAATAATAAACATTATTGCCCAGGACACACAGCTGAACCATGGTGAAAACTGGTCCAAAACCAGCTCAGTCTGAGCCTGCATTTTTCACTCTTTTGTCATATCACTTTATAGATGAATCAAGAAAGATGGTTTATATAAAAGTAACTCATTTATTCAATTTTCTAAATATTTTTGAGCTAAATATATATGTAAGGATTTTGTGGTGTAGTGGATGCAAAGATGAATGCATTGTGATTGCTGAAATCCAGGAGTTCACAATCAAGGAAAAGAGGTATATAATTAATTAATTCTTCAAATCTCAACCAGTGTCTTCTTTTCCAACCCTCCCTTTCCCAGTGACTTGGTACTTTTACACACATATATTTTTAGCACATATCTAAATTTATCACAGATATTTTTTTGTGTGTCCATCACTCAAATGCAAGTTTTTCATGAACAGAAGGGGCATATTATTCAGGTTTACATTTCTAGTGATATCAAATCAGTGGCAAGCAATGGGAAAGGGCTCAATAAAAGTTTGCAGGATTGAAGGAATGAATAAACTAAATGAGTAATGGACTGGAAGAAAGGGACAATGAGCAAATGCTATAACAGAAATTCAAAATAGTGCAAGATTCCCTGCTGTTTTCAAATCATAAGAATATAATGTCAATTCATTAAACTAAATATGATGGGGTTATACTTAGGTTATTTACCTCTAAAAGGCATCATGTAGTTCCTATTTAATTCTTTGCTTCTAGCTATAATTTTCAGAGATTTTAAGGTAACAAAGGGACAGTTAAAATTGCCCTCAATGAACCATCCTACCTGTACCACAAGGTTACTGCTTACAATTAGAAATAGATGAATACCTAAGGTTGTTCATAACATGTACTAAGCAATATATTAACTCTTATTAGGAATACATAGTAAATTTTCTGTGGAAGCCATTTACATACAAATACTTGAATATAAGTATTATTGAATGGATAAATCTCTTTCTTCATCTAATTGTCTCTATATTGGATTTTCTATTTGAAAATTTATGAAATTAATAGTCTTTTCCTTAAAGCTTTTTTTTTTCAAAGAGATGATTTTGTATTTCATATTAATTCGTTAAAGCTTAAGGTAGTGGCTCAATTTGCAGTTGGATTACATCTTTTGAAGGGTCAAATAGAGTGGTCCCAAAAGTTTGGGTATTTTTGCTCATTTGACAAAAGTTTATTGAGCATCCACTATGTTCTAAGCATTACAATACACCCTCTTATCCAGAGATGAAAAGACAAGGTCTTCACTTTGGACACACAGAGTCTGTCAGGAACAACCACAACAAAAATAAATAAATAAATAAATAAATAAATAAATAAATAAATAAATAAATAAATAAAATAAATTAATAAATAGCTTAGTGGTAGAGCACTTGCCTAGCATATGTGAAGCACTGGGTTTGATCCTCAGCACCACATAAAAATAAATGAATAAAACATTGTGTCCACTTGCAACTACAAAAGAATTAAAAAGAAAACATACTTTGCAGACAAACAAAACTTAAATTCTTATTCACCAATTCACTGATATATTATTTAGATATCTCAAGTCTTAATTTTCTTAACTATAGTTGGGCGATATTAAAATCAAATTTCATAAGATTGTTAAACAATAAAAGTCTTAAACTTATTATGTTTCTTCTATTATATATATTATGGGCTGGGGATATAGTTCAGTTGGTAGAGTGCTTGCCTCCATGCACAAGCCCCTGGTTCAATTCCCAGCACCACAAAAAAATAAAACAAAATAAAATAAATAAATAAACTTATTATATATAATAACTTTTGGATGAATATACTGCAAAAAAATAGAGCAAGTAGATTCTATAAGTTAAAAAAATATTAATATCAATGTGGCAATCAGGAAACAACATGTTGAGACTAAGAGATCATTTCTGGATCTTTAAAGAAATTCACTTAGCTTTTGAGACAATTGTAATATTTTAAAATATTCAGAAATAGCATCTATAAATCTATACTATAAAACCTCTAAAATTTTAAATTCTCCCCCCAACAAAGTCTCATAAATTTAAGGAAATGGAATTAGTAATATAAATTGCTACAAATATAGCAAACACAAAACTCAGTTGTTATCTAATATTTACTTAGGGTCAGGATTGTGATCAGTGCACAGAGACCTCATGGTAGAAAAAGTCTAGCTCTCTCATCTCTTCTTCTTTGGGGTCCCAAAGGTGTGTCTTGGGCATGCCCCCTTTACACTTAGGTGAGGCCAGGTGACTGAGCTGTAGTTAAGGAGAAAGAAGTAATGGAATTCCAATATGACCCATGACATGCTGCATAGGCTCCTCCATGATATTTTCACCTGCTTATTGGAGGCCAATGTCCAGGGAAAGCTTAGAATCCACATGAAAACGGTAGAGCCTTTGTCTGCCTGGCTCCCTGAACAACCGTGTAAAACAAGACTTCCACAGATCTGAAAATATCATGGACTATTACATGATAGAAAAATAATAAGAATACATTTCTTCCCAAGCACAGTAGTGCACACCTATAATCCTAGTTACTCAGGAGGCTGAGACAGGAGGATAAAGTTATAATCCAGCCTCAGCAATTTAGTAAGATTGTGTCCCCCAAAATAAAAATGTGCCAGTGATGTATCTCAGCAGTTAAGTACTCCTGAGTTCAATCCTCAGTACCACCAAAAAAAGAAAAAGAAAGAGAGGGGAAAAAAAGAAATATGTTTCTTCATTTTTTCATTGTTGTTTGGTTTTTGGTTTTGTTTGTACTCAGGATTGAACCCATGGGCACTTGGCCACTGAACCACATCCCCAAACCTTTTTATTTTTATTTTGAGACAGGCTCTCACTAAGATGCTGAGACTGGCTTTGAATTTGCAATCTTCCTGCCTCAGCCTTTGGAGTTACTGGGATTATAGGCGTGCAACACTGCACCGGGCCATTTCTGTATTAGTGAGCCATGACACAGTTTGGGGCTGCTTTATTGTTACAGCCAGCATTTCCTAAGTGTTACAATAAACCCCTTTCCATATTAAGGAAAAATACCGTGTCGGGGTGAGAACTCATACAGATGCAACTTCTAAAATCAAAAACAAGCCAACAACAAAAGGCCTCAGCACTAATCACAGACGGTGTAGGCAGCTGCAGAAGCAGAAGCAGCTTCCTGCTGAGTCAGGAGTCAAGAGGACAATGTGCAAACCAGACAATGCTTTGTGATTAGACACACTAGCCTGTAGATCCAGGTTCTGTTATTTACTAGCTACCTGACTCTAACAAAGTTATTTATTGTTTTTTGAGCTTCCGTTTCCTTGCTTCTTAGAGGAAACTATTACCTAGCTCGTAATGTTGCCTTCAGGATTGAAAAGATCAATGCAAAGCTACTCTACAAAATCAAGCAGACATTCATCAGGACTATAAGTATTGTTTTTAATTTATAATCCTTATTGTCCACTGACAAGCTATGTGTCCATGCCAAGACTGTCCAATTCTCCAAGCTTCAATTCCTTCTATGAATTGTGCTTTAGCACACTTAAGACTTCTTTCTACTCTTAACTTCTATAAGATGGAACATACAGGCTTTGAGTTTATGCCTTCATCTTCTACTAATCAGCTGAACCACTGCTATAAAAGTTAAGTAAACTTTTTGTTGCCTTAGTTTCTTCATGTAACTAAAAAAATGCATATTTTGTCTGCCTCTCAAATGAAGCTCCAAGAAGATGTGAACAAACTCTGAAAAGTCAGTCAATTGCTGCACAAAATATATGGTAACATCATTATTACGGTTTCTTCTTTGTAACTCCTGATTAGTAACTAGTTTTGGTCCATTAAACTAAAAGCTACCTGCTGTTAATAATGATGTCAATGGCATTGGTGATATGGCTCCCTGCCTTTTGTGAATCTGTTTCCTTATTGGCTTTGCATGAGAGAATCAGTCTGCCTGGTTGTGCCCTTCCAGGTTTTTGTTTTGTTTTGTTTTGTTTTTTGTCTGTGTGTTTTCTAAACAAATTTCTCAGTTTTTCCCATACACAGCCTGGCTATTATATTTCAATACCTTCCCTTTATTCTGGAATACCTCTAACTTAAACATTTCTAAGTACACCTCTAACACAAATTCTTATACATTTTTTATCATTGCCTATAGATTAGCTCATCTGAAAGTTTTCTTCAGCTCAAACTCCTTCTGCCCAAAGTTTAACATATCATATGTCTTAGTTCACTCTGTTGCTATAACAAAATACCTGAGGTTGATATTTATAAAGATACGATGCTTATTTAGATTACAGCTCTGGATGTTTAAAAGCATAGAGATGACATCTGCTTGGCTTCTGGTGAGAGCCATGTTCTGCTGCATGTGTGACAAAAAAAGCAGAAGGGGAAGCTGACACATGTAAAAGGTCACATGGCAAGAGACAACAAAGGAAGGCTCCAGGCTTCTTACATAAGAACCCACTGTCACAATAACTAAGCCACTCTCTAAGGTACTACATTTTTCCCCTTTACAAGGCCATATAGAGCCCTTATGACCTAATTACCTCTTAAAAGTCTCCAACACTTCTCAAGACTCTTAAAACAAGGACCAAGCTTCAACTCCTGGTTGGTGAGAACAAATAATATTTGAACCAAAGTATCATGTGTATTTCTATATAGCAAACTCATTTTTGTTCCCAACACTCCTTCACTCTTATCCCTCATAAACCATGACATGTATATCAATGTTCCTCTAATGGCTTACAAAGCTTTACATGATTTGTCTTCTCTTACCCATTTGAATTCATCAACCACTCTTCTTTTTCCTTAACTGGGACAGCCACTTTGGCCTCCTAGCTATTCTTTAAGCAAATGAGACACATTTTAGCCTCTGCATATGGTATTCCTTCTGCCTAAAAGGTTTTCTCAGGTATCTCTCCATGGCTTAAACACTCAAACATCTCAGTTCTTTACTGAGATATTTGATACCATATGTAAAATCACAACTACCTCCTACTCATCAAAATCTAAAATAGTCCATTTTCTCTCTTGCCATAGTTCTCTCCTTTATACTTAATGCCATATAATATGCTTATATTTACATGCATATCTTGTTTGTTTTCTGTTTTATCCTTTACTATGTTGCAAATTCCATGATATCACATGAGGATATAACAGGACTGGGAACTTAATGAGTACTAATGAATATTTGCTAAATTAGGGAAAGAGTGAGGAAATGACAGAAGGTGGGAAGGAAAATACACTGGAAATTCTTCCTTTGATATGATTTAAAAATCTGCTTTGTCTTCATCTGTTGCCAACACCATGCTTTAGTACCTTATTCTCAGACCTAAATATGCAGTAGCAGTTCTTGGCTGGTCCTTTAGTCACTTTCTTCTCCAAGCCCTAGCAATAGCAAGCTAATCTTCCCAAGATTAATCACTTAGAGAGATTTAATTAAAATATACTAGCTATTCTGGCACTCAATAGCTATTTCAGCTTAGGTAAGTCACTTTCCAATTCAGTGAATTAATTCTTTTATTTATATGACAAGCCAAAATTAAACTAAATAAGTGTTTTCTAACTGCTACTCTACAGAACACCAAATTTCTATGGAGGTTCTCTGAATCATACAAAGTGAATCTCTAGTTATCTCTCCCTGGTGACTATGAACATCTGTATATTTTTAAAGTAGATACCTATTAAAGTTTCCCCACTATGAACAATGATGATTTTAAAAACTTTGGACTAGCTCATATTTATTCTAAGCCTGAAAACCCTTTGATTCTGTGAATTTTCATTATATCCTATTCATCTAGTAATTACAAATTATCCTCAATGTAAAAGTATGATACAAGGCATTCAAAGCATAAATAATTAACCCTACTTTCTGTACTATTTTTCCTTTACTTATTAAAATTCTTAAGCACACACTTTTTCATTCTATTGAGTGGGTGCCTTGGGTACATATAAATTCCATACCCAATTTTGTGCTTCCCATCCTACAAATACTTTGTGTGTGTGTGTGTGTATGTGTGTGTATATATATATATATATATATATATATATATATATATATATCCCAAACATAAAATTTATTTCTATCAAGAAGTCCTCTTCCTTTTTTCTGAATTCTTATAGTGTTAAGCAGTACTTCCATCCTATATAAATTGGACATCATTCTGTTTTAAAATATTCTGTATTTCTTGCTATACTTTCTTTCTCCATCAAATACAAAGAATTTTTGAACCTCCAATTATTAATAATTTACTATGTATCAAATCCTCTGATAAATACTTCATATTTACTAATTTATTTGATCTTTAAAATTCTTAGATACTTTAAACACTACTACTTTAATAGAAAATGGCTTACAAATGTTGAAAAGCTCAGGAACTTTCTATTATTTCTACTTTAATAGGAAATTAAGGCTTAGTGTTTAAATAATATGCCTCTAGTAAAGCATCTACACAGTGCTAGAGTGAGGATTTAAACCATTTGACTTCCAAATTCATACTAACCACTATACCATATAGCCTCCTATACATTTGGTAGGAAGAAGGAGTTTTTCTTTTATCCCCACCTATGGCTAAGCTTCATTCAAGTCTAAAGGTGACATAACTCATTGTTAAAAGGTTTCCAGGTGAAAGCATTGAACAGAGATTTCAGCCAATAGTACTACAGAGTAGGTAGAATTTATAGTTTTATTATCTAGCCATTTGTGTGTACTTTAACAAAAAATAAACTTCAGAGGAAAGAATACTTCCATAAATTAGGAACATGATGCTCAATATGAAATAAAAATTACTAGACATATAACAAAATAGGAAAATATATCTCATACTAAAAAAAAAAATTGATGATGATGGAAACCAACCTCACTCTTACCCAGATGCTAAATTTAATAGACAAGACTTAAACTAGTGAAAGTGTGTTCAAGAATTTAAAGAAAAAAAGTATAAATATTGAAATTAACTTCTACCAACCAAGCTGAACTGAATTTAACAGCCTACCTAAAAGAAACAAGCACAAATTTTTTAAAAATACCTATTGAAAAAAGGTTTTTTGTTACTGGAAATTAAGTAACAAAGGAGAATGAGTCCTGAAAACAATGAAACACATGAGAAAAATACCTCATTGCCCAGAGTGTCTACCTTTGGAGAGGTCCAGCTCATGGTGCAGGGATGGGAAAATGAAGAGGAGCAACCTCATTTGATGATTCAAAGCTGATAGGTTGGGAAGAACAAGGAAAGTAGGGTTTTCTGGGCAGAGTATTGGAGAAGAGAGAGTTACACAGAAAGAGAACTCTGAAGTCCTGCAAAGCCCACTATTCAAATATTCAATAGAGTGCTAATCAATAAGAATTTGATGAAACTACCCAAAGCAGAAGGATGACCAGATAAATAAGTTGGAGGCAATAGTCCATGCTCTATAGATGGAGAAAAATGATTCATGCTTCTCCATTCAATGGTGCAGTTTACAGAACAGTGCATGATTTCCAGAAAATCTCATAATTCACTAAATAATACTAGATAGAATAAACTGAAGTGTTCTGCCTCTATAGTGGAAAATAATCAACTTGAGTAATTGAGTGGTGAGTAGGTGCTAAAACACCTTTTGACACTTTTCCTCCAGTTATAAGTGACACCTTAACCTTGCTTAAATCTACTTTCTCAGAAACATTGGACTTAAAATGTTGAAAAATCCAGGGACTCCCTATTATCAGAATTTAGACTTTCTCTGCATCTTTACCATGGTCATCTCTGTATTACCTTCATTATTAGACTGAATCTCTTCATGTAGTACTTTCCAGATGTCCTAGGCTAACATTGTTCTCCAAGGAATATTGGAATGCCATCACAAAAATGGGGAAGGTATTTTAGGGAGGTAATAACAATAAATTTTCATTAGAACTCCTTTATGTTACTTCTCTAGCACATTGTGAGATAGAAACATTGCCCCCCCCCAAAAAATACTACTTTAGGAGTATATGGCTTTCTCTTTGTAATGTTTCTCAGTCAAAAGTTTCATATCTCTATACTCCTCTTAGTGTCAAGTCAACATTCTTGGTGCATGCATTTATTATTATCAGTATGGCAACATTTTTAAAAGACATCAGAGTTACCTCTATGAATTAACTATAAAAGATAACTTTTTGGAAATTCTGGGAACATGCAATAAGTAGTGCCAAGAATCTTTCCCCTCACTCAGACAACAAAATGCCTGACAGAACCTTTCTGATGTGACAATTTTGGAACTTTGATATCTATTTGAAGGCTTGCCACTTGTAAGGAAAGGCTGGGAGGGTGACTTTAAGTCAATTGTAGCTGGTGGCACTGCTGGTGGCACCATTAGTTAGCCTCCAGCTCTGAGGCAGCCAACTGTGCAGTTTTCACCCCTTTTCTATATCCCAACTAATATACCAGCCCCTCTTCCTTTCTTGTAGAAGAATGTTGCCTTGTGTACCTAGTGATCCTTAATCTCAGAAAAAAAAAAAATAGGCCCATCTCCCAGCTCGAGGGTTTGAATCACTCTTAGTTTAAACTAGTAGTTCTCAAAGGCTGATCATCAAACTAACAGCACTAATATCAGCAGGGAACATATTATAAGTGAAAATGATCAAGTCCCACCCAACATACTGAATCAGAAATTCTTTGGGTAACCTCAGAAGCTGGCATTTTAACAAGCTTGGAAGAATTATCCTGGGGATAATACTTTGAGAATTCCAGGTCAATAGTAATAATAATATCCTTATTCCTTTGCCCAGGGATTTGTCTAGATATGGGCTTGTGACAATATTCTGGCTAATGAGAAGTAAGGGGGAAGTCTGCTGGGGTGGCAGCAGTAGTGGTTTTGACTTTCATGGTGAAATAACAGAATTCCTAATGTTCATTCTGTCTAGCCAGCTTAATGAAGAAATTGATGAGTTGAGGTACAACCATGCTGGGACCAGGGGATAAAAAAACAATAAAATCATAAATACACAAAACAAGTCTTTTGATATCCTGGAGCTGCTAAAACAACCTTGGAGATTCATATTGCCAGAATTCATGTCATTAGAGATAAGTAAGGACTTTATCATTTGTCACAATTACTTGAGTTTTCTATTGCTTTTGGCTAGGATGAATTCAAACAATAGATTCTTTTTCCTGTTTTACAGATTAGGAAAGCAAGACAGAGAGTGATAATATAATATAATATATGTTTCCATATAACAACATATCCATTACATGTTATGGTTAGTTTTAAAACAGTCTTTTGCTGATTTCAAAACTTCACTGATTATGCTCTCTCAACACTGCCACTGTCACTGCCATCAAATCACACGCCTAATGATCACCAGGAAAGAAAGTGGCTAGGTTTAACTTTTCCCCTTATGCCATTGTATTTAATCCTGAATTTCTCAATTCTTTGTTTTGGATTAAGAATCCCAGGTTAAAGTAGTAGTGAGACTATTCTGAATGATACTTTATTTTCCTGCTTAAAAGGAAGAACACAGTTGGTTTAAAATTTATTCTTACAAGATGTTAAACCTATCTCTTTCAGGACAGGTCCACATTTTTTACTCTGAGTATTCCAATAGCCTGCATTATTCATAGTGGAAGTATTTATGCAGACATGATAAATAAGATAATTTACCTCCAAATAAAACAGAGAGGCTTCATCCTCCAATGAAAAATGAAGAATTTACGTCCATTCCTTAGAAAACTTTACCATATTTCTGTCACATTGGACTATGCCCAGAGAAAAATCCTTCTATGTTATGTAGTAATAGTCAAGTAACCATCATAATGAAAAAGTTATTTTGGAAAAAAATTAAAGTGTTTATTTGTCAAAGTCACAAAGTTTTGTAATGTGTTTTTGAAGGGATGCAAATAAAAGTGAATTGGAGAAGAAATTCAGAGGAGAAAATTCCAGAACACTCTTAACAGAAGCATTAGAATTTAAGCTTCACCGAGTATTTATACTGCTCCACATCATCTTGGATATGCCTGGTTTGAAAATGTCTTTGCAGTAGGTGTGCTGCTCAGAAAGAATCCATACCCAGAGCTGGCCCCATAGTCAAAATGAAGAATTAGGACTTGGAAGTTTGGAGCTAGAACGATTCAAAGGCATCATGTCATTTCCTGTTAAATAAAATTAAATATCCACTGAGAAAAGTAACCTAGGTTCATAGAGGATAAACTTCTTAGAGTTTAGATTACAGGAGGTGAAGATCATTCAGAAATGAATTAAAGGCTAAAGTCATTGCCTGTGACCATCTGTTGACTCTCCCTTCATAAGAAGGGAGCAAGAAATAGCTCCTTTCAAGTGTGAGATGTAAGTATTATAATGTTGGTGATAACTAAAAATGTCTAAATTCCTCATGCTTAGAAATCATTGAATCACAATGTAATGGAGGAATAGAATTTTTATGTTTCATATTCAAGGTCATGTACTCCAGAGATGACACCATCCCAGCAGGCAACCTAAATGAGTGATGTAGTCCAGATATTGGTGAACTAGAAAGAGTATATGTCCTTCCCAAGGAGAGCAGCTATTATGTAGCTCTGGGAAATGTCACCACAACAGTTTGCAATCCAGAAAAGACCAGCCCCTCACCCAGTTGAAGGTTCACTGGTTAGATCTTGTTGTGAGGTTGGTTTTGTTATTTATTTATTTATTTTGCATAAACCATTTATACCAACACGCTCAGGACACATAAAACATGTTTTCATTAAACTTAAGCTCTTGTTTGCAAACTTGGAGCCCAATTACCAACCCTTTATATGCAGAAAAATAGAGGCCCAATGAGGAAAGCAATTTTCCTAAGGCTTTCTTGTTGGCCAGACATATATATAACAGCACACATCACAAATCATTTCAACAATAGTTTAAAGAGTAGCAATGCCAAATTGCTAGACATATTTAAAAGTAGTGAATGTAGATATTTTTTCTCTTTTGTACATATAGACATTTATCATCTGGCATATGCCCAAGGACTTTGCTAGATGCTGAAATTTTAAATGAATAAAAGAAATAACATTTTTCCAGTGCCTATTAATTATCTCTGCACTGTTTTAGTCCCTATGACAATACTGAGAAATATAACTTTCCCCATTATATAGATTAAGAAATGAAGAATATATGGCATTTTCCCAGTGCCACAGGACAGAACATGATAGAGCTAGAGTTCAAGTCCAGATCTTCCTAATGAAAAACCCTCTGCTCTTCTACCATGCTTCTTCATTTTTTTCCACCTTCTGTGAAAACATGAATAACCACACATGACCTCTTCCCCCAACCACCTCAAAGTGGGAAACAGACATACAGGCAAACATCCCTCTAGGGGAAACACAATGCCAATGACACTGAGAGTCTACAGCATTGCTGGGAAGACATGCAGAGCTGGCCTTGTAGGAAGCTACTCATTCAGCTTAGCAGAGCTTCAGTTGCTTCCTTCCTCAACTGGTAGTGAATAAATTTCAGATGCCAATTGGCTCTTTGTAATCTCTAGTCAATGCTCTGACTTCAAAATCCAAGCCAGATCATAGAGTTCCTAAAAGAGTCTTTTTGATGTGAAATATAGTACCTTGACGGCTTGGCAATAATAGTGATCTCTTAGGGCAGGTGCAGCATAAAACTATAATCAGTGTGCTATCATATACTGGATCTGGTTTGATCCTCATATTCCACAATGAATTGCATACTTTAGGGTTCAAATTCTCCCTCAAAATATGATGCCACTGAGGCCCAGAGAGAAAATTGCTGAAGGTGGAGAAGCCCAGATGAGTTCTTCCAAGCCCTATGCTCTTTGTAGAATATGCTAGTTATTCAGGAATTTGGGGATGGAAAGGAAGGAAAGTTAGTGGCAGGGAATAAGAAAGAGAATGAGTTATATGTTGGTGCAAGATTTGATTACTTTTAAATGTTTCTACAGGGTTCCTCTTCATAGACTGAGCTGCCAAGCTTCCTGTTCTTTTCTGTTTCAGTAACTTTAATTAAAAGCTGCCTCCCCCTATTCTTTGTCCCTGGCTTGTGCCATAGACAGAGTTTTCAGAACAGAGTAGAAATACAGTAGTCACAGAAGACCACAGATTGTTGATACTGAGCTCCACGCGAAAAGTAGTATAAAAATGGTGCAAATGTCTAACGTATTATTAAAAGCTAAGAGTAAAAAGGAATTATTAAGAGAATTGTGTTAACACAAGTGTGTCAAGAAAAGCAAAGTTATCTTTCAAAGACTTTCACAGTTCCTTCATTGCTGCAGCTCACTTCAAACTAAGAAGGATGCTATCACTAAGATTCTATCACTCACTGCCATCGCCATGACCACAAGTATCACTCACACCACGTACTTCCTGGTTTTTCAGTAATGACATTGGCAAAGGAACAAATAAGTTGAAAATCAATCCTCAAAATAATGAAACAGGGCTGAACATTATAAAAAGAATAGTTCACCAACTTGTAAGGCAGAGAAAAACTAACTGTTCAAGTCCCTGTGCCAGATCTATTCCTGTGGTGTTAGCATAGATAGCTAGACCCAGTCTGCCCTCTGGCAAGGAACAGCCTACGCACATTGCATAGTTATATTTGTCACACAGAGAATTATATTTAAAAATTGAATTAGAAACCAACATTAAGAACTTAGAGATTTTGTACACACACTTTGGATTCCTAAACTCTCTTTTAAAAAGTCTGATCAGGAAACCCTCAACTCACACTGCCAGGAGGCAACAATTGGCAGTGGATGAGTGGCTGTCACCTTTTAATGTCCCACAGACTCTCCACTGCAGAGCAGATCATGTCTAGCTCACTTTACTTATCCTTAACAAACTTAGATCTCTGAGGTGGTGACACCTGCCCTCATGTTGATATGGGCAACAAAATATCTACACTTTTTGGATGGTACTCCTCTGATGTTGTAAATATTTTTGGTATATAATTCCATTATAAGCAGTTTTATACAACATATATACATAAAAGTGAAAATTGAAATACTTAAGACAAATATTTTAATTAACAATTTAAACAGACAATGCTGATTAAATTTTTATTAATTCCACAAAACTGCCCTCTTTAATATATTACTTTTTAAATTTGCAAAGTGATGAAATATGTTTAGCTGATTCAGCAAATCCTTTTAATCCTGCACCATTTTTGTGCTAAATAAATGTTGTCAGGAAAATCACTGTAATTAAAGTGACTTAATATTAAAACTTTATAATTTATTGTTAATAAGATAACCAAAGAAGTTCTAATATTTCAGCACTGTATCAGTATGCCCAGTCCTGAGAGGTCCTGGGAGCCCTGGAACCCAGACAGAAGCACGTGTCCCAATGTCACTTTTGCATACTGAGCAGAGTATGTTAGGCTCTGAGACACATATTCTGCACTCAAACTGAACCTAGCTCAGACTCTGACTCTGCTCCTTACTAACCATGGAACTGCATATTATCAATTTCAATCATAATTTCTTCAGAAGCAAATTGGGAGAAATGATCATATATATTGTGAATTTCAAACAAAATAATATTTGCAAGTTAATTATGGATCTCAGATTTCAGAATCTATGCCCAACAGCATGCAACTTTTATTATTATAAATCTCATTACTTTCACTCCATTTTAGTTTGTTTAATGTCATGATTATCTCTGGCTGAGTTGGAGTATCAGACATGTCTTTGAGAAAGTTTGCTTCCCCCTTTTTTAGTTTTTCCTCTTCAATCTATATAAATATTTTTCTTCTAAAATTGAAAAATTATTCCTTTCATAGAATAGTAAAAAATAGAGTCTATTATTTTTCAGATATCATGTCATCAGTTTCACACACATGCACACAAACAACTAGCAGTGATGTTTTTTGCAAAAGAGCAATTCCATATTATTTTTAGAAAAAAATTAATACCTTTATTAGAAGAAACAGTTTGCATTTGGCTTCCCTTCCATTACTCAAATATTTTTTCACAGGCATTAATTTTTCCTATGGTGTTGACTACAATTCAGGGAGTAAAATGGTGCTGGAGGGTGGAGAATTACAAATCAAAACCTAATTGAGCAGCAGGGAGAAACTGATTGGCACCAACAAGCACCTCTTCTGTGCAGCTTCAGTGGGACTGCCTGTGGTCTCAGACCATAGCTAACTGTGGCCTTGCCACTTGAGAATAAATTTGGTGTCCAATCACCCTGAATGTGTCCTTTGAGTAAGCATATAAGTGCCATTAACTTCATCTTCTTACTAAAAAATGATCAAATATGTTTTTCATGTAGAACTCATCAATCATCCACTGAGCACTAGTTACAGAGCAGGCAATGTCCTCAGGTACTTGAGGCAAAAAATTCAGTGAGATGGAAAGTAAATGGGCATTTAGTTAATATCTGTCTCAGCTATTTTTTTTCTATGTATATAGTTTTTTTTAAAATTTTTTTCTTAGTTGTAGATGGACACAATGTCTTTATTTTATTGCTTTGTATGTGGTGCTGAGGATCGAACCCAGGGCCTCATGCATGCAAGGCAAGCGCTCTACCGCTGAGCTACAATCCCAGCCCTGTATATAGTTTTTATTTACAGATAGTTTGGGGTTGAATTCACAGATCTGTCCTTTGTCACATTCTTATTTTCCTCATCTTTAAAACAGAGGTACTAAGTCTTTCCTTATGAACTTGTGACCATTAAATGAGACATGTTCTTACTATTTATATTTGATGAATATAAATGTTTTATTTCTTTTTTTTCCCCATCATTATCAGAGATAGAAAGTTGAATGAGACTTGCTCCTGCTTCTGAGGAGCTCATATTCTTCGAAGGAAGTAGGAATACACAAAATTAAAATATCAGACAACATTATAATATGGTTACACATCAAATGCATTAAGTATACAATTGAAGTTGCAATGTCATCCTCTCTAATAATAAAATGTATAATCAAATCCTTGCATGACATTCCCTGATAACATGAATTCAACATAAAATGATTTCTGAGTAACAGTCAGCTCTTTCTCTGTCAAGCCCACATTCTCAAACAGAGGTGAGATAAAGTGCTTATCATTCGAGGAGATATAGAGAAGAAAAGGCAAGCACAGCATTAAACAGAAGGCAGGAATGAGAATGGGTCTTATGTTGCTAATATTTTGTCATCTCAGTCTTCTGAGACCATCTCACTAACATCAATTTACTAAGGCATTCATGGAATAGCTTCTACTTTCAGCCAAGACACAGGAACTCGACACATCTTTAGTGTGCTATTAAGGCTTAAGAGAATCATTTCCAGGTTGCAACAGATAAGCAAAAAGGTCCAGATGGGTTTGGTTCCTGAAGCTGGCTTATTTGGACAGGCTAATGCCAATTATTTCTTCAACCTTGTTGTGATGTAACCTTGTATTTTAAACAATACAATATTTTAGGTCCACATTCTTCAATACATAAGATTGACTTTGTTATGGCTCAGATGTGAGGTGTACCCCAAAAGCTCATGTATGAGACACTGCAAGAGGGTTTAGAGGGGGAAATGTTTGGGTTATAGGAGCCTTAACCTAAGCAGTGTATAAATCCTCTGCTAGAGATTAACTAGACAGTAATTATAGGTAGGTAGGGTATGAGTGAAGGAGGTAGATCCCTGGGGACATGTATTCGGGGTACACTTTGTCCTTGTCAAGCAGAGCTCTTTCTCTGCTTCCCAGTGCCATGTCCCCAGCTGCTTTCCTCCACCATAATCTTTCACCATGATGTTCTGCTTCACCTCAGATGCCAAAGAATGGAGCCAGCCATCTATGGACTAAGACCCCAGAAACTGTGAGCCCTCAAATGGAGTTTTCCTTCTCTAAGGTCAGGTCAGGTATTTTGATAACAAAAACAAAAAAGCTGACTAAAACAGGCTGTATCTGGATTTTAGCAGAGGCTTTGAATGGCATTACAACTCCTGAAAGATATGACTCCCTTCTCTTTGTTCTCATCCCATACCGTTCCTCCCAGATTAGTGCATAGAGAAATGCTGACCTGTCCCAATCCATCATTGATCCACTACCTCTTCCTAGAGTGTTTGTAATATACACAACTAGCTCCTTCCATTATTTAGTTCTCAGCTCAAATGTCAGAGACTCAAGGACTCCCCCTTCACTACGCTTTTAAAAGTATCTTAATCTTTCCATTGTCCTGAATTCATTTCTTCATAGTATTATATAGTACCTGGTCTGGTCTCTCTTTCTTCACTAGAATGTAAGCCCACCATGGCAGGGACATTGTCTATCTTATCTACTACCATGTCATCCAGTAGAAGGTTTCTTTGTGTTAGGCCCTGCTGAAGAAAGTAAAGTAAGCCAAGTAGTAACTCTCTCTAGAGTACAACTACAAATAAAAATTGAGTGGGCAAAAAGAAGGAAATTTTTGCAGTGAATGCATTTTCTGGAATACATTGTAGATAACCTTGTAATAATAATAGTGACAATAACAGCAATAGTTAGCACACATTGCATACTTACTCTGCCTACCATTCTTCTAAGAGCTTTACACATATTGGCTCACTTCATTCTCTCAACAACCTGATAAAATAGATACTATCACTATCCTTATTTTACCAATGAAGAGACAGAGGCTCAGAGAAGTTTTGTAAATTGTGCTAGAGATAGAAGGAGGTGATGTATAAACCATGACAATATATTTTCATTCTCTTAGCTAAAACTAGTATTTCAAATCAAATCACCATAGTAGCAAGCATGACATTTGTCTTGAAGGAAAGAGCAAATATACCTCAGGTGGCTTTTGCAAGGATAAATGGATACAAGCGAACAGTTGTGAAAAGGGAAGTTCATATAATAAATCAGAGGATCACAGGGAGAGTGGTCAAAAGGATAATAAATATAGGATATGAATAAAACATTTTTGAAATATTTCATGAGCTCAGTGTGGGGAAAATGGGGTAGACCACAGCCACTGGTATATCTTTTCATGTTACAAGAATTAATACCACAGCTTAAGCATATTCTGCCAGGCTGGATCATGACACTGTGGAAGATTCAGGCAAGAGCAAATACATTGCAATATGTCACCTCAAATTGTCTAGGTTCAGCCCTCAACATATGCTTATATTTTAGCACAGTCAGAGATATGTGTGAGTAGGGAAAGATGGATAACAACAGAAAAGGCTCCACTGAGCTTTCCTTCATCCTTCCACACAATTCGAGAAAAGGACAGAAATGGGGATTGCCCAGTCTGCTTTAAGAAAATGCTTTACGAATTCCATAGAGCACTTCTAAATCGCATTTGGATTCTGTGCTCCACTCCAGCATGGTTATTTATGGTGTTTATTGAATACAGCCACTATTCTCTGGCTCTCTGCACATTCATAAATACAATGCCTAAAAGGCATTCATTATGGCTCATGATATATAATTGGAAACAAGATGTGGCCAGTCATGCATTTGCCAACATTACAAAACCATGTAAAGTCTTTCCAACCTACTCCTTCAGGGCTGGAGGAGTCTTGTCATTCATTAAAAATATTCAAGATTTTTAATTAGGCCTCAGTCTCCTGATATTTCAATGAGACTTTCAGTTCATAGATTATCATTGTCTTACAAGCGTTCACTGCCTCTCCTAATAGATAAAACACAAAGTTTAACCAGATAATCAGTAGTGGTTATGGAATTCTCAGCAGCATTGGAATTAATTTTAATCATGACTAGGTCAATTCTAGCACTAACAGTTTTTATTGTTCATCTATACACATACCTGTCATTTTCCAAAAACGTGCAAAAGATAACACAATAAAAGCAAAAATAAAAAACAACCCACCTCTTAGCTTAATAGGTAAACTGCTATTACTACTACTATTACTATTACTTTTACTAGTACAGTTAAAGCCTCTTTTGTATGCAAACCTGATTGTATCTTCTCAAATTAACTAGTTTACTGATTATAGGTTTCTTATTCCCATGTATTCATTGTTTGCATCTAACAATAGAGTAGTTTTAATTAAACTATTATATATCTGTATAGCAGGTTCTTTAGTATTCAGTCAATAAGATGTTTCTGAGGATTAATTCATGATATGGGGAGAGGCTTATGCTTAATGAAGAAGATATGAAATTGTATTTTCAATAACAAATGTACAAATATGTGTGTGTATGTATTATATATATGTGTGTGTGTATATATATATATATATACATATATATAAAATTCAGACCTATATTTATATTTATTTAGATAGTTGAAAGGGCAGAAATAATTACCAAGTGACTCTTGTGATAACGTAACTTTCTTTAATTTTCCCTATCCTACATCCATGCTTCAACCTAATTGGTTCTTTGACACTAGGAACTGCAACAAGAAAAGTCTCATTACTGTGCAAAGTGAAAAATAAGAGAGTAATTAAGAGTGGCCTAATCATTTATACCTCTAATTTCCACTCCCATGTATTCTTTATATACAACAATGGATGGTTGTGTTTTGCAGTTTTAATATGATATCAGTGGCATCAGGCTGCACACATAATTGTGTAACTTCCTTTATTCACTGAACATTGTTTTGACATTTACCCACTCTGAAAGAAGTAAACCTCAATTGTTAATTTCCAGTGCTATTTATTATATCTGTCCTGTCTTTGATGGGTATTTAGTTCTCTGATGTTGCAATCTTAATCAATGAAGCTGTGAGCAACCCTGTCAAGTACATGTGAAAGAATCCTCAAGCATATTTCCAAAAGTGGAACGGTTGGATCAGAGTGTGTGCAAACCAACAATAACTTGGAAACAATTCTCAAAAATGCCTATAAATTTGCCCTCCAGCTAAAAGTATGTAGCAGTTTTTGTTTGTTTTTTGTTGCTCTTTGTCAACTTTTAATATGGTCAGAAGTTTCAATTTTTTCACCACTGTAGGTGTAAAATGGTATTAGTAGGTTTAAATTTTTCTGATTATACATCCATATATGTATTGAGTTTGATTTCTATGAATTATAATTTTACTATGCTGTCCTTTTCATATAGATTTTTTCAAATTACTTTATAATCTATGTATTTTCCAGTCAGGTAGTATATATTTTCATTTTTGATGGGTGGGCACTGGGAATTTCTTTGATGAATATTAGAGAATTCATGCTAATTTAGAAAAATACTCAATATTTTTTCATTGTCATGTTTTAAAGGATTCATAGTTTCATTATTAAAAATGATGTTTTCTATGCCTTTGTGCTAGAGATCCAGCAGCTCAGTTGCTAAGATGTTTTTTATTTTACTTTAACAGTGAATCAACTTTTTCAAGGATTTTTCTTTTTTAGATGGTTCTGTATCTCTCTCTTATATCATTACCTGTAAAAAGCTGCATTGATAAATTAACTACTAAGACATTCCTATATTTCTGGGATAAAAAAAACTGGTTCATGCTTTTTGTTTGTTTTGATTTTGGTACTGGAGATTGAAACCAAGGGTGCTTAACCACTGAGCTATATCTCCAGCCCATTTTTATTTTTATTTTGAGAGAGAGTCTTGCTAAGTTGTTCAGGGCCTCACTAAGTTGCTGAAGATGGCTTTGAACTTGTGATCTTCCTGCCTCTGACTTCCAAAACACTGTTCATGGTATTTTAAAAAAATAATCATTTGAGATTGTTTTGCTAATATTTATTCAGTGAATTTAAAAAATATATATAACTGACACAATCCTTGATTAGTTTGGTGGCAGTTTATACTAAATATATTAAATAAAACTGAGAACCATCTCCCCTTTCTTATTCTTTGGCATATTTTATAGGATCTGTTTAATATGCTTCCTGAATGATCAACTGACCTTGTTTATACTTATCTGTTTGGCTTTTGAATATCTGTGTGGTTAAGTGAGTACAGATTTTTTAAGTGAAACTATCCAATTTTTCTATTCTTGGTACAATTTTGCTAAATTATAATTTTCTAATAATTTGTCTACTTTATCTAAATTTGCAAAATTTAACATAAAATTAGTTTATTATTTTAAGAATTAATTGTTATATCCATATTTAAGTCCCCTTTCTTACATCTAAATGATTATTTTTGTCTTATCTCTTTCTCCTGGATTAGGTTTTACTTATATAATAAATATAGAGTTACATATATTTTGAATCTTTTCAAAGGAACAACAGTAGCTTTTAGTGATTCTCTAGTATATTTTGTTTCTCATTTTATTTATCTATGCTATGTCATCTTAATTTTACTCTTCAATTTCTGTTGTTTTATTCTATGATTCACTAATTTCATAACTTGTATACTTTGCTCATTAATTTTAGCCTCTCTTCTATTCTCAAATCAAAATATTTAAAGTTCCTTGAAAAACCAGTTAAGGCCTATAATCACATGTTGATTTCATATTTTAGTTCCTGAAATATATGCTGAGATTCAGTAAGTCCATTTTCTGAACCCCTGGGACATGCTATTTCACCATTTTAATTTTTCTGACTCCCATTCATATTCCTTAGGGATTTTAATAGAAGATCTTGTCAGTAGGGCTGTATCTATAGAAACCTCATGACACCCAAGTTGGTGAAAAGTTTCTCCAGAAGGAGTAAACTTCTGTTTCCTTCCGATGACTCAGGAGAATAAAAATCTCAGTGTCAATTTAAGTTAGTATTTTAGAATAGGGTTTTGCCAGGCCACAAAAATAATGTAAATCCAAACTTCCTTTAAAATGTATTTTTATAAGACATGAAAATACCCTAGGAAGAAAAAAGGTTTTTGTTGTAGCCCATAGTTTGGTATGGTACATTTCCAGTTACATATGATTCAAGAAATTTCTAAATTTCTCTTTTGATTTTCTTAATGACCCATTAAGGAACATGCTGTTAAATCTCCATGGATTTATAGTTTCTGAAGTCTTATGGGTTGTTATTTTGTCATTGTGGACATAGAAGATACATGGTATAATTTCAGCTCTTGAAAAATTGTTGAGACTTGTTTTGTGGCCTAAAATATCGTCTATTCTACAAAGTGTTCCATGTGCTAAAGAAAAGAATGTGTATTCTGCAGATAATGGATAAAATGTTCTATAAATGTTAAGTCCATTTGATCTATACTATGGGAACTCTGATGTTTGCTGATTTTTTAAAATCTGCATGATAGGCTGGGGTTGTGGCTCAGCGATAAGAGCATTTGCCTCGCATATGTGAGGCACTGGGTTCAATCCTCAGCACCACATATAAACAAATAAAACAAAATAAAGGTATTATTTCCATCTACAACTTAAAAAAATTGTTAAAAATAAACTGGATGACACGTCCATTGATGAAAATGGGATATCGAAAGCTCCCATTATATTTGAAGCCCATATCTGCCTTTAGATATATAGTGTTTATTTTACAACATTGGGTGCTATGACATAAGGCATATATATTTACAATTGTTGTATATTCTAAAGAATTGATCCTTTGAATGCTATTTAGTGAATTTTGTCTTTTCTTCTAGTTCCCGTCTTTAAGTCCGCTTTGTCTATGCATAGCTCTTCTCCTGTGCTCTTCTTATTTGCATAGAGGATCATTTTCTTCCTTTCACTTTCAGTTGTGGGCCTTTACCATCAAGGTAAGTTTCTCATAGGCAGCATTAAATTGTGTCTTGTTTCTATATCTATTCATCCAGTCTTTATCTTTTAATTGTGGTATTTAGTGTGTTTACATTCGAGATTATTATAGATATATAAGGACTTATTCCTATAATTGTGTTTAATTTCTCCTGTTTGTTTGGAAGATTGCCTGTTCCATTCTTTCTCTGTCCTTGCTCATCTTTGCGATTTGGTATTTTATTGCTTAATACTTATCTATTTTTCTTTTGTACATGTCCTTAACAGTGGGTTTTATACTTTCACATGGTTTCATGATGGTAGTTATCTTTCTTTTGCTTCTAGATATAGGACTCCCTTAAGCATATTTTGTAAAGCTGGTCTGAAGATGATGAATTATCAGTTTCTGCTTGTTTTTAAAAGTGTTTATTTCTTTTTCATTTCTGAGAGACAGCTTTGTCAACTTTGTTGAAAGTTATTTTCTTCACATCAGACAGAGCGCTGATCTCCAGGATATATAAAGAGCTCAAAAAACTTAACACCAAAAAAACAAATAATCCAATCAATAAATGGGCTAAGGAGCTGAATAGAAACCTCTCAGAAGATGATATACAATCAATAAACAGATATATG